>OX402532.1:7619522-8219522 GCA_948098885.1 Drepanosiphum platanoidis
TTTCAATCGGAAACGGAAAATTCAAGTTCGCGTGATAACTCGTCGTTAGTTATGATAATAATTATTATAATAATATTCTGTTATTAGTAGATATAATTCGAACATGGCCGAACGCTCGGCGGGACGTGACAACGTTAATAATCTGATTCGTATAGAAACGCCACCGAATCGGAAAAGGTGACTTTCGAACGCGCCCGTGCCGAGTCGGATCGGTCACTGCGCAAGCACGATAATATTATTCGAATGGATAATATTTATTCGGATGAAAAATAGTTTTGGCTTGCTTACCGTTTGGTGAACGTGGGCGGCGGCGGTGGCAGCGGTCCGTCGATCGACAGACGGGCCGAGCAGCTGTCGGCGGGCGCGCTGATGGTGGTGGACACGCCGTGGTCGTCCGCGGAGTCGGCTGCGGCTGCGGCTGCGGCGGCGGCGGCGGCTTCGGACGCGACGGCCATCCGGTCGGCTGCGGCGGCGGCTGCGGCCGGTGCGGCGGACTGCGGCGACGACTTGTTCTTGGCCGTGGCCGCGGCCACGGCGCGGCCGGCGTTGCGGCTCTCGCGCAACAACAGGTCCAGCGAGTTGCCGATCCGCCGGACGCACGTGCCGCCGCCGCTGTCGCCACCGGCGTCTCCCGCGACGCTTTTGGACGCCGCCGGGGCCGCGGGCGTCTGCTGCTGTTCCTCGTTCAACATGTACTCGCGTATTTTGTCCTTGATGAGCGACGTCACGCACACGCCACCGTCGCCGATAGCCAGGTCGCCGAGTCTCAGCCAGCCGGGCTGTTCCGTCGACTCGGAGGAGGACATCGGGCGTGCGAATCGTTATTCTTGTTGTCCTTCCTGGTGTCGGTGTCGTAGTTGTCCAAAAAACAGCCTGCGAACAACGCGAAATGTATTCCGATTAATTTACATCCAATAAGCCCATCCCCTCGGTATCAAACGCGTTTTCGATCGGTGCTATACGAAACGGCACTGGGGGATTATGAATTTGAAAAAAAAATCTGGCATGACGGCCCGAGTAGATGAGTAGAGTTAGGACGTTGATGACCTAAAAAACACACAAAAATGCCCTAAAAACTTCAAAAAATTACCTTAATTAAGTAAGTGAAACGTTCGATAAGCGTGTATGATCGGCGTATGTTTGAAAGAGCACTTGTTTTATCAATATTATATTGACAATATAATAACACTCAAAGTCTAAATTTGTTTCCAAACTTGAGTTTAATACTTGCTCTAATCTAAAATTTGAGAAAAATGACAAAAATGCATTTATAGCTAAAAATGCCTAAAAATGCAAAATAAAATTAAAATATTCTGCATCAAGGGAGCATGAAACACGTTTTTAGCTAGGATAGCATTGTATAGAATCAAAGGGAAAAAAATGCAAAAGTCATCAACATCCTAACTCTATTTATAAGTATAAAAATAATTGAGGTTTGTTTTTAGTAAATATACTTAAATGTTCCAAACTCGTAGACCGCGACGTGTAATAATAATTTGTGGTCTAAATAGTTAATTCTTCGTAAATAAAGTTTATTATGGTAATATACGTCGTGTACATGACGGCCGTAATAGTGGCAAGAGTGACTGTAGATTATACAAGTGCTTTACTCCGGCCATCTAGATCAGAGTCTGAAAGGCAAAAATACCACTACAGCTTTATTAGGTGTAATGCGTCATCGTACAAATAATGAAATAAAACTATTAAGAGCACCCGTCTCCGTGTACCGGAACCACGTTTGTTTTCGGGAAAAATTGTTCGATAAAAGTCCGTTTAAATATTTAATATTAAATTATAAATTATTTTTCGTAGCACTAAAATGTTTTTAGATATGTGTCTACCACGTGTTTGTAACTAATATTGTAAAAAATAATAATAAGCATCGATTAGTATTTAATAATAGTATTTGAATCATATTATTACAATATAATATTATGTACCAATATTCATATAATACATACATAAATAATATGTCTAAAGTGAGACTAATATGTATGTGTTTTTTTTTTTATAGACTTCAGAGTTCATCGAATTTAGATGCATATCTTTGATTTATTGGATAGGTACGTGTACCTAAATTGTACGGAAACATAAATAGTTTTACGTTATCTTACGTTTTCAAGGCTAAACGTTTTAATGACATTTTATAGTCGCCGCCGCGTTTATCGTCGCGGCGGCGCGGCAGTTAGTCGAAAATAAAACAATTAAAATATTCACGAAAAAAACCACTCGATTTTTATAGCATTTCAATAGGTATTTATACAACATAAACCGTACACACACTGTGCGCGGTTAATTTTAAACGATAATCGAAAATAAATACACCGTTTCGAATCGATAATGTTTAAATGTGTCAAGTAGGTACTCGCGTATAAATATTATAAATACGCGGACGAACGGAACTCTACGCTTTTGACGGCGGCGATCACGGGACACAGCGAATTTCGACCTACATAATATTATTAGGCGGATAGACAGATCCGGCCGGTTTTCGTCCGTCCGTACGGGACACGCGAAAACAATAAAACTAATTCCGTTCGTTTTAATGTTTTCGGCGTTCGACAATTGAAACGGTTAAAAATCCGTTATTTTTTATATCTTATTGTTAACAATAATAATAATTACGTACGCCGCGCGGCGTTCCAGCATATTAGACGGCGATGGACTATTATTGACGCGACTCCAGTCCGTTAATTGTGTCTGATTAGAACGTTTTAGATTAATGTCCTATAGTACTAAAATGTAATTCTTAGCCGACAATTTCCCGCCCCCCGAGCGAGGTCGGAGTTCATTCGAGTAGTAACGAACACGACTTGCACAACGCATAAAACGCATTGTTGTTGTTTCGATAATTTTATGCAATAAGCGATATTGGGTTTTGCAATGCCCGACGTCCACACACGTTTTGGTAGTCGGTCGAGGTGCGCGGCGGAACACACGTTGAATATTAAAAAAATAATAATTGTTCGCCGACATTAATTTACACGATATCTGTGTATACGGTTTAATGGCTAAACGAACGCAGTGGCGAATGAAATTGAGCCCTTTGGACATCGATGACGTTTTTTTTTTTTCGACTAACGAGGAAATCGATTTGATAAACCAAGAGCCAAAGGTCCAACGGAAAACGGGGTTTTACAATAACCTGATATCGTTACACAAAAAAAATAAAAATATCTATCTCTTGAGAATCTAAATCACACAATCAGACCCGATGTAAATCTGAAGAAAAATCGGCGCCGATGGTATTATAGGTATTTGCGGAATATTCGACTCGATCTATAGATACTGTATGTAATATCGCGACGCATATTAAATATTTATTTTCACATACATTTTATCGAAAAATAACTTTTTGAACTCCCAAAGTTTCGTGAAATACTTAAGGTCTGCGTAAGCAAATTCCTTCGTGTGAACAGATAGGCAAATATTTGCGTGTCATTTATACGAAACAAAACCGAGAAAATATTTATGAGTTTAAAAATATTTTTTCAAATTTATCAATTACACTACTCTATAAAACGCGTAAAACAATAGTTATCAATTAGAGTACATTTATGTTTGTATTTAAAGCTGAACTTTATCGATTAAAAACAATCGTCCTTTTTTTTTTTTTAGTCATTGATATAATTACAACATTATTAATTATTCAACGTTCACATTTCGTTATTATTCACATATCGTATTAAAATACAATAAAATTGTTGAAATAGAAATTGTTTTTAAATGTTGGAATGTTTCAATTATTTTTGAATAGCTCATCGAGATACATAAAAACAGTAAATCATTTAAATCCCGTTTAAATACAGCGCGGTTTATACATGTAATTTGGATTTTGCGCTTCGGTCACAGACGCAAATAATATAAAAGTAATTTCAAACCCAATTTCAAAATTGAAACTCTGTTTGAACAACACGACACGGTTTACACGTAATTCGACTTTTGCGCTTCAGTCACAGTCCAAAATGAAATGATTTAAGTAATTTAAAACCCAATCTCTAAACCATAATGTCTGTTCACGGACGTCGTCGCTTTCAACATTCGACTATAACGGTTACTGTCCCGGAAAATGTTGGTCGAACGCATATAAAAAAAATAGTGAGAAAAAAAGAAAACCTCAACAACAATACAGAGGCGTTTAAATGGTTATCGCGTTGATTCGAACGCGGTAATGTGCAATAACCGTTTCGCATTACTAAAACGGTTAGATATTCCGACATTGTGTGCGCGTAATTGAAAAACACCCGAGCTAGTGAGTATCATAATTTAAACAACTACCGCAGCAGAACACGACGCAGTCTCGGCCTTTGATCTATTTATTCAATAAAAAAATAAAACATATAAAACGATAAGAACGCGAAATTCGCGCGTTCACAATGCAACGTTCTGTTCGGACGAAACGCCTAATAAACGACCATCTCGTAATAATAATAATAATAATAATATATTATTGAAAACTACCGCACTCGGAGGAGTGATCTAAAAACGAAAACCACGTTTTCGGAATAAAACGAAATACCAGAGCGGCCCGCTCTTATCGGTTTCCACATTATTATTATTATTATTTATAACGCAACGGGCTCGACGTGCGGTTTAATACTGGACAGACGGCGGTTTTACATAACGTTGCCGTTTATCGTGCATCGACAACCTCCATCACCTCCTCCGCCTCTACGTCTGTCCGGGGTCCGATATAAATGGTTCGCTTTGTCTAAAAACCGTTTGTGTCCTTGAAACCGTATAACGAGCGGACGGTCCATATGGGAGCTGGGTGTACGCGTGATTTTTTCCAAATAAACGATCGCGATTCGCGAGACAATAACAACGTTTGGACGACGCGGCCCGTTTTTTGGTAATCCAAAGCACAGGAAAAAAATTAACAAACCGAAACGCCAAAATCGAAATTTATTAGCGCTCAAAAAACTATTACGGACGACAATAGTTCGAGCGGTTTACTATACCGAATCGTTACATTCGACGAGTGTTTTTTTTTCACGAGTATACATCTGTTTACAAAAACGAATGCAGAAAACGAACGTGTATCGTCGGCTAATATATTATGATATTTAGTTATCGGCGCGACGTGCTATTATATTTTACGACCACTGCAGCCGTGCGGGTGAATAATGTGAATAATAATTAATATCTAATTATATGATTACATAATCGAAATCGATAGAAAATTTATGGTGACCGAAACACGCGGTGTTGTCATCGTCACGAGTTTATGTGAACAATTTTCAATTTTTCCATCCGCGATCGTGTTCGATGCGCACGAGAATACACGACGGAAACGAGTCGAAACGGTAAATTACGATATTATTAATACTCGCGTAGGCGATTTCGTAGAGGTCTATTAGGTCGTGTTGTAAGAGTATAGCGTACTCTCAAAAGGACATCTTTGAACTGTGGAATTCATGGTGAAAATATATTCATTTTTTTTTTTTTCGTAGACTTATCACGGTTCGAAGTTCGTCTTCACGTCCGCCACTCGTTTATGATATATCAAACGTATATTATACACACAATAAAACGGTCGAAACGTTTCAGTAGGTATCTTTGTTGAACAGAAACGAATAAATAATTATCAAAACGCTCGACTTTCGAAAACATTACATTTTCCATCGCCGTCCGTCAACGGTTAGAATTTATAACGAATATTATTTATCGCGTACGGCTTTCGAGGATATAATATATCATGTGTCTTTATTGCCGTTTTTTGTTCGTATTATTATTATTATTATTATTATTATGTAATGTTTCTAAACAACAATGTATTTTTGACGAGTTTTGTTAAGCGAACAACCACGTACGATTAATATTTTTATAAAAATGTATAGTTTAAATATCGAACTAATGTTCATTATAACGTGACCTACGATGGACACGCTTCCTCTGTTCAAATATTGTCTTCCACTGAAATGCACAGCCTGTAACCGTGACTGGTCTGCATTGTTCAAAGACTTGTATTATAGAGGTCGTTAGTCGTTATACTTATTGACTAATAATAATATTATCGCGTCAGAAATCTTGGGGAATTACGAATAATTTACAACTTGTGAGTAGTGGAAATCGTACGGAATTATTTTCATACATTTCATTACTTGAAATGATTTATATTTGACTTTGGGTCATCAACTATGAGAACCGTTGAATATTAAAAGGAAAATTGTATGTGCCATCATAATATTTTTCAAAAGAATGTTTTCAGTAAACTTCCATTGAAATGTTTTTTAATAATTTAAAATAAAAATCATCTTTATTTGTTACAAAAGTTCTGATTTTACAAGTTTTATGGCAACACCTGATCATTAAAAATATTATAAAACGAAATATTATAATACAATATAACACTATGTGTGCACGTGAATGAAATTAAGACGTCCCCCACTTCGTAAATAACGATTTGTGACGTTTTTTTTAAAAATATAAATTTTGAAAATTTAATTTTAATCCAATAATATTGTATTCCGTACTATTATATTTTTAATGTCAAAGGTGGAGGTCAATGTTTGACAAACACACTAATTACTATAAACCAGTAAAATAATCATCATTCGCTTAGATATCTACACATTTTCTAAATATTTTAAAAGTTGTGAGAGCAACTTATTTAATTCTATTTAAATGTTTGGAACAATATAATTTTAAAATTATTTAATTTAAAAAAATGAATATTGTAGATATTGATGCTATCTGTATTTAAAATTATAATATATTAAATGGTATTATATTAAAATTGTATTTACAAGAAATTGTAAAACTAATAGTTACGCTAATGAATCAATAAAACAATACAATTTGTTTCTAGTTGGTCAATTCACAAACTGTATTGAATGATTTAAAATTTATATAGTTATTACTTTAATAAATAGATAATTTGGAACACCTGAATACGAATAATAGTTGTACCATAAGACTTTATTTCTGTATTTTATGTAATACTCGACAAATGAATGGATAATTTTACAAACTTTTAATTAGTATATTAGTTTTAATTAAATCTGTGTTAAATATAAATTCCAAGGTCTCAGATGAACATACTATAGACGCATAGTCTATAAAGCGATTATTTCCTTAAATGAATTAATTTAAAACGCATCAGAATATTTTGAAAACATTACTGATCAAGTGTGATGTTTACCTAAAATATCTAATTCGAAAATAACAATTATTTACACAAAATCGTTTATGTTCGAAATTATTCGAAATAATAATTATTAAAATATGTTTCATAAGATTCATAATATACGAAGGTATTCTAAAACTATATATTGCATCACCCACTGACATTATTGTGTATTGTGTTACCAAAAACACTATGCGAACAACGAATAAGCCAATTTAAACAAATATGTGAACATTTCAAGAATAATTTTACCCAGTTCGTTCGTTAAAAACTGCAGTAGATGTAAATAATAAGAAAACTCGACTCACTCCAGGATATTTATAGTCGTACTTATATTTTGAAATTATTGTTGACCTTCAACTCAAATGTGTTTCGAAGCGCTTAAACTAATAAATGGATTCAACATTAATCTATGTCACTCGTTCATTTTTGTTAGCTTACGAGCCTATACAAAATTTAACTGACATAATTATAAGATAAGTGTGTTTCATTAAATCGTATGTCGATTATAATTTGTAAAAAAAATTCTTCTTTTGGTAAAATGATATATAACATGATATAAAAATATATATTTTTTACAATACGTTTACAAGTACAACTATAATTAGTAGGTATTGAACCAAATTAGTTTTAAACTATATTGTGTATGAAGCACATCTACAGCACAGGAATAAAATTTAAAACTATTGGAAATTGCTACGTATTTGTTTTTAACATATTATACAAATAATGTATTGTACATCAAACTTTTTACAATTCTGTTATTATTTATGAATTATAAAAATCTCTGAGATATATTTTTGTCGCGAATGCACCGAGAGAAAAATAAACTAATTATGCAGGACTAGGATTAAATGGTTAATGTCATTGTAATTAGAGAAACACGGCGTTACATTAATATGGAAATACCCTTGAGATTGGAAATGTTATAACCATATTTAAATAATTAAAATCCTTTATATTAATTTATGTCTGAATTTATGTTCGGATACGTTCGTGTATTTAACGATAAAATTTAAGTAAAACGATAAAATTGTTTGAGCCATAAAAGCTCAAAAGTTAATCACTGAACATAATGAATAAAAACAAATTTCTGCAAATGCAGCGGTTTATCTTGTTACAATCAACTATTATAGAAATATTTTTAGAAACGACATTTTTCAATTGTATATATTTAAATTATAATATTTATAAAAATAAACTCCTCATCGGTGCCTATATTTATAGACTTGAAAGAAATGAATAGGTACTTCATAAAGATACATAATATGTACATGTATATACAATACTTTATTCACACTGTATATGGGACGTATTATTGGTACGGAATTAACTTCAATTAAGGATCATTGATTTTGTAATATAATACAGATAAGCCGTGCTATATTGTTTGGTGTAACAGACGGGCGCCAGTAAAATGCATTTAAAAGGTATGTACGCTGAAAAGAGGTATACTTGCGTTTTCTCTTGATTGCATTTTACCCGTTGCTAGCCGTAATATTCGATAATAGAACGACTCTCCTGTATATTATAAAATCAATGTTACGATATATGATCTGCCAAAAATAACGGTATTATAATGATACGAAAAGTAGGTAATGAAGTTATCTACTGTATTTTTTTTTTATACATTTTACTAATTGACTATTTTAACGGGAGGTTTTAATATTGGTACAAACATGGGCGGGATAGGACAAAAATAACAAATATTGTTAAAAACATTTGATATAAAAGATTATGTAACTGAAAAGTACTAAATAGTTATACTGTTTGTAAAACGAAAAAATAAAACTACCAAAAGAAGAAGCAAGTTTGAAAAAAACTATTTTCAACCCGCATAATATGAAATAATTTGAAAAAAAAACCTCCGCGTTCTAAAAGTTAAACCCGAGTTGTGAAAACCGAACCTGACCTAACATCGTCGTGAAAAGTAACGAACACTCGGAGCCCGAATGAATATTCCGATAGATTCGCGAAAAATTCCCGTCGGTTTACTCTGTTCGCCAGTGGTCGTTCGCTTTGACGCAGAGAAAAAAAAATAAATAAAAAATCACGTCGTAAATTCGAGTCGGACCCGCCTACACGATTGAGTGACACGAGCCAGTAGATGTAAAACGTCAATATACATAATATTATTATTATTCCGTATAACGGGTCGCGTGATAACGGGGCAACGTGCCCCGTCAAAACGTATGGAAGAGGGGGAGGGGAGGGGAGGGGAATTATTATTATCCGTCGCAGATGTTTATGATATGATTATGATAAGGTTTTTCTAGTGTGGCGATCGGCCGTCGCGCGTAGGCGCGCAAAGCGCCGTGAATTGTATGCAAACACTCGGCCGGCGGTGCGAGTGAAGATGCCGCGTGTTGGTTTTTTTTTTTCCATTTCGCTCAGTCCCTCTCGAAAAACGACGACGACGAAAAGTTCGACAAGGATATCGGTTCGAACGTCATAGTCGTGAAATAATATTTATAATAATTGTAAAAAGTTTACTCACCGCGCGATCTGGGTCCGGGTGGCCGCCGAGAAGACAAGACACGATCGTCGGACGAGCGCGGCGACGACGACGACAACGAACCGGCCGTCCCTGCAGGGTCACGGGGAATCAGCGACGCGGCCGCCCGGTGGCCGGGCGCGACCCCGCAAACTCCTTCGTCGGCGGCGCACACTGTCAAGGACGGCCGTCAGCCAATCGCAGGCCGCCCACCGCCGCGCACTCTTCTCTCCTCGTAACCTTGCGGCGGCGATCGATGCGACGCGGACAGGCGCCGTGTGAGTCGCGGGCGAACGCTCCGGCGGCGGCGGCGGCGGCGGCGGATCGCGGCTGTCGTTTCGAACGGTCGCTCACAGATGTCGCCGCCGAACGGTCTCGCCAACGTCGGCGGCGCGCGATTTTGCAAAGTGGCAAGTGGAGCGTCGATCCTGCCGATGTTTACACCGTCCGAAAGGGGGCGACAACGCGATTTATCGTGTATTTTTTCCATGTTTCACTGCGAATAATGGCACGATAAATATCAAAACCGTTTCGTTTCGATACCTGAAAAAACAATTCGTTAGTGGCCGGTAGGAAATAATAAAATAAAATCGTCGGGGGCGCGGTGAAGAAAACTAATATCGTTCGATTATTATCTACCATCATCTCGTGTATTTCACTATGGTAGTTGTCAATACTACCCAATAATATAATATTAAACATGTAAATTAGAAATGCAATTTTAAAATCAAACGATACTAAAAAGAATTTAAAAAAAAATTTCAAATGATATTTAATGAAATTCGGATGTTTAAATACCTTTGTTTTTTAAATAATTATCTCTATGTTATGTAATATTTTTCTATGAAGTAGTTCTTAGTTGCATACATTGGATTTCAAAGTATTTTAAATTTAAATTTAAATCATTGTATTATAATAATACAATTTATAATGTATAATATATATATACATAGCTAGGTTAAGCTTAGCCCCCTCCCCCGACTGAGAAATAACCTCCAGAAGCATTATAATTCAAAAATATTTTACATTTACAATTTTGGTAGGTACAAGAAAATCAGATGAACATTTACAGCTAAAGGATTGACAACTGGAAAAAAGCAAGTGCTGCAATAGTTATAAATTTATAATATATTTATACACTAGTAGTCCATTGTTAATTAAAGTATAATAAAATGGATAAAATAGTTTTTGATAATTTATTAAAAACTATTAAATATATAATAATAAAAACAAAAATAAAAAATAAGTGGTTTTGCCTTGTGTATTATAATAAAAAATGTGTAATTTCTACAACCAGTTTGGAATAAGTTTCATCATCAGGTATAAAAAAAGCACCCTGAATATAAAATGAAATGTCAGAATCTCAGAATACAAAAGAAAATTATTTTTACATAGAGAAATAAAAGTTTAAAAGATAGAAGAAAAAGATTATTTATAGATAGTGATATATTATTACAGTATTTATACATTTATAGTTCTATATTAACATAGAATAATTATGATATGGTTATTTTACTATTTGTACATTTATGATATTATTAAATTTATTTTTCCTGACTTCATTGATATAAAAATTTCATAAAATTTGTATTATACTCATTTTACATAAAACAGATTTCTGAAATAAAATTAAAAAAGATTGTTTCAAATTTTGTAAAACATGTTTTAGAAAATAACTATATTATTAGTTTTGTTATACATAAAGACTTAGAAATATTAAATAATCAAAAGAATATTTATTTTAATTCTGTATTTGAAGAATTGCATATGAAAGTCAGGAAAAATAAAATTAATAATGTCACAAATGTACAAACAGATTTAAAAATAATATTCTCTTTCAATACTTTTTAGATAACAGTAAATTATAAAATTATATCTTTATTCCATGTGAACATATCTATAAACTATTTATTTTACTAAACAATTCTGATATTTCAATTCATATTCAGAGTGCTCATTTGTTTTAACAGATTAATTTTATTTAATAATAGACTATTATATCATGAGTTTTATATTAAAATACTAAAAAACGATTCTGCAAATCACTTAGAATTAAAAATGTTTGAAGAATTTATTTACAAGTTTGTTTAGGTAAAGTTTATCAAAAGTAGAAACGTTGATTTTTTTTTTGTATACCTCAGTGTTATCATTTTAGTTGGATAGAAAACGTTTTGTATATTGCTCGTGTTAAATTTAGGAAGTGGAGTACCTACATCGTTTAATACTATATTAAGTGAATAGTCAATAGTATGACTCACCCCTTGGTATGGCCGCACTATGATAATCTTTTAGTTTCGTATCAAGAGTTATAAATAATTGAACAACATGTGTTTTAGTTTTACAGAACGTTTCGTCGTGTTCTCGGTCAGTGATAATATTATATACACGTACGGGGTGACCCGCGAAGATTCATTAAACGATATTACTTAATTTCTATAGCGTTAATAAATATAATCGAATCCGTTGTTTTTTTTTTTCACACAACTCACGAGGCGACAAAAACTACAAGAGTTATTAATTTGTTCGATTGAATATAATATTAGTTAAACAGTCACAATTAATATCGTATTGTTTGGTGAACGCGAGTCACAAAAATATACGTCCCTACGGTTGACGGACAATTTTCACGTCAAAATAAAATATAATATATACATGGGTACTTACGGCAAAATATCCGCCATTTTTTTGTCGCTCGATCGAATTTTGGCCGCCGCCGCCGCCGCGGTTATCGTGCAGGCAGTGCAGGTGGTACGTTTATCCTTTCTACGCACGATTATCACATTTCGGTGCGCCGCGCCGCCGCGACGAGAATCGAATGTTAGAAAACGTTGGCATCGGCGATTTTACAATAGACGACCGACGGACGGACGAGTCTGCGAACTCGGACAAACGCCATTACGACCCGACGGAGACTGGGCACGGGAAAAAGTAACGGACAAATTACGACCGCGGTATCAGTCGTTCTCGGTAAAGCCGTACGCGGGTAACGAACTTTTGTTCTGATATCAGTTACCGAGCGCGCGACGACGCCAACTTATAACCTCTTTGACGCGAGACAGGAATCGCGGTTCTGGTTAACTCGGCGAACCGGGGGGGGTCGATCGTTTTTCCAACGATTATATCATTAGTTCCATGACATGTTTTGAACAAAGAAACCGTCGCGTCGTCGTGTAAAAGTTTAGTGTTTTTCGTTATTATACGCGTGTAAGTGTTTTTTTTTTTTTTCGAAAGTATTTCCGAAAACTCAGTGCGCGTAGAGTTTTTCGATTCTCTTGAATTTTTCCCGACCGCGAACAAACGTATTTTATGCTCTAGGCCAGTGCGGAAATTCGGTCGATTTCAATTTCGGGCAAATATACAATATACCTTATCGGCTGTTGAATAAACGACGAAAAAAAAAAAAAACGGTCATCGTCAACGAAATCGACGGCGACACACGACGACAACGCCTCCGGTAAGTGATAATAACGTACTATATGTTATAGTTGACAAACGCTTTGCACGATAAACTCGCCGCCAATAGAATAAGAATGTGAATAATTTTTAAGTTTTATTGAAACCGTCGTTTATAATACTTATTATAGAAATACGTTGTATGAGCGATATAGTCAGAAGGTACGCTATATATTTTTATCGTTATTGTGTGATCGGAATCGGTTCGAAATCCCAAGAACTATACAATAATGACTGCGAAACGATAGCGGTAATAATAATAATAATAATATGGAAAATCCCGATTTTTATTTCTATACACTTTCGGGTTTAACTTTATAGATCTCTTGTCTTGTAGTGAGTATTTACATAGATTGAATATATTTTAATCGATGGCATGCATTGTAAAATTGCGCGCGCGTAAAATACATCATATAATATGTGAAATGTTATTCAGACGAATAAAGGCACGACCCGTTTTACGAGAAATCAAATTATCAGGTATATCATGGTGATCGGTGAAAATGTATAATAATATGTACAACTATTGTATTATTTCGTGTGTAGGTACTCGGAACGAGTATATGTATTGAATATATTAAACTTTAAACTGAAAACTGATTATCCCAAACGTAGCTCTATATTAAATTATCAACTTATAGAGCACATCATGTTTACATGTTTCATTGAAATATCTAAATAGAAATAATAGTTTGCCTAAATTTACAATAATTGTTATCAAATTATCATTAAGTTTTAAAATAATTTTGAACAAAATAAATAATGCTTAGTGGTTAATACTCATATAATAATAACAAAGTATTATTAATATATCTAATAAGTACCTCGCCGTCCGTACCTGCGTCTCTCCGATTATATTCTCTCTAACTATCATTATATCATCATATAATTAGGTACCTATTATATAATAACCGATTTGTTCGATTGTGATACGTTTCTGGTGCAAAAATGACGATTTCTTTATAGGGTAGCAAATATATGATTTTGCCACCTCGAGAAAAAATGTGGGATTATCGGGGCCTATGAATTTGTTTTTGTGTGGGTGAACTAATTAAAACTAAAAAACGTTAAAGTTTAAATAAGTTTTTTTCAATTATTTACCTTATCACATGGTTATTTTATATTTCAAAGTCTTTACTCATATTAAAACTAATAATTGTTAGTTAAATTCTGAAACATATATTGCAAAATTTGAATTTGGACCAATATTTTTAAATTTTGTTTCAGAACTGTGTTCTTATAGTATATAGTTTTGATATTTGTTTTACTATTATAAAACTTATTAAAACAACATTATTTAAGTCTATATTATGCACTAGCATTATCAAAGGAACCTTCCTTTTAATTTTGGTAATTTTGTAAAATGTTTAGTTTAATAATTTACATTATTATTTAAAATCTTGGTAAATTTACAAGATAATTTATTATATTTCATACTAATAATGTAAATATGAGGGTTTTATTACACAAACACACAATATGAATATTGATATACAATTGTATATCATCATTTATTGGTAAAAAGTATTATAATTTTACAATAAATAGTAAAAAATTCTTAATATAAATAAATAAAAATGCAAAAAGTATATAGTAACCTATACGTGAATCTTTATGTAGGTTCATATAGAACTATTTTTGCCTATAACAAATAATATACCCTGATATAAAATTGTACCTATATTAAAAAATAACAAAATTATGCTTTTGTACATTTCTATAATCAAATAATTTTTATTTAGAGAATGTCACACTTATATTTAATGTATTCGTTTATCTAACGGATAATATAACAAAAGTTACGACATGAAAACTCAAGTTTTGGCGTTTAGGTTAATATTAGAGTTTCAACACTATTATTAAATTTAAATATGAAAACATTCCCGAGAATATCGTTTTAATAAAATAATTTTTAACTGGGAAGTCACACTTAATAACCAAATGCTTTAGACATTGTAATTTTGTTTGTCAAACATTTTTCTACCAAAAGAATAAGAAAATGTTTCTTTATTTTCATGTTTGAAAATAGGTTTTAAAAGTTAAGTATCGGTATAATGCAAACATTTAAGTCGAACGCATTGTGGTTTTGCTGTATATTGTTCATTAGATAGACAAAGACGGCAAAAGTGGGTGTGACAACTTCTTAATACTACGATCCAAACGTTTCATTAATAAAAAAAAAAATTAAATATTCACAGTTTATAATATTAAAGTTTATTATTACGATGACACGGAACTAGGCCAAATGAAACGAATTTTTTATGAAGTCATCTTCAACTGCGAGTATCGTATTACACGTAATGGTTTATAACGATTTTATCTTGAGAATATTGTCAACCGTTGAATGGCCGTCACGATGACGTGATATCCGATCGAATTCCTATTTGAGTATAATAATAATATATGGTATGCTAAATATCACAATATCTGCGCGGTGACTTAAGTCGTTTCGTGGTTTTCGACGACATTTTCCCGGTACAACAAGGTGATATTTGCTGACAATGACGCATTGCTTTTACATTGGATTCGGGGCGATCATTGCATCAAAGTTGAACGGCCTAAGACTAGCAATATAGGATTTGTGCGAGAGTTGCGTCTTGCGTGTAATGTAAACGTTTGTTCTCTGTATACGTCAAGTTATAGCCAATAAACCGATTTTGTTTAGTTTATTTTTTTCCGGCAAACACGGTATACGTATATTTAGAACTACGTTTAAAATTGATTTCGATGCGTATTCCATTTAATCTCTTCCCGTTGTTGTTTTTCGATTCAATTTAAAATTCTATACTCTTTATTAGACATTTAGACGGAAGATTTTATTAAGTCAGCACAATTAACTGGCGCCAAATTGATGGTTTTTATTTTTATTTTTAATTATCTCGTCCAGTAAAATCGATGCACTTAATCAATCGTTTAGTGTGCTTTATTTTTGATATAAATTTTATATTACAAGATTTTATTAACATTAACTATATAATAATATGGTCAGATTTAAAACTTTTGATATAATATTGATACGTTTTTTTTTTCCTAAACTTAAAAATTAAAATTAAATCTAACAACAACAAATAGGGTTTTTAATTTTAACGAAATGATAATTTAACAAATACAAACGTATTTTTTTTATTTAGTGAAGTGCGATTTATCTAAATGCTACGAGTAAAAATGTATAAATATAATATGTTCTCGAAAATTAAAAAAAAAATTCAGGAACTGAGTTTTATTCTCGGATTTATTACCGTGAGAAAGTAAAAATAAAATTGTAGGTACATAATAATAATAATAAGAAATTATATAATATAAGATATTATTAGTAGACGAGCTACTGGATGACTTGCTTTATCAAATGATTCGTGTTATATTATACGATTGTCCATGTTATCACAATAATTAATTATGTAAATTTGTTCAGGTATATCTTTGTTTGACGTATTTTTGGTATTAGAAAGTAATGACAACAATTTCGTATTCGATCTAGTGTTAAAATTGCAAATCAAAACAAACTACCATCGTTTTTTTTTTTTTTTCATTTAACATCTCGTATTTTAAAATCGGAATTAGAATTTATACCAAAATAATACTGGAAAAATATATAATTATTTTCAATGTTAACACTGAAAAAAAAATGTCAAAAATAATCGCGTAGGTACGTGTTACTATGACATTCGAGTATTTACCGAGTCATTTTGTACTACGTTCTAATTTGGGGTTGAATTATATATCATCGCATCGAGAAAATACCACGACGAGAACGTTAAAAAAGCTTCGACAACAACTCGCAACAGCGCGTGATGGACGACGAGACTTCGCCGAGCCCGTCAATAACCGGTAAACAGAAAATCACCGTCGCCGTGCTATGCTTCGTCAATCTGGTTAACTATATGGATCGATACACGATAGCTGGTGTTCTAAACGAAATTCAAGAACAATTCGGTATCGGAAACGACAAAGGTGGTTTATTGCACACCGGGTTCATCGTGAGTTACATGATCTGCGCTCCAATTTTCGGATATCTCGGCGACCGATACAATAGGAAATTACTCATGGCTCTCGGCGTATTTTTATGGTCGATAACGACGTTCGTCGGTTCCTTTGCGAACGATTACTATTTATTTTTGTTCTTCCGGAGTCTAGTGGGCACGGGCGAAGCTAGTTATTCGACTATTGCGCCCACTGTAATAAGCGATATGTTCGTGAAAGACACGAGGTCCAAAATGTTGGCGGTGTTTTATTTCGCCATACCCGTTGGGAGTGGATTGGGATACATCGTCGGCACGGAATCCGCGAGAATTCTCGGTTCTTGGCACTGGGCACTTCGGGTCACGCCTATACTTGGCGTGTTGGCCGTCTCGATGATTTTGTTCGTCACGGAAGAACCCGAACGCGGTCAAAGCGAAGGATATACTCGCTTGGCGACCACGTCTTGGTCCGAAGACTTGAAATCGTTGGTGCGGAATCGAAGTTTCACGCTGTCCACCGCCGGATTCACTTGTGTGTCTTTTACCACGGGTTCATTGGCTTGGTGGGGTCCACAGGTGATGTGGATGGGACTTAGAATGCAAGAGGGTTACGAGGAAACTACCATAAACAGTGTGTCATTTCACTTCGGAATAATTGCCATGGCGGCTGGCCTCATCGGCGTACCTTTAGGCGCCTTTACGGCCCGACGGCTCAAAGTGCGTTACCCACAAGCCGATCCATTGATTTGCGCTGGCGGTCTACTGATATCGGCTCCGCTTCTATTTCTAGCACTAGCATTAGCGCACAAATACTATTATCTTGTGTTAGTTCTGATATTTTTCGGCCAATTATCGCTGAATCTCAATTGGCCAATCATTGCCGATATACTATTGTACGTCGTGTGCCCCATTAGACGGGCGACGGCCGAAGCTTTTCAAATTTTGATATCACACGCGTTTGGAGATGCCGGTAGCCCTTATCTAATTGGAGTGATTTCGGAAGCGTTAAAAAATCTCTTCGCTAAAGGAGACGTACCAATATTTCTCACTCCAGTGACATTGGCCGGCAATAATTTACAACTCGACGAAAAGCACGATAGCATAATCAACTTTCACAGCCTTCAAGGTGCGCTGTTTTTAACAATTATTGCTGAAATACTAGGAGTCATATTTTTCGTTTTCAACGCTTACTTTATTGTCGACGACAAGAAACGATCAGAAACGGAAACTCTAGTAAGTATACAACGAAACTAATTGGCGAGATTATTCCAATAAAGTCAGAATGACTATTCATTTGTTTAAACAATTATTATGTTCATATAGTTTATTTGAATTAAATTAAAAATTACATTTTTTTCCATAAACCGTCGCTAATTGTTTCTATCGACGTTTTTTTACACTTGAGAGTTACCTATTTATAATTTAATCAATAAAAACTAACTTATTGTAGATATAACAACTAATGAAGAAAATAATTATAAATCTCTTTGTTAAGTATATTACATTTCATTCATATTTACAACAATAATTTTTCTAGTCATCATCATAATGTTATAAAATAAATTCCAAAAATATACCGGTATAGAACATGATTATTTATTTTTAAACCTATTTAAACTCGTAATGCTTAAATTTTTACTTTTCTCAAATTCTATTATCATTAATATTGCCTACATAGAACTGCTTCAAAACTGCGTTTTCCAAATTATGATGTTTTATGTATTTATTTTTTTCAGTAAAAACCATTTTATACTATGAAAATATAAACTAACATTGGTATGTGAGCACATTTAATATTCATTGGATTTAAATATTTAGATAAATGTGTTATAAAAATTTTAACATTTTATAGCTATAACTTATAAGTATGTGTGTGCCGTGAAAACAAATTATTCACTAGTAGTATGAACTCGATTGTCTATGAAATTAAATAATATAAAACGGATCGAGTTTAAAAATAGTCTAGTTTTCATTTGATAAACTTTATTTTTAACAAAAAAATAAATAATACCATTGCTATAGAATATAGATAGTAAAACTTTCGAAAAAAAATCAAAGACAAACAATTCCGAGTGGTTTTATTCATATTTTTTTTCGATGGATTAAAGGCTCTGTCCTGTGGATATTGTCATATAATTGTTTTTAATATATTTTTAACGTATAATATGTGCACATATTTATAACGAAAACTAAAATTATTTATTTTCGATGTTTTTGAACATCAACGACTATAAATCTTACTTATAATTTATTAAATTTAATAACAATATAAAGCAAACAAAATTTTTTTCTAAAACAATCTGCGTTGATAATTTTATATTACTCAGTTGTGTACGTAACGTTAATTGTTTCGATTTAGATAAAAAAAAAAAACAGTGTTCTATATTCTAGAACTCAAACTCACTACACACTCGATATTGAGATAAAAATGTCTATTCAATTCAAATCCAATAAATGTTTCTATAGTAAAATATCCGGACAAACCAAATATAATAGTTTAATAGAATACGAATAGAATTACTCATAAATAGGCGCTTAAAAAAATTTATAGTAAATATACGTTTCAATAGTCGTATTAACAAAATGTATTATAGTTTATACACATTTCTCTAATTGTTACTATTTATGAGTAATAAATAAATAACACGGGAAGTCTTGAGAGATTTGTACCTCGTCACCTTCACGGATGGAAGTGTAATTTACTGATTTACTTATATGATGAAATAACAATTCTATAGAGACACGATTATATAAATAATTAAAAGTTGTGATGTACCATATTTATTTTACAATTATTAACGTGTTAATGCTAAAACAAGATGATATAATATTTGATCGCGTTATGTGCATTTTAAATTATTTTCAATCGAAAATGAGGTCTTTGCAAAACTTATCGACGAAAAAACGATTAATAATAATAAGACGACTAATGAATTTAATAAAATTTAAATTGTTTACAACGAGAGAGTTAAAAATCAGTACTGGTCAACTCTAACTGACTAAACGTACCAACTAGGTCAGTGAGAAATTTTTATTGCTCAAAAGTTGACGTCATTATCGAATTATTTTAAATTGTTATATTTTCACGATCTCGGCGTATCCTGTGCGTATATAATGTTTAAAAAGTGATTTTAAGTGACCTCTCCTTACAAATAGTACAAGCATGTAGGCGTGTTCATAACCCATTCAAGCCACTCCGAGGTTTTTTAGACGATACACTAAGAAATTTGATACAGTCGGCTAATTCAATTATTGAAGATTTAACTGTTCGCCGTGTGCTTTTCTCATAACTATTAGTCTATATAAAAATAACGATGAAAATACAATTGACTTTTAAATATTTCTATAGAATATTTGGCCCGTTTGTAATGATGGTTTTAATATGGTTCATATTATATACTTTAATTGTAAAATGTGAACGGTGAAACAAGAAAGTTATTCTTTTTGATATATATATAGATGCTTCTGATTTCAGTTTCGAAAACGAAATATATTTTCCATATCATTTCACACGGCTCGGTCAATATTATTATAATATAAAACGAGCGAAAATATCTTTCTTGGAGATATAGTAGAGTTTTATTGATTTATTTCGAAAACAATAAGCGTTATATCAAGACTAACCTGCAGCCTTCGTTAAAAGATAAATACTGGTTTTATTTCAAATTTCAGTTAAATAATTAATTAATGAGATTCGACCGACTGTTATTAATTATTACAATTTATAACGTTTAACCGCCTAATAAAAAAATAAAATACAATCATTAATTCATTTTAATTTTCAAAATCAATTTATGGCTATAATTGAAAACATTCACGACGACGACGTATGAATAGAAAACAAAAGAAAGGCCCACGAGGATAAATTAATTTAAAATTGATGGACAATGGAAACTATTTTTCTCCAATGCATTATAATAATAATTCTCACGGGACGTTATTTTCACTCTAGCACACAATATAATGCGGTGCATTTTAAACGCGCGTCGGGCATTGCATTTATATTTTATATTGCGAAAATAATATATTTCGTGTTAAACTATTAATCAATATTGTACTCACAATAGTGTTTTTTTTTTTTTTTCGAATGATTGTGACTTTTGAATACTGAAAATAAATATAAATATATAATATCCAAATAACCGTGAAACGAATACTAAAACGAGAGTTTGTTTATGACTTTAAATAATAATATCAAATGTTGATAAATTATAATTCAAAGAAGGCGTTAAAATTGTTATTTATTATCAAATGATCGCGATGAAATCATCTGGAAATCATCCATCAATGTCTGTTCGATCGGGGAAAATATTGCAAATTTAAACTAATTACTAACGCATGATGATTTACGTGCCAAAAATTACTTGTTTCTTGCTTCTTTTTTTTTATCCATACGACAATAATATTGATCATATTATATATATATTTGTCACGTGCGAATCCTAGATATTATAATTTTTTTTATTGTTGTTGCATTGAAAAACTGTTGTGAAGGGGCAACTTTGGTGTAGTCGAAAGTTTACAAGATTTTACTAAAACTGCCGCGCTCGATAACTTTATATTTCGACGAAAACGTTGAATATAATTAAATTAAAAAATGTATTACAATCATGCGCCCAAGTGAACGTGACGACGAGATGAATTCCCAGGAATCAATGGTAACGCTTGTTTACGCGATTGTAGTTTTGAAAACTTTCCAGACACGCTAATAATCGCTTCCGAAGTGAAGTAAAATGTCAATTATACGTTTATGTATATGTGTATAGGTATCGATTCTCAAGAATAAAACTCATAATAATTATGATTTTACAATATTATCGTTAAAATACACAACGGCTGAACTTTCAATATTTCCAAAGGGTTCATAGTCGACTATAATTTATTACGAACTCATGGTTTTTATCATCCTTAAAAGTAGTTTTCTCAGTATAAAATAATTATTACATTCATTTATAAATTAATAGGTAGTAATTTCGAGTCGCATTTACGTATTTAGCGCAAACGTTTAAGCTTTAAATTATTTAAACATTTTCGATAAAATTGACGTTAAAATAAAACGGCATTCGTATAATTACTATTCACTTATGAAAACGATCAATAAACTTTTTTTCAACTTCTAACTGAATTTAGTTTTTATTTTATGTCGTATCACTACTACTAGTAGCGGAAATATACCGTGGAAAGGCAGCGGTACGTAAAGGTACCGTGCAAAACGTGAACATTTAAAAATACTATTTTTTCCAAGCCAACAATACATATTTAAGTAGGCGTGGAGGGACGCAATGTACGTTGACATTGTCATTATCGTAATAAAAATAGATAATGAACACTCGTACGTGCATGCATTTTTTTTTCCATAATGCACGCATGTTTAATAACATTAAATCCGAAAGTAATACGAGTGCATTAACACTATGCTCACGAGTCGAAATCAAATTTACCGACGAAAGTTAATTAGAGTTAACGCGTTTAAAAACATTTAATTAAATATAAAAGCTGGTGGATAACTCGATTAATTCTAAAAACTAAAAAAATAAAGAGAAATTCGTTTCGGAAATAAAATTGGACAATAAAAGTTTCGAATGAGACGTCACTTTGAATATATTTTATTTTGCGTATCGGTGGTATTTAGTCTTTAAATTAAATACAACAGGTTCTTTTGAATACTTAAATGAGAATAAAATTCGAAATCTACTGATATTGCGTACCTACTCTCGATCTTAATTACACAGAAATAAGAGAATTTTTCAAACGCATTTTTTCCATTAAATATTTTCAAAATTGTCTACATAGAATAAACACAACGATTAAAATATACAAAGCTTTTTAAATGTCATTTGTTAAGTTTTCGACTTGATTTATAAAATCAATAATATCCAATATTTACAAACGTGATTTTCAACGACTAAATATTATTCGAACTTAAAAAAAAATTCATTTATTATCGAGTCGGAATTTTTTTCGTTTATGAAATAATAAAATAAAAACCAAGGACGAATATTATAACTCGTATTCTCTATGACGTGTAATATTCCATAAATGGCCATTTAATTTGACAGCACGGTATAACACGGTAGTTGTATACCGCGGTAGCGTGTGTAACGTGTGGTAATTATAGCGAAGGCAGGGACGGGAAACATTTATCGACAAACGTATACAATTTAACAGTGTATAGGGTTACATTTTTGATGTCATTTCAATTTTTTTTTTTTTTATCATACCTCGTGGAAAAACTGTTAAAACTAATTGGCGAGAAAAATAATTAAACGTCTAAAAATTGTTTAAAAATCAATAATCTAATGTATAATAACAAGTTTTAAACGATAACATTTTTCTGAAAATTATATTTACAAATGACGATCTTGATTTTTGTCGAAACTAAATACATTTTTTTTTCAATGTCACGTTTTCTATAGTCAAGAATATATAACATGTTGATTATAGTGCAGAAGAATAACAATTTTAAAAGAAAAACACTTTTTGAAATGCACTTGGGGAATAAGGCTTGAGTAATAAATTGTATTTGTCACAATTTTTGACACCCTATATCAGAGATTTCCCTAGGGTTCCGCGAAATTATTTGAAATACATATTTTTTAAGAAATAATTTATATTATAAAAAATTCGTGTAAAAAAAAACAAGCCCAAGTGTCACATTAGTTCCATGAGTTCCCTAATTTTTAATTAATCTTGATAATCAAATAATATTATGAAATAATAATAAAAAATACAAATATATAGTAAGTTAATGTTCAATGTAATAATTTATTTTATAAAATATTATATTTGTATATACCATATACCTACGTCTTTCTACTTTTGTATATACTTATGCACTGCTAAATAAAACCGAATTAGTCTATAGGGTGCTCCGGATTTGTAGAAAATGATTAAGGGTGCCGTGAGTCAAAAAAGGTTTGGAACCTCTGCCCTATATACACGTACCACATCCAATGACGTTATTCAGAGGGCACTGCTTCCCGTGTACGTATTTTTCTTATATTATTAACAATCTATGTGACATTTAAACGTTAAAACGATATACGTATGTGGCTTCGCGGCACAATACAATGCGTAGGACTGATATTTGAATTTTAAAAAAGATTTTGTGAGGAAATACATACCCCGAAAATCTGCCTGGGTCACGCGACCGACCATTTCGTATGAAATATAATATTATATAGGGCGTCCCATGACAATTCTAGAATTTAAAACGGGCGCGGGATAATGAAGTTTTCATTATCTATATTTCATGTCCGTTACTTAAAAATAGTGTTTCCTCGTGGGACACCTTGTGTCAAAGTCTGATCAATAGTCTGTATAAAATGTTATTGGTTTATTACGTTCGACAGTAGGCGACGATTATCCCGTAAAAAGCATTTAATCGCGTCCGATACCTACCACGAGTTCGTGCTTATTTTCAATAACATGTAGTAAACAACTGGTTCCCAAACTTGGGGGGGGGCGTGTACACATTGCTGGGGAGGCGCAAGCAGTCATTACAAAATACAATTTTTATTTATTAAATTATTTTTATTTTAAAATGTAGGGAAAATATGAAAAATTATAATTATTATCATCGATAAAAATGTTGAATTCATCCCGGATATTTTATAATTTCTTCGTAAAGTATACTGCAAAAGTGATATATTTTTCACGTTATAGAAGGTGGGGGGGGGGGCGAGAGTTTCGAAAATCTACAAAGGGGGGCGTAGAATAAAAAAGGTTGGGAACCACTGTAGTAAACCGTCATAGTCAATAGCGCTATTGATATTTATTCTAATGATAATGTAGACACGCTAAAGAATATTAACATCGTGGTTACTATATAGAACGTTGCACGCGTTACTCGAAGTCTATGACGATTTCGCGCAATTTGCCGAAGTGAAAAACAGAATACCTAATACGTGTCTCTATGACCTTTGACTTGTCGCATTTAAATATATTTACATTAGTTGTGAGTTATAATAAGGACATTATTGTTCCCGTAGGCAAACGTGTAGTATAGAACGCCATAGTTCTATGGTATAAAAATAGATTGATGTTATTCGAATCGAAAAAAAAAAAGAAAAAGAAAAGAAACAACATTTTCAACATAGAAACATAATAATAACATTTAATTTGTGTAATGGAAATGTAATGTATTTCGGTTCATTTAAACTGCACACGTGCCACGTCAAACAATGTTGAACGAAAAAAATATACTATAATAATAGTTTATTCAAGGACCGATCCACGAATATAAATTAGACTTAAATTGTACACATAATATATGGTACTAGCTGAATAACCCGGCTTCACCCGTGTGCAACTTTTTATTTTTTTCATTTTTACCCCTTTTAGCCCCCTTAGGGGTCGAATTTCGGAAAATCGGGTGACGTGACGACACTCAGAAAGGTATTTTGAACAACTCTGTGAAAAAAAATTGGGAAAAAGTTAAATAGCGTCGTCACAAAATGGGAACATAAAAAAGGCCTGTTCTTTTATATATAATATTATAATACTCATATTTTTTTTTCACGATAAATTTTAATTGTTCATCTGACGTTATTCAGATTTATTTTCATAATTATTCATCTTAAATCGGATATCATCGTATTTTAAATAAATGCGTTCGATATAATAGTACAAATAATACAACTCCGATTGACACGGGGCGATAAAATAAATAATATTAAATATTGTCCTTATTCGTCGAGGCCTACGGCCAGCCAGTTATTGATTATTCTTATTGTCGAGACAAACGTTGTTTCGCGTGTTATTGAACTAATTGGAGGCGGCATGGGCAAAAGTCGATATAAAAATGTCCATTAGCTGGTGAAATGATCGATTATTAACGACTAAATATTTTCTAAACATTTTTCGAGTGACTGATTATATTATTACTATGGAACGGCAAGTTGGTCTTTGCAAGTCCCCCCCCCCACCCCGAAACGGGCTCATTACTCG
This sequence comes from Drepanosiphum platanoidis, assembly GCA_948098885.1. Classification (NCBI taxonomy): domain Eukaryota; kingdom Metazoa; phylum Arthropoda; class Insecta; order Hemiptera; family Aphididae; genus Drepanosiphum; species Drepanosiphum platanoidis. Next base: position 7,645,507 of record OX402532.1, read on the forward strand.
CAGATTCGACCGTAAATCAAAAGCATCCCTCGAGCGGTGCAAATCACATTCAATTATAGGTCAACGCGTGAAGAATACATTTCTTTTCGAGTAGATTATATGTCGATTGACGACGGCGCGGCGGCGTGTCGTGCCGCAGACGCATATATATAGGCACGGCGAGTATCTATTATATGTTATCCGAGCGTATACCGGCTGTTTGACAGCTGTTGCAAAACATTACGAGTTATTATTATTTTTATACATATAAAATAAAAAATACGGCTGTGTGAAAAAAAAAGAGAGAATTCTAAAAATGTTTTAAAAAATAAATACATTTTTTTTTTTACGGTTGACACAATCGACAGCGACCTAGACGAGTGGTCGCGTACGCTGCACAATAATAGAAATCGCGTACGAAATCCTCTTCAAACGTAATGGAACGCGTAAAACGTTCGTCTAACAAAGTATAATATGGTGTTAGACACACCGCACTCGCGCGCGAGTGTGAATGGTACGATGTACGTTAAAAAAAAAAAAAAAAAACTGAAAACCGATTTTTATATTTTCATTGGTCGACGAAAATGCATTTATCTATATAACTAGCTGTCCCTGTGCAAACGTTGTTTTGCCTTTAAATTTCACTTTAAATCACTTTTAATGTAACAAATCGAAGTACTTAATAATGAATAACAGGATACTGATAAGTGATAATATTCTTTTATTACGTATTTTACCCACATTTCACAATAATTATGAAACACGTGTATATTTTTTTTTAATTGAAAACGATTCGCAAAAAAAAACTGTATTAACAATGATAACGGTTACTACTCGTATAAATGGTTACAGAATAGGTATACCTTCATATAAAACGTTAAATTTTTAAAAATATTCGTGTTGGGCCACCCTTAAGGGGTTTGAAAAATAGTTTACGTCCTATTCTCAGAGCTACCTAACAAAGTTGTAGAAAAAATTTCATGAAAATCGGTCAAGCCGTTTCGGAGGAGTTCGATAACAAACAACGACGACCACGCACTTAAAAAGTTTTTTAGACTTTCTCAGGCAATTTTTTAAATTTTTCTCTCCGTAAGAACTAAGAACCATCCTCGTACTTCGAGGAATATTATCAAAAAAGAATTAGCGAAATCGGTTCGGCTGCTCTCGAGATTTGCGCTTAGCAACACATTCAGCGATTCATTTTTATATTTTAGATTAATATAATTATTATCGTAGTTATTGTGAAACATTTGTAATACTTATAATCTCGTGGACAGAAGTGGAATATTGAACCATTGATTAAATTTCGTTTTCTGTTAGCGTCTCGGTTGTTCGGGCGGAAGACCATACGGGTGTGTGGTTTTATTCGGGTTCAGATATTTCACGTTAAAAACTCGTTTTGAAAGTCTAATGGTATTTTATTGATGGTATTTCGTGTGTTTGAATGTAGAAAAAAAAGAAAAGTTAAATCATCTTCTAGAGTAATACCATGGCGGCCGAAGTACTTCGATCTTAATTATTATTCTACTGCGATATTGATTTTCTAATTTCAAAAAAAAATCATTATTTATCTTTTCCAACAATCTAAATAATGTTAATATCGCGGGGTTTATTTCAATTTCTACAAAACCAATGTCATCGTTAATATGTACAACGTATGTTTTTATTATTTTTAATAATAAATTTAACAACGACGCTTCGTATTGTATAATACGAGTATACTCGTATACACGAGTATGAGTATTATTTTAACCGCTTGGACGTCGTGTGTTTTTATATATTTTGTTTTATAATTTTTCAATTATTTTATTCTAGTAGATATTGTTTATTATTTTTTAATAGTAAAATTTGTTTTCGAGTCGCTATGGTAACAAAATCTTAACGATAATAATTGTTGTTTTAGTAGAATATTATTAACAATTATTTTCATTAATCGATATTGAGATATTTATGCTCTTAAATATTGTATACCTTCCCGAATTTTTTAAAAAAAATCATCAACATGCCATCCATACAGAAGATTTTACCACCACAGCCGCACTACGTGACCGGATATACTGGATTCATTGCCGGCCTTAAAGATAACTTCGGCCAGTCTTTCTGCAATTTAACGCACTCTTTATTCAATGACAAGGAAGTCATGCGATCCGACAGACCGGTACTGGCCAGTTTGAAGAAAGTCGAAGACGAATGGGTATCGCCGTCGGATCAGCAGATCATAGAGGACAGGTGTATCCTCAATGAATGCAAATACAGAGTTCACATGATCCCGGGCTACACTGGATACGTGCCACAGAGAAAGTTCATGTGCGGACGCAGGTAAACGATTATTTTCAAAATAACGCGAGCGCAAAAACGGAATCGCGAATTCAAAAATAAGTACTCGTTCGACCGATCCCGTTGTGGATCGTCGTGGAAATTAGATACTATACCATTTAAAATGTAACGTGTTTTTTTTTCCACACCAGTGTTGCTTATGAATCCGGCATCGGACTCAATAGGCACCAAAAAATGAAAGAAGCGTGCATGTGCCCGGAATGCATTAAAATGCGGCAAAAGATGAAAATGGAAAAAGAGAAAGAGGAAGAGGAAATCAAGCAACTCATTCAGTTAAAAGAAGAGGGTCGAGAGCTCAGTGAATTGCTGGAATCGTCTAAAATGGAAGAAGAAGTGAAAGAGGAAGTTGTTGATAACATCAACGGATACACCTTACCGTTTAAAGAGGTGAGCTCCGTCAAAATCGATTTTTTCAAAACTGTTTTTCGAGTCGCGTAGTGATTTCCGATTAAAGCGATCTGAACACGAACGTGATAAGCGGTCACTACTGTGTACGTCATTGTACACTCGAACGGGGCAATAGGACATTTTTCTATTCGATTAGAACATAAATCGTTTGTCGCATAGATTAGAAAACAATTGAAATATTGAGTTCGCAAAGAATACAAAAATTACACGATATACTCTTCGGGTCTATCGTGTTCCACACTGTGCGGTTTTACTTTTCGTGTAATCTCGCGAATAGCTTATGTGTATGGCTTTTTCGCGAACGATTTTTCTCGAAAACCGTTTCCCATATGTTTCGCAAACGAGGCGTTAAATTTCGGAAATCAGAGGACAATAAAAACGAAATAATTTCGTATTGTTTGCGCGCACGTGTTTTCGTAAACAGTATCTATTTTTTTTCTCGTTTTTTTTTTTTTTTTTTAATTTCGAAGCCGATACGACATAAATTGCACTTGCAATATTGATCATTTATCTTCACTTATCTCTACTATTCGCCGTTTTGTTTGAAAAAAAAAAAGTAGGAACGATGCTTCCCCCGTATGTGGACGCGATCTAAACGATGCTCAACAACAGTGAGTATGACTGAACGAAATATTCTGGGAAAACTGCGAAAAGCGCGAAATACGCCGCATAGTGTGGAGCGCGACCTTTTGAGTCGATTGTTACTAATTTGTTTTCTTTCATATATTTTGGATTTTGTCTATTTGAATCGTAATAGTTTTTTTTGATCAACTGGTTTTTATTATCTTTTTGTTTAAGATTCCCGGCGGCATGGAGGCGTTCTTAGAAAAGATAAAAAAACATCCGCCGATACCTCACACCAAGTCTCCTTATTTTATGAAGGCAGATAATCCAGGAAAATATTTCAATTCTGGATACGCAGGACACATACCCGGCATGTTCGATTATTTTGGTGATTCGTTCTTGCCGACCACAACCGAGGCACTGAATGTGTTCACGTCACGTTACGAGGCCCACAAAACGCAACCGGAACAAACGGCGCTTGAATTCCTCAAAGAGACTCCTCCGCCGAAACGGATAATTAAACAGAAATTACCGTACGACACCACGGGCATTATGAAGAACTATGCAGGACACGTGCCCGGAGCAAAATACAGTGTGGGCCAAACGTTTACCAATGGGTCTAAAAATACAAGGCAGATCATCAAAACAAATAATATAAGGGTAAAAAGTAGACCTATATGGTAATTATTCCTATTGTTAGGAATAATAAGGAAAATAGGAAAATCTGTACCCGTATAGTCGGGGGGGGGGGGGGTATAGTCGATTACGTGTTTGATGTTAAAATTTCGATGAAAATATTTTCCTTATTATTATTCCTAGCTATAGGAAGCTACACCAAACGTTTTTATATATAACTTTGGTTTCGTTCTACATTTTAAAGTTTTTTTGTTTATCGTTAAGTTTTCCATATTTCCGCGCCGTTATAATTATATTTCTTAAATGCTTTGATAATTTAAAACTAGAAAAAAAAATTTTAAATAGTATTCTGTTTTGAAAAAATAAATCGAAATGGCCATTTTGTAAACACAATTTTTATAAATAATTTGATGTTTTCGATATTTTATGTTAAGTCGTAAGTTTTTTATACAATTTTTTGACGCTCGTTAAAATTTTAAATACTTTTCTTGCGGATCAATTTATCAACGTGTAATAAGTTGCCGCTAACGGATGAAATTGAAATTTTCGCTAACTTAAAATTGTTTTGAAAATTAACGACTTATTCATTAATAAATATTTGTAAAACGTTAATTATTCCTAAAAATAAAATAATAAAATATATGCCATTTCGGATATTGAAAAGAAATATCGAATACAATTTTCCCATTTTTATTTTTAGTTCAAAGAATTCATGCATGTAATGTAAAATATAATAACTGTTGTGCAGAAATCTTGTAAAACAGTTCGAAAAGCTTTAAAATATCGAATAAAACGAAAATCTGTACACGTTTTAGTGTACTGTAGCTTCCTATCGCTAGGAATAATAATAAGGAAAATATTTTCATCGAAATTTTAACATCAAACACGTAATCGACTGTCTACAGCAGTGGTGGCCAAACTTTTTTTAACTCGGGCCATAAAAAAAAAAAAATTTTACCGCGGGCCATAAATTTTTTTTTTACTTTTAAGTCATCAGAATTTTAGGTATAGGTATATAATTTTATATTTAACGACTTTTTTATTATACTTAATAATTTTAATGACTTTATTTAATACTTAACTTAATAATTACTACAAATGAAAGAAAATTAAATCCAGACCGCACTGATCACGATAGCTGTAGAAACTACAATGTAGATAAAATTGGTCGCGCAACGAGCACAGTAATATAACTATAATACTACTATCGTATGAAAATAAGATAAGATACGGTAATGCTATTTATATTATTAAATGACATTGTAACAACAAAAACGCTACGATATGGCGATACGGGATTAAATATGAAGAATGTATACTTAAATTTTTTTTTTACGTAAATGTAAAATATTATATTTCTTTCGCGGGCCAGATATTAAATGATGGCGGGCCGGATTTGGCCCGCGGGCCGTAGTTGGCCACCACTGGTCTACAGCAGTGGTGGCCAAAAATTTTTAGGCTCACACTAAAACTATATTTTTACTTTCTAAAATCCAAAAAAAAAAATAAAATTGTAACTTACGATTAAAAAATTTAAAAAATCACATATCATAATGCCGAAATCGAAAAATATGTATTTTTTCATTTGCTCAATATTAATTTTGGATTTTTCAGCTGTTTACAATGTTATCATAATTCATATTGTATCAATATTGTTGTTTTCGTGATAGAATAGTATACTGTATAATATACTATATTTTAGGAAGGTACCATGAGGCTAAACATTGTAGCTAACATAAAATATTATTTATTATCACTTTTATAGCAGTGGGGTGTTCTGAACACCCCTGGATACGTAATATTTCAAACTTAAAATATAAAAAATTTTTTATTAGAATTATATATATTAGATTATATTAGAATGAAAAAAAACGGTGTAACACAAATGGGAACACGTGGTGTTGTGCCGTGTTCCCATTAAAAGCGCAGTACCATTGATTAAATATACAATGTATATTTAATCAATGATTGAACAGAGCGAGTGTATTATATTTTTTTTCGTCCCAGGAATAAAACCATCCTAAATACGCCGCGCAAAACACACAATACTTCCTTGCCTATACTTGTCGTCGTTATTATTAACATCGATTCGTAATGCGATGTCCGCGCAGTCTCACGCTCGTGCCGCCTACCCAATTACCATATTATTATTATTATTGTTATTATTATTATTATACGTGGCCCGTCAATCTTCATAATATACAACACACACGAGAGTATGAAACTGTACAATACAATGTGGACTCTTGATTCCGGGGCCATACGCTCAAATATACGTTTAAATTATACCAGATAAGTATTATAATATGAACGATTAAATTATTATGTTAAATATTCATTTTATAGGCAACATTTTTCAAAAACAGTTCTCAGTACTTAAAGTTCAGATTAAGCGAATCGCCATTTTAACGATAAATTATCTACATTGTGCTATATAAATATAGATAGTTAATTTCATCTATATTTTCATAGAGTTTGGTCTTTGAATAAATTCTTCAACTATTCCAAAGTATTAAATAAAAGCGCAATATACTTTCAAGCACTAGTGAAACACGGCGAAATAAAACGATATAAATTAGCAACGATATTTAGAAGTACCTGTGGTTGTTAATATTATAACAAACAATAAACATTATTCTTTTGACTAAAGGATAGGTTCCCCGAGCCCGGTAGTAAATTTGATTATGATGATGATATTATTGTTTAAAATAATTCGCTTCAATCGTGTTTTATCGTTTTGGCCGTTATTGGCTGCGGCGTAGTAGTTTTGAAAATCTATAATCGCTGTCATATTATTACGGCTACACGCACGCAGTGTATATTATAATTAGAGCGCGGATTTCTATGCAATTGCATATTTGTTTCCTTTTAATATTTTTGGATTTTTGTCAGTATTCTCTACGAATCATCATAATTTGAAGCAAATGGTGAAATTTTTTTTTGCATATTTCTGCATATTTCAATGTTATTGCATAATTTTGCATATTTAGGCAAAATTTAAAATGTATTGCATATGTATTGCATATTGAAGTCAAAATATGACTTTACATGAAAGCTTTTAATAATTGACGAAATCAAAGAAAAAATTAATTCTATTCCTGGGCCAAAAGGTGCAACACTTACTACAAAATTAAATGAGCTTTCCAATAAAAATAAAGGTCTAGAAATTCTACGAAAAATAAATGCAGTACTATCAGGCGAAAACGTTCAGCTCGAAAATGTTTATCAAGACCCGAAAATAATAAATTGCTTCAAATATGCCCCAACAACTTCGGTTGACGTCGAACGTTCGTTTTCAGTATTTAAAAATATGTTAACTGATAAACGTCATAGCTTCACTCAAGAAAAACTTGAAATGCATATGATCATTCATTTTAATAGTAAATAAAATTAAAAAAATTTAAAGAGAAATTTATATAAGTATTTAATATTTTAGTATTTAAGTAATTAACTGTTATAAGAAGTTTAATTTGTAAAATTTTAAATAAATAAAAAAAATGAATTTCATGATTTTTACTGCATATTTTTGCATATTTTCATGATTTTTACTGCATATTTTTGCATATTTTCATGATTTTTACTGCATATTTTTTGCATATTTTCATGATTTTTACTGCATATTATATGGCATATTTTGATACTTTTTAGTGCATAAAAATCCGCGCTCTAATTATAATATTATTTCACTTGGATATTTAGTTCTGTACGACTAAAACGCGTTGCCGAGTAAGGCTGAGCTTGTTAATCTCCCCCTTCCATTTGTTCGTTTATCGCCGACATAACTGGTGACCATATTTGAAAGCTCCATTAAATACATAGTTATTTCCTTAACTCCGACAAATCTAGCGTTGGCACCAATTAGATAATGTTTCAATAGACTAATTGAATTACGCGGTAACTTTTACCGAGTCCCCAAACAGTACTCCTACGAGAAAAAACAGATTAACTACGTAAGTTATTTTAATTTTTTTCAATTTTGTAGTGACTATAGGGCAGTGCTCTTCCCGTTTTTTTATATAGTTTTTTTCCAACTCTCCTTCACTCCCAATATTACTACGAGATCGGTCACTGGCCCGGTCGTCCGTGCACACGACCGGCTTGAATTTCATCTTTTAAACGATATTATTATAGCGCGCAATATATTCAAACACTATTAAAACTAATATAACTCATTTATATACCTCCTGCAGTCGTTAATTATATACTTGTATAACAATATTATACACTCTTGTTTCTCTACTCTCCTTTACTTTGAGTGATATTTTAACGATTTCCCTAACAATAAATATCTCCTAATCACGGTAATTCATAAAATCAAATTAATAATGTATCCTTTGATTAAAGTTTATAGTTACATCAACTATCGCTGTTACGTCATATTATAATCATCATAATATATTTTCAATATTTGTATTAATATAATTTGTAACATTATGTTATAATGATTTGATGAACAGTAATTTTAGCTTTCCAAAAGTTCAAAGTAGAGAGAAAGAAAAACGAATTTATCTTTTGAGTGATGTTTTTTCAACTGCACAATTTGTAGGCAATTGTTTACACAATAAGTACGAGTATTAAAAAATATGAGATGAAAATAAATTATTTATATTTCGCCCTATATTTTGTATGAGGCTATAATTTTGAATGAAAGAGTCGTCGATTTATATGAACCATTATTACGTGGGATCACTTTTTGATTATGACTACGTAAAAGAAACATTTCTCTCACTGGTTTTAAAAGCTCTCGACTTACTCGTATATTATATTATATAAATTATTTCAACCGGCATAGTCGGCGAATCATTTGGATTCTATTTTATTCACTTAAAATTAAAAAAAAAGCTTTCTAAAAAGTTCTATGAAATCACCATGAAGTTATTCGTGTGATAAGCTGGCCCAAACGATTGGATAAATTATTTCTAGCCTCTTTGGTTCATATTTTTCCCGAGTGAATTTTGAATACGAGACTCAGTCATACCTTCGAAGGTAGTCTCCTCTGCCTTATTGTTTTTTTTTCTAAAATTAATTAAAGCGCATACCGCGTTCCTATTAATGCGCTCTTATCACTTTTCGAAGAATTTAAAACGCTATTTCAAAATTTAAAACGATAAACTATAAAGACGATTTCTCTTTTAAATTTGAACGCACAGCCAGCGGTTAACTACATGTTTTTAAAACTGCGTCGAGCAGACTATAATCTATAATGACTCGAGGTTATTACTATTCCATTAAACGTTAACGGTAGTTCGTGAGGTGGCGTGCTTTGGTTGACAATACTTTACGATTTTTAAGACTACGCATATAGGCAATCTTAAGTCAATGGTTTTTTTTCGATACGTATTTACATACAATTTTTTTTTGCTTTTCTTCGCTCATTTTTACGTAAGCTATTGCGCAATAACGAACATTTTATCGCGAAATTGAGAAACATTATCTGAGATCTACTGTTACGGTTATGTATATGATTAAAACATGAAACCGCGATATATACTCGAAATTAGGGTGAACTTTATCTAATAGAGTAGCAGTTTTTTTTTTTTTTTCCCGTCGAGATAAACGTTCGACATTACGACGTCATCTGAAGAAAAAAAAAATTAATACTGGTTTAACGAAACAAATTACTTTTTAACGAATAGAGATAAAATTGTTTAGATATAATAACGATACTATATTACTATATCGACTGCTGCACAGATAAAATTCCAATATGTCTCGAGTTTACCCGCGGGATCTGGATTAAAATCCCGACATTTATTTATAATAATATAATTTCGAAACAATTACTTGCGTTTTTTTTTTTTAAATTATTTAAATTTTAGGTCATTTTTTTCATTTATACTGTGTTATACGGTATGTTTAATATTTTAAGATTTTTACTTACATTTTATCAATTCTTAATCGATTTTTAATTTTTGTCTCGCACAATTTTTACTAGCTGTATGTACGTCGCACTTAATTAAAAAATATCACAATTTTGAAATATTTCATAATCTGTGTATACTATACTTGTATAGTGAAATGTATTACAATTATTACTAATTAGTAACAACGATTTCTGTTATTTTTATAAATTTCTACCTTTTATTGCATTTTATACTGTATTATCAGAGATTTAAAATTAAAGGTTTCTCGGCGCATTTGATTCACGTCCCTTCTGATAACATCAACGATTATTATTGTTTATACGATACCCTTTTGTGATTTTATTAGCATTTTCGACGGAAGAAGAGAAAAATGCGACTCTCCGCGCTATCCCGAGGTTTATAAAAATTAAACAAATAATATTAGATTTATGCAACTTATTTTATACCCGAAAATAATTAAATTTTTTAATTATTTGAACCCTCGTTATTTAAAAATTCACATAGCTCGGTGTTGAATAAATACCAGAGGCGTATATGTGGACGTCGCGCGTCGTCGGGACGTGAGTTTATGTTCTCGTGGGAAATCAGTGACGAAATATTATTCCGGAATAAAAAGATTATTAATTTTCCCACTACACGTCAAAATCAGTGTTTCGGTTCGGTCGTTTACGCACTATATTATATCATACGGTTTATTTAATTTAAATAAGGGCCGTAGTGAATTCGAGACGATATACATAATATTATATGATATCAAATGAAAGACCGCGGACAATGCGTCATTATATAATATACTATCGAGTAGACGAAAATAAGTGTATTGAATTATCTTCATAGGTTTTGACGTCACCCTTATATAACTTAAATATTACAATGCGCGACGACGTTTGAATAAATCGTCCGCATAATTGATATGTCACCGCGACGGTGTGTGGCTTGATGAAGGGTCAGTGCGCCGCGCCGCGCACAAAGAATACTTTTCACTCTTTCTCTGCCCCCTCTACCTTTACTCTCCGTCTCGATCGGCTCGAATCGTTGTGTCCCGGTCGTTTATGCCGTTACCTTCGCGCCCAGACGTTTTCAAAGATTTCAAAACCGGCGTGTTTGCCCGAAGGGTCAAAAGCTTTTAAACGCGCACTCGCGTGCTTAAGCTTAATCCGTAGAGCCTGTAGGTGACATAATATGCTCGTAATGAAAGAACGAACGAACCGTCGTCGTCGTCGTCGTCAACGCGTGATGGTTACAATACACCGGAGTAATATACTCGTATATTCTATTGACCCGCAGTAGTAAATAGTACTTATCCCCCGTTGTAGTAGACAGCACGTGACGCGTATTTTTCTCTCCCAATCTTTCCGTCTCGAATAGTCGAATATTTTTAAGCGAGCGCAGACGTTTGTTCGGGCCACTTATTCCGTAATCACGAATACGTACGTAATTATAAACGTTCTACGAGTTTGGCCAAAGTAACATGTTCGCCTAAAATCTATATATATTTCGATTACATTATAATACGAGGAGCCAGCCTGGGATATTAATTCGGGTTTCGGATTTATGTGCATATTTTTTTCCGCAAAATAATCACGAAATGATATGTTCCATGAAGGTGTGATTAAAAACGTATTTTTTTTTCAATGGATATTACGCTGAATGTTTTACGATAAATTACGCATAACTATTTATCGTGTAATAAAAATGATTAAAGTTTAAGTGATTTTAATTACCCGTATACACAATAATAGTACAAATACAAAAAAAAAACTCTTTTTTTTCCCCATCGATTCGAAACCAAGTTCAGAAGTTATTTTTACGGGCAATTTTCACCGCGCATTTTTCGTGTATAAACGCATAATATTATTTTCAAGAACATATTTCGCGACTTTAACGGTAGTTAAAGTACGTACCTACTACTGCAGTAAAAAAAGACAAAGAAGACGAAGAAGACGTGATACGTGCGACTCGCGATAATATAATATATCTACTTCCGGATTTCCTACTTATAGACGAGAATAAATTAATGTTTACCACCGCAAAACTACCTGAACGTCGTCGTCGTCGTCGTAATAAGTATACTGTTTTCGTTTGCGTATTTTTATTGTATGGTAATGAATCATTTATTTATTTTTTTTTTTCTCTACTACTTTACAATAAAGATTATGCAAAACGAGCGAATGTTGTTGGGTTTTATTTCGAACGCCTTATCTAAAGCGCAAAATTATAGTTTGCATACACTCGGTACGTGACTTCTGCGCGGCAGACACGCTTCTCCCACTCTAGTATATTTCGGTACGCGCACAAAGTGCGTTGCCCTTTTGGGGGGCACTGTAATCATTATCATAACGTATTATATTATATTATATTATTCTACGAAATCGCTATCGCCGCACAGTTCAATGGGTATATGCCGTTTGACATTGACGATTTACAAATATCTGCGTGGGCGCAGAGACAGAAACCGAAGTCACGCCGAACGGTAATCGAATTAAGCAATAGAACGCGCGTCCGACGATGTTACTGCTACCGTCTCCGCACGGTCAAATCCATCAAGTGGTGGAACGTAGTTTCCGTCAGCTCGCGGATAGTCTGTTTTTTATTTTTATTTTTAAATACTGATATATATTATTATGTAATGTCCTATCCCGATGATTGGCAACCGGCTAGGACGGCTATTACGCTTAATTATATTTTGGAAATTTGAAGAGGAAAAAAAGTGGTTCGTTTTAAGCACTATTTTGGATTTCAATAGCATCACAAGGTATTTTCTCAAGTTTTTTAATAATTATTACTTTCGGTTTTCGGCTATCGACCAATAGGTACGCATATAGAATCGGGCGGTTCGAGACTCTGCGGAGAGACCCGTGAAAATTACCACCTTTACATAATATTATATTATTCGATTGTACTGAAGTGATCTGTCGGCGTTTCGTCACTCCTTATAGCGTATATCGACCGAGTCCGGGGAATACTATAATGACTACCTTTTGAGTCTGTTCTAGCGTGTTTGCGCGATCGTGCGAATAAAAGAAACACGCCAGGAGAAGCCACAAGGCTTTCTAGAACGAGCGGGCGGCAGGATCTCGTGAGTTGTAAAAGTTGTGAAAAAATCGAACCGAAGGGACGAGAATTGTACGCTAATGGCTTCATTTCAGATTTTTTCAGACCATAGGATAACCTCTTACTGATTTGCCCAGTCAATCCCCAGCACGTGGTTAGGTTTATATGGGTTCGCGTTCGACCTCGTACATCTTACACCCGACGTCAAAGCGTGTTTATAAAAAACGATTTCAAAATATTTCAAAGATAAAATCGAACGATTTAATTATTTGTAAATACCTTGGTGATTAACGAACAATATTACACGTCAAATACATAAATAAATAATGATTTCTAAATCAGTTTATAAAACAGCACAAACGATTACTTCTACAGTATAAGATACTTGTACAAACTTACGTACAATGAATACAATATATAATATATTTTTAAATTATGTTATGATTATTTTTATTTTTTTCATAAATATTTTTATGCTTAATAATTTCATTTAAAATACAAGACTATATATTACTGGCATAAATTACATTTTTTTTTAAATTTTCACTATCGAAAACGATTTTATTTGCCAAATTTATAACACGAGAAATTGTTGTTTCGTTTAAAACAATCGCGCGTCGATTGAAAATATCGCTTTAAAATAAGACACGCGCCTTTGTATGCTTTTGCGAATGTTCTGACTTGACGTCGAGTCGAAACCTAGACTACGGGCAAACGCATGCGTTTCCTATCCCCTCCTCTCCCGACGAAACTACTAGGGTACGCGAGCGTCTGGGGAAACTACTGTTGTGTGAACGACGGCGGAAAGTTTGTCGGGAAGGAGACGGATAACGGACGAAAAGCAAACAATGATTGAATGGGTTTGGACGCAAATGTTTCGCGGTGGGTTGTGTGGGCTTACGGCCGAGAATAGAGGCCATAAAGTAGAGAAGAAAATCAATATCGTCGCCGACACAATCTTTATTAACTGAATATCTACCACCCGCGTACGCCTTTTCTACGGACGATTTCGTCTCCGACACGATTCAATATAATATTTTGTTATCGGAATCTCTAATAATGCTCCTAAGAACCGAAAATCGGTCGGTTCGAATTTCCTTTATCCGACCAAACCCCGGTAATCGTACATTTTTGAATCGCTTATTACTGGGTAATTTAAGCTCGTACTCTGGAGAACGATCGGGTAAATCGTAGACAGTATTCTAGCGATGTAATAATAAAACTAGTCAAAGTCGTGGGATTAATAATATTACAAATCAATTTGTATAATATAGGACCGCCGATTCGTATGTTAAAATTAGAAATTATAACATTTCGGCCACCACCGGTAGTAAACGTTTAATTGCGTGTTAATTTAAATATCGCCGCATAAATTAGCATGTTAATGCGCCGGTTATCTGGTTATCTTATTTTGTAAACGAGGTAACATGTTATTAGATTTGTATTCTAATGCCCGTGGTGTAGCGTAATGTAGAGATATTCGGTCGGCATAATTTTAAAAGCGAATAGGTAGTTTTGCGGTACTTGACTCGAACGGGTATTTTTTATCAGAACCGACATGCGAGGGTTTAATTGATAATAATTATTATCACTTGAAAATTATTAAAAAAAAAAAAAACACTAACGTATTCGTATTTTTAATTGTTGTATAATACAACTTGTATTGTTTAAAAAAAAAAAAACAATTTATAAATAACCTCGACTTCGCTCGGCTTGTAAAAAATGTCGTATTAGACAATAAACGTTTAGCAAAACATATACTTAACACAATATTCGTTGCGATTTTTACCATCGAGTCGTTTAAAACTCTTATAATTGAACTTAACTATAGCTATTAACGGATAAATAAATATAACCTATAACTAATCCAGTCTGTAATGGAAATCGCGACCCACTAGTAGAGTCTTTTTATATTAACATTCCAATGGGGGGGGGGGGCGGGGGCACCATTAAAATCGACTTGAAAATATTTCAAATAAAGTTTATTGTTATTAAATTTTATTTTATCGATTTATTTTCAAGTAGGTACAGTTATTATTATTCATAATAAAAGAGTAAACAAAAGTGAATTTGCAACACGATATGAGAATGCGTGTAACTATTGTAGTTATTATAAATATATATAGTTAATCTCGTTGCGATTTTTCTCCTAAACGCGTACCACTATCGACAAAAGTAAATGTAATGTTTGTATTATTCGTATACTAGTTAGTTATCTTACTATAGTTATAGTATTAACGTAGTTATCGTACTTGAAAATTTAATTGTATACTTTGAAATCGATAGTTTATTTCGTTTATATTCATATTTTACCATCTGAATTGCGCCGAGAATCGTATAAAACGACCGGGAATCGATTGAAATACCCAAATTTACTACACGTCGTCGTGGATACAAACATATTATTATTTAGTGAACGTCGAACAAAAACTATTGCAACACACCGAATCTACTCTCGACAAAGTACAAAACCTACGGTTTTCTTCATTATATCGCGCCCGCCATCCCTAAACATATCATAAAAACTGCTGTTGGCGGAATAATGCGTCGAATTCATTTATTGCCACATAATAGTTTTTGATTTGTCGACCTGAGACGTGAAATTATTATTTTTATCGTCCGCCGAGATATTATTATTATCATCGAATTAGGTCCCGTAGTTTTTACTCACGCCCGTCGTCGGTTAATAACAGTACAACGAACGGTATAATAACATTTTTAATGTGTTTTCACTATTTTTTTTATTTACTTTCCCCCCCCCCCCCGACGTGACGGTTAAATTTAGCTCGCTTTTATTACGTCGAGTTCGCGCGGATTAATCATGTCAATAAAACCGTTAACGATATTAATCGGCCGTTTAAATTCGACGATAGATTTACTTTTAATCGCCCGGGCCCGGGTTAATATAAATTTCGAAATCGATTCGAATAGTAATTATTCAATTAGGATATTACTACTTCGCGCGCGCCGAGTAGTGCAAAGTAGTGCAATATTGTTATTATGACCTTAGGAGGTCCTTGCCGCGAATGCGTCCACCGCGCTTTACTGAATAATTCGAGTAAACGTGCGAAAGTAATGCAACACGTCATGTCTAAAAACAACGAGTGTAATACGAAATTCATTCGGCGGGTCGTTGTCGTTGAAATTTTCTACAAATTTCCATTGCGCAGTAGGTATAATGCAAGGCTGGGCATTGGCGAATTAAAAAGTTAAAGATAAGTTAAACAATTAAGTTTCTTTTAAATTAGTTATTATATAAGTTTTTTACTTTTGATAGTAACTCACTGGGTTAATTTGTTTCCACGATAAAAAGTTACTAATCGATTAATTCAATTTAAACTCGTACTGTCGCGCAATTTAAAACACGACTAACAAAACATAGCTTATCTTTATTGAGAAAACGCATCGTTTCGACATAACACTATTAATTATTTACATAGAAACAAGACGAGTGCAATTTTAGCGGTTCTAAATTTGTTTATCACGTTTATGCAAATTGTATAGATATTAATAATTTATAATACAACGTCACGATACTGCAGCGTCTTACCTGATAATCGCATTACATGTATTAAATTTAAATCCTAACTTGTAACCTCGTTTTATATAATCATTATACAATATTCGTGTGATAAATATACTTATTTCATATAAAATGTAATTAGATATTATGTATTTGTATTACAAGTCTGTTGTTTGAAGCGAATTTACATAGATATTTTCTAAATGGATAATATTCGAAATGTGTTTCTCTCTATGACGTGTAAGACGGACGTTTCTGTAAATCTAGCCCCTCGTTCACACTATACGTATCTACAATATTATATTTTATAATACTCAATAATAATATTTAATTATGAAATGTGTTGGTAATTTTTTAAATTTAAACAAAACATTAAGATATCCATACAGATTTAGCCTACAAATCGAAATCGACTTCAAACAGCTTTATTGAAACCCTTTTGAGCTCTTTTACCTCGTGTCACGTATATGCTTTCGGGGTAAATCAATTTTTTATCGAGTTTGTAAAACACGATATATAATATATTTATTGTCTCTCCGCGGGCATAATTCATTTTTTTTAATTTTGACGCGTACAACCTATATATAATATATATTTCTTTTTATTGAAAAAAAAGAAAAAAAAAACAATTGACGTAATGTGTTCACGACCATCGAATTTTATTTCGAGAAAAAAAAATTAACAATTCCCAGCCGAGTCCCCGGGTCGCGGTTAACGTTCTCATAAATCAATTCGATAATGTATGGTAATTTCTCGTAACACTGTCTACGACAAAACACGACTATTAAACGCCGCCGTATTTGTAAATCGTCTGCGCTCTACATATTATCTCAGGCCATACATATAATAGGTGCGGTGCGGGACTGAATAACGAAATGCACGACATAAAAATGCCAACGATGTGCGTTTTCTCGAATTTAGTTTTGTCACCGTTTCCTATATAACGCGTTGTCGAGTATAATATCCCCGGACGCAGTAAACGATAAACTAATAATAGCCACGGCATGTCTTAAAAGTATCTACGTAATGTGCACGGTTGGATTTAAGAGTCCGAGGGCTCGATTACCCAAGTATAAGATCATATTTAAGGTCGTTTCATTATAAATCACATATTTATTTTTTTTTAACTCATTCTGTTCTCTTTATTTTTTCAAACGAAAAAATTTTACTTAAATTATGCCAATAATAAGGAAGCATACTTCCTTTAGCATACTACTTTGTACTAAATTATTGATAAACGACATGATTTCAAGCTTAAATCGCTACGCGAAGAACTTTCTTTAAAACGCTCTACTACAGCGGTTCCCTGACTTTTTTTTCCGCGGTGCCCTTTTTTGGAACGAATTTAGCCACAGTGCCCTATTTTGGACCAAATTTAACCGCGGTGCCCTTCTCTGTGAATAACACGGAAGACAGAACAAAAAAAATAATACTCATTGATAGCCAATTTTATTGATTTCATTAAACCTCATACAATCTAAGCATTCTGAGCCAAGTAAACAACTAACTTAATTATAAATCAATGCATTTTTAAACTTAAAATAAAAAAAAAACATACATACATTTCAAACTATTTGTTATGGGCCGTGAAACGCGGTGCACTGCAGTTTGGGAACCGCTGCTCTACTATATGTAGTGTGTGTGATTCGCAAAATGTTCGTCGGAGTCGTCATTTCAAAGTGGGCAGGCTGACTTAGCGGACGCGTTTCCTAATTGTGATTTTCATTTAAAAAACGAGTCTGTGATATTTTAAAAGTGCCGACGAATACAAAATATATTCTCGCGACGACGACGCGTCCGTGTTCTCGATATGATATTATGAAAACCATTTAGCCAACAACGTAAAGACCGAGTGGTAACCCAACCGGGTGTCGGCGGTACATTAATCAAATTATATTTATCTACGGTGTATTACGGTTATATTGACACTGGTGCTACTGCAGCGGATTGAAAATGTTTACCGATGAGCGGAAATTGGATTCCGCGTTTCCGAGGAAACGTTTGCCCCCCCGCAGTAAACGTTATACAGAGAAAACGTTACACATTTTCCAAACAGTTTCTGCGAAACCGAAAAAACGACGGCAGTGTATTTTGCAGTACATTTTATTATGCCAATCAGTTTGAACTGCCAATTACCGTTGTGTAAAAATAAAATCGTTGCGTGCGATAAAATAATAATGTGAAAAACGTTTTCTATTCGTTTTATCGATCGTCACTCGCAATTAAACATTAATAATAGTAATGAAATAATTATAAATTGACCAGCGTTTTACAAACCGTTACGAATTTAGAATTTTTAAATTTTGATAACGTCATAAAAACCTGTAAAACGTTTGCTGTTGAAAATTCACAAAACTTCTAATTTTAATACTCGGGACACTTGATCGACGAATACAAGAGTTTTTACAAGTTATATTCTTATGAGAGTAAGAAAATTCATTTCGAAGTCGGTCGGATATTTCAACGAATTCCGATTAAACGATACTTAGAGTGCCCTGTAGAATCAACCACCGAAGTCGCGTTGAGTTTCGAAAAAATAATAGTAATCAAAATTCAAGTGAATATTTAATTTTCGATTCAAGTGCCGCGTGAAAATATTCAAAACGGGTTGATGGGACTGGAAGGAGAAAAAAAAAAGGTCGAGGACCTCTGCGATTCGATTCGGTAATATTATTTGCCCCGTGTAACTTGATGAAATCTCACGATAATCCGCTATAATATTTCAAGTGTTAACGTTACCCGAAATACATTTTCGATGCGTCCAAACGAATCGTTAAATATTCACAAAGTAATATCAAATATAACATCAAAAACTTTATCTCGTCTACGCTCATATTATTAAACAATGTGTTTAGAGTTTTTTTTTTCTATCTCGTATGTGACGTGGCGTGCTCATGATCGATTATAAGTTTTGACAATATGTGATTTTGTTGAATAAATTCTGTCGAATCTCTGCGCTTTGTCGAGTTAAATAATTGTAAATTAAATTCCCAATGTATTACAACGCGAAATAGCTCGATTTTTGTTTGGTGAAAAACGATCAGCTGATTTGTAAAGTAAAATGTGTGAACAATCGATTAAGCCGGTATATTAATTTTCAGCGATTGCTTACAGTGCTTACACCGTTCAATGCGTCACGTCACACCACTGCTCGTCGGTATACTGCGTATATTACTACCTGTATAAGGTTTCGTTGGTCAAAGTGCGAAGAATAAACTTGATAATTATTATTGAACCAGACGTGAATTTTATTATTAATTTTTGGTGTCAATCCGAAGTGACCGAAGTGAAAAAAAAAAAACAACTCAAATCAAACGTGTTCGCGGATACATGTTCGAACCCGTCGTCGTCGCGTCGAACACGTGCAATGACGATTCGCGAAAAATAATAGAAAAAAATCGTTCCGTCACTAAAACGTACACCTCGCCCGTTAAACAAAACAAAATAACGTTTTCGTACGTGTTCGACTAAGAAAAAAAAAACCGCGTGAACGCAATTATTAACTCGTGATCAAGCGGAAGATATTATATAGTCGTAAAGCCTGATGTTATTGGAACGGTCTTGTTTGTGTTGAAATTACCCGCGAACCGAGTTGTCGTAATCGTTTAAAACCAAGTCGCCGTCCCGCTGAAACCTTATACTATATCGACCGAATAGGTTCATACCAGGTGTTCCGTACTCTTCCGAGCTATTTTATCGTAACCTTTAAGAAAAATAACTGTGACCCAATTGTACAGACATACACGGCTGGGCGTCGGATACGTTTCTCGAAAGTCGTTGCGTTTTTTTCTTCTTTATTATTATTCCTTTTAATTCCTCGGAATCGGTTGGGAATTTCTGAAAAATTCTCTCTACGTCGTCGTCCGTGATCATTATTGCAACATTTTAGAGGCCAAACGCGACAGAAACGATCGTATCGAGTGCACCGTGATTCGTATCGTATAAATATTGTCGGAAAAATCGGAATTCAAGCGCGAACAAGGGTTGTTCAAAATAATCACTCTGTACATCATTTTTTTTTTTTTTTTTTAATATAGTTGAAGGTCGAAGAAGGTTATCTCGGTCTCATCGGCGCGATAATGTGTTTAACATAAATATGAAATAACGATTAATAATTCGTAAAAAGTTGGTCGTGGTCGACGCGTTCAAAACAACGAAAGTATCGCAATCGAGACGCGAAACCTTCGATTGGCGCATTACGGCGGCACACGTCGGCGATAAAACATCTCGCGATACACAAACAATGTAATTTATTTTCCAAAGTCGGAGAATTTCAATATTTTTCTCGTTCGACACACCGAACCGCGAGAGTCTCTGGATAAGTCGAAAGAAATAAAATATATAGCATTGTTAAAAAAGAAGTAACAGTATACCGTTGGAAAAACATTCGATCAGACTATAATCCGTTATTATCAGTAACGCGAGTAGTGCAAAGGACTTGTCGTTATAAAATACGCTCAAAAAAAAATACCATCGAATAAGACTTACGTTTTAGGTATGTCAGGACAAAGCCATATAGTTTGTATTTAGTAAAAAATACTAAATTTTGCGCACAAATGCGAAAATTGGATTTGATTGTTTTGATTTCTTACTTTTTACGAAACTTTTTTAGACGAACGTTTCTTAATTTTTAATCTGTCTGCACATTGTATATATTCCATATAAATCATATTATGAGAATAATATTCTAATTAATAATATTTTTATTCGATTTTCTCTGTCGCAGTTTTTTGATTTTTCATCCGATTCAAAGACACGGGGACACGGTCGTGAAAATACGTAACAATCGATAGTTTCAGATTTTCGCTGAGGTTATGTTTATTTTTATGTGCTCACGGTAGTTGTTTGTGCCGCAGTGGCGATCGGTCACGGTTGTAGCGAGGTAAAAAAAAAAAAACGTACAGCCGAGTCAAATAAATAAATTCCTTTTAAACGCTAATTTTTTAACGCGTTTTATTCGAGTTCTTCATTGCGTTCAAACTGCTCGTATGTCTCGCGTTTTCTCAATTTTTTTACAAGTCCTCTGTCCTAAACTAATGAGCAAACAACCGTAAAATCGGATCGACGGGGTATTAGTTTGTATTACAGGTACACTGCGATACACAATAATAGTGCGGGGTGAACGGACTAGAATAGAACAAGGTGTAAAGTGTGTTAAAGGTTAACAATGTGCGCGCGATAAAAAAAAAATTCTTTTACGGAAAAACAAACTCGAGCGGAAATGTTTTCACGATGATAATTCAGCTATAAACGAGCTGTAACTTGTATATTGTTATAAACAGTCAATTTTTGTTTGTTTTTTTTTTCTCTTTCTTTAAAAACTCACAGTTTGAGCTCGTCGTATTGTGTATAGTTTTCAATTAAAATATACAAAATAATATTCAACCCCCGGATATCGAAAGACGCCGCGCCGCTCCGCTTTCTCCGATGTTCGGGCAAAACTAATTATAAAAACGAAACGAGCCGAAAATTCCAATTCTCGCTAGTACCCACTCGATTACAGGCACTGTTGTCGATCAATCTATTATTTAATGCATTTCATCAAAACGAACTGACCGATAATATTGATTTCGAAGAAAATAATTTATTGTAACCGTTTTGAAATGATGAAATCAAAAACCATTGCAGTTATTGTGTTTTGTTTAGTAAAATTAATTTGGGTGCGAAATGTACATTTTTCCTCTATATTGCAAAATCCTCAAACGCCACTGCGGACGCATATTCGGAGTATTGATTCGAGGGGCGGGGGGGCGAAGGACGATCAAAATTTATAAATACCAAAATCCGGTAAAACAAAAAAACGTACGTATTCAATGAGTATTCTTATGAAACACGTTTATCACGCGCTAATATTATTATGTATCTATTCGTATGATAAATAATAAAAGTTACAAACGTTCGGCTCGTCCGTCCGTCCACTGTGTTTAGCAAATTCATCTAAAACCACAATAATCACATTGTAATTATTATTCTTCCGTAATAGCGGCGTTGAGCACGATTTAAGATATTATTTTGATTTATTACGTCTCAAATCGTGGTCTCCAGATCTAAACAAACACTAAGAACACCGTTTTAACTGTGAATATGAATAAAACAGCTTTCTAAAAATGAATTAAAAACAATTTTTTAACATCGAGGCATTGTTTAAACAACTTTTAATTTTTATAACTTTTCCAGAAATTTTAATGGGGTGTACTGTAGCCCCCGCGTTAAATAGATTTAACTAGATAAGACTCGTAAGAGCGTTTGAATCGAACTACGAGAATACAATATTATTGAATCTTGTTTTTTTTATCTTATTTCATTAATCATTAATCAGAATCGATTTATCGAGATCAGATTGAAATTCTCTTTAGAATACATTATTATTAAAAAAAATCGTGTAAACATGAACATTGCATTTAGATTAAAAATTATAATTCGTTTACTCGATAATTTCCTTACATAAATTATTAATAACAAAGTATCAAGTAAAATATATGAATATCGAATTTAAATTTAAAAAAAAATTAATAATCTCAATTCGAGATGTGTTGATGTCCCGTGCTTTTATTTAAAAACGAATTAGTCGAAAACTCCATCGAAAATTATTTCATAATACGCTCGTGAATATTTTATTGTTAATTTTTTTTTTTTTCAGTTGATTTTTCATTTTCAACTTAAATCTTTTTTAATAACTTTATACCATTTTTCATCGATAAAAAGCGAATTAAAAAAAAAAAATAAAATGCAAATTTTAATTTTAATAGCATTAAACATCTAAATTAATCAATTGTCATTATGATTCCAGTTGTGATGGACACCGCAGTTGGATTGTTGCAAAAACGCCGTTTCAGTTCGTCGATAGAAACAAACTACCCCGCAAAACAGGTAAATCTATTGCTATTTCACTATTCCCACAGACAATTTATTTATTATTTGAAATCCGTTATTTTGATATTATGTAATTGTTGCTAAAATAAGTCGCACTCGAGCCGAAAAAATACATTTCTACGACTGACGCTAAATATAACGTGCTATAATAATACGTCCAATGAAATAGTAGATTAAATGATCAAAGTTTTTTTTTAATTTTCATTATTATTACAAAAACAATTAACGTGAAATACGACGCACGTATTCGATATTTTTGTATAACTCATTGTTTCGACTCATAATAGTTATTATATTATATTATACCGTATTGTGAGTAGCGATGGATTTTAATACAAATTGAATTTCTTTGTTTGAGCTCTTTAAATAACGTTCTTCAAACAAAAAACTCGTTTCATATAATATCACGAAATTAAAAAAAAATGTTTTGCTTTTTTTAATAAAATGAATTTTTAATGCATTAAATGTCGTGAGTCGTAACATTAAATTTTTCTCTAAATAAAATTGAATTATATACTTCAGCAAATAATAAAAAGGATAAAAAGGATAAAAATACAAATATAAAACAATCAAAAGAGCGCCTTTTCGGTTCGTTCGATACACGTATTCTAAATTTGTTTGCTTACGGAAAATTCAAGGGGACATTGGCCATTTAAATTTGAACAGAGGTGCTCCCCTGTTTGCACGTTTGTAAATCAACAACGGAGAAATGTTTAGTGATAGGAAATCGTAATTTATAATTTGAAAATATAAAAAAATCATATAAATTGTTATTTATGCAGTGCGCCAATTATTATCGAAAGAGTAATAATTTCACAGCCGTTCTTAATAACTCATTTTTCAATAACAAAATATTAATTTTTACTCGGACCGCCGTTATATACGCCTCCGTAATTGCTTTACACCTTAGTATTGAAATTGCATCGAAAAATAAAAGTACAATAATATTTTAAATTATACAAATCACATCTATTTTTAAAAATTCAAAACGTGTTTTTAGTGATGATTGTATAACGTTCTTAAAGTCTCTTCGCCCGTATAAAACGCATACATTTTATAAAAAAATAAATATTGGGCATATTATATAAATCATTTTTGGCCAATTCCATTGTTTTTAACACGCATAAAATCTCGATCCCTGGGACACAATGTCCCATGCGATTTCGAGTGTAACGTTACACGATTGCATTTGATAAAAATTGTTATAATCTACCACGCAGTGCTCGCTTAGGATCTAATCGAAATACATACGCTTTTTTCCCCCTAGCGTCACAAAACGGACGCGCGGACAAATAACAATCGGTTTTGAATTAAAATTATAATAATTTTACGAGTGGATGAGATCCGAAGGTCTTCATTGTTCTATTGTTTGGAGCGTATACCACAGGAGACTATATTGTTCACTCATTTGGTACTCTCGTCAGGGTCAATGCGAGTGTGGTGGTCCTTATACCGCTTCTTTGTCGTAAAATCACGGAATGTGATAAAATATACATTTTTTAAGTTTCGCGCGAGAATCGATTTAATCGTGTTTACCTTTAGTCGAAAGTAAATAAAATCACTTGCTCGCCAATTAAGACCAAGTTGCGTGACAGTCTCCTGGTTTCGGTAAAACACGAGCTCAATCAGCTATACATAATATTCATTGAGATTTTAAACGAATCCTTTGTCCCGCGAGAATGTTATCAAATAATCATTCGTACGTTTTATACTAAAAAACAAATGTGTTATTCTAAACTTTTTCAACGGTCCAAATGTGATGAAAATATTTTTGAACGTTTCGCGTGAGAAACGATCGATTACGTTATTACCTTTAATCAAAACAATGAAAAGCTACTTACTTGTCAGATTCTTAACGTTATTCCGCAGGTCATATAATAAGTCATTGTGTTACAATTTTGTTAAAACGCGATATTCAACACCTAAAATACTAATTCGGATTTTAAACAAATCCTTTGATCCGCGAGCATTATAAAATCAGAATAATTTTATTCATATATTGTATATTTATTTAAAAGTAAACGTGTATGTTGAAATTGTATTCGCACAGATTTGTACATAATTATGGGGTACGGATTTGTACGTAAATGCATAATATATTAATTATTTGAATAAACTATGGCGACGTGCAATAAAATATGCACAGTGTCATTCTTATTAAAAATAACGCCAGTTTTGTTTTACATGTTTTTAACTTTTTACCAATTTCTCATATTATTCAGCGCATTATGTTATTGTATGTGCATCATACTTTTGTTTTTACTTTACGCATACGCAATTTAATTACTCGAAATAACGTTTTCAAATATGAAACTGTTCTAAAATATAGAGTAACACTCGTTTACTGCATAATAAAGTAGACTCAAGAGGACTACGTCATACCCGCGTGCGTTGTCTCCGTCTCAACATGGCAAATTTACGTTCAGCAGAACCGATTTTGTGTGTTAAGTTTAAATATCAAAGTGAAACGGCCTATTATCGAACTTAAAGGTAAGAACATTATCTATGTTCTCTCGTACGGGTTTTACGGTATTTTAATTTCCAAGTGAATTATGAACATTTTGAAATATCACTATTGTTTTACATACTCATATAACTTCTAACACTCACATTTTCAATATCATTAACTCGGGTTAATCGGGTTACAGTTTGATAAATTAAAGAATATTTTATAGTTTCACCGCGGGTTAGGTTGGGTTAGAAAAACTTTTTTAGAAGTTAATTAATTTCAATACGTATTTTTTGTATGAAACTATAAGTTCAACTTTTAAAGTGGCTCTTATTATCATTAAAACAATTACAATTTCTAATCAATACGGTTAATTGTCCTGTTTTAAGACGTATATATAACTCATTATATAATATATTATTATATAAATATTTATACCGTAGTAAATATCATTAAATCCTACGTATATCCGTCTGACACTTTTGATTGACATTTACAATTTTCTCCTTGCAATTGTCATGCAATTCTCATCTATCATTTGAGTGTAGGACACACGCAGTGTAATGACCAGATGTGCTTGATCGAAGACCGTCTCTTTCTCATACATTAAACGCGACTTTTCCGGATTCATGATTACAAAAATAATTAAATCGCTTGCCTTTTATATTGCATTTCACGGTATTCTTAATAATTTCCATCTATTATATTTTTTTCACACATTTAATTATCTAATTATCTATAATTAATTTTTAATTTTCGTTTTTTAAGTATGTACAACGGCTGTATACAATTATTAGTTAATAATGCCTTCCTTTTTTTTTTAAAAAATATTTTACATTTGCAGTATACTGTAATAATTAATACCGTGTACTAATTTTCGGTTATATTTTTAAATTTCGAGTTTTTAGTGCTTTTTTCGGGACTTATATTTTAAGAGTTTCAGCGCGTTTATTATATCGATTGTTTTCCTATAGGAATTCAACACGTGAGATTATATCAATTTTAAATAATTAGTCGACTGAAATAAATATACTTATACCGAGACACATTATGTTTGTTTTACATACACAGTATAAAAAAAAACTAAATTTTAACGAATAAATTGTTAATTTATATCAGTAAGGCCCATTTACCCCGTCCCCTCTAAATCTGTTACTGTTCGTATAAGTCAGCATTCCAGGAGTTTATGGCCGAAATGTTTTTTTTTTTTTTTCAATAGACTGCCGATGGCGTCGGCGGCGACGGTATAATTTGTATTGTTTCCTACGTAGGATAAAAATATCGGTTTTGATAATATAATCTGCGTGTCGTTTGATCACGAAATATATTACAATATGTTACGTAGGGAGTAATGAACGGATTTAAAATAGGATTCGGGTTGGGTAACGTCGGGTTGTGTTACCGGAGACCTGCGACTTCGGTTAGGTCTCGTTGTTAATTGGTAAATTACCTTATAATAAAAAATACTAAACCGAGATGTTATGGTTCGAGCTATTGGCAAGTGTAGGGTGTTGGATGATGCAATATCGCAGCCACCATAAGAACTGTTATATTATTATGGTTAGAGCTTACGGGGTCGTGAGATCAACTCGGAGACACGGAATTGAAGCTGATATTATATGGATTTAATTGGGGAGTTTTAAGATTTCGAGTTAATTATGTTATTTATATATATATGGTTGTTCCACTTACCTCTTTTCTCGCGTATAAGTTTAGTATAATATTAGGACCGTAACGCTTAATATTACTAATTAATTATGATGGTAAATTGTGCCCATCATTACATGGGCAACATCACAATAATAACTTTCTACACTGTAATAGTGCAATATATGTGATTAGTTTGGTGTTTATTTGTCAACGTAATAGACTGATGGAAATTGACATTAATTTTGAATTAAAATCTACAGTGCATGTGTGCGCGCGCGACCCCAAAAGTCGTATACTTCAAACAGACACACATCATACTCGTCTAGTCGTCTATAGTGAATTATTGGTATAGTTTCTAGTTCGGTACACTTTAACATGAGTTCATATCGCGAAACGCAGTAATATTCCGACGGCGGCAAATCATTGACGACGACGACGGTGAAAATATTTGAACGTCCTTCCGTTTAATATAATATTACTCTCGGAAGGGTTATTCGGTCGATTATTGAGTTCGAAGTATTATCCAGCCGATTTCGGCTTGTAATTATCAACTACAGTTGATGGTAAATAAGTACCTACATTTGAATAAACATTCGAAACTCGGCGCGATTATTAATATATGTACGATTTTTAATTTATAGTCAGAATTCGATTGCTCGCATACTATCGCGTATAAGTATTTTCGATTCTTCGAAAACAAGAAATATATATTTTTTATCATTTCTATAGTTTATATACTACACGAATCATACAGGGCAGTTGGATTTTCTCGGGAAAAACTTTGGTATTAAATAATACGATTTATATTGTTAAAAATGTAAACTTATGAAAAACAAAAAAGACATTCGTTCGAGACATATTTTTTTCGCAGTTCGATTAAGGCGATTTTTCTTTACAACGAGATGTAGAATTAGAAGAGGAGTAAATAATTTTTTAAACTAAAGCTCACAGACGTCGTGAATTCGCGTAAACACGTGTATCAACTTCAAAAATATACCAAAATCGAGAACGATTATAGATTCGATGAACATTTATCGTATACGATTAATCGATGACACACATAATTGAACTATAGTCAGCCGCGTTGAAAAGTCGTTAGCAGAGAGAGAGAGAGAGCTCGAAAACTATTCGATAAGTCCGCAACTCCTTCGATGGCGTCTGTTTGTTTAATTTTTTTTTTTGTTTGATCTATTCGATCTATCACGCACGGGGAGGGCTCCACGGCTATTTGCCGGACGCGGTCGAATCGGTCGCCGCTACGACCCAGCTGGCTTTTACGTGGCGTATTGGATGAACTCTAAAGTTTATTGAACCGATAACCACGTGTACGGGACAATAGCGTCCGCGCGGAGAATGCATAAAAAAAAAAACTATAATATAAGCGCGCGAAACCGCGAATCGCACGACTACGTTACGGTCGTGCACGAATCGCGCTTTGAATTTGGCACCGGACCCGATCGCGATCTGCAGGCGCAAACGCAATAATGCATCGCGTGTTTAAAATATTTCGTTTTTCCGAAAACGGAACGTGTGAAACCAGAACGTCTTCGGACGAGACGATTTCGGCACGATCGGGGGCGACTGTCATATACTCGTATTATTGATATTATTATTATGACGTTGCGTGGTTTGGACGAATAATATTTAATCGTCACTGCATCGTTACATTCGTGTCCAGTGAATAGGCCTAGTAAGTCGTAGATTTGTAAACAGTTTACAATTTTATTAATCAACATTTTCATTAACATTACGTTGTCATTGTATTGTAATGTTATCACTACCCAATCAATGGCCGTAAAGAGAATCCAAATTTTCATATAAAGTCCACAAAATCGTAGAAAACAAACAGAAAGTAGTTTATTATAAATTAACGTCGACGAATAATTCTATCGTCAAGACCGTTTTGAAAAAAAAAGTAAAAATCAAGTTTCCGCTTTTTAGTATTTAGTTTAGAAAAATAAAAATATTTAAGCCACAGCACAAAGTTCTGTCTATGAATGATTGCAAAAGCGGAAACAAACGAGAAAACCGAAATCAGATGAGACACCCTGTGGAAATATTCTATTCGGGCCAACGCCGAGTAATATTATGATGTCTTTCTGGTCTAATCCTCGCGTCACGTCGTCATGGGCACACGTACACGTTTCGGTTACTCCTCCCTCTCCCCACCACCCATTTCGATCGAGTCGAATTTTCTCAGACACTTTACAATTCGCTGTATTTTTTTTGACATTGTTTTGTTTTTGTTTCAAGGAATTCGTGTTGCAAAAAAATCCGCCACGCGTTTAAAAATATTTAGTTGTATTTGTTGTCTATGAAATTTTATTATATTTTTTTGATATATTTATAACTAATAATTCCAAATGCGATTTCGATATATTAATTAAAACGATCTGACCGTCCGTTATTGTTTATATTGGAAAAAATTACCATACAGCGTTAGAAATATAGAAATATAATTTTTTTTCTCACGTGTTCCGAGTTTCAAAAACAATAATACGTCAACCCTATACGTCCCGGACATGCCATTGTTTATAGGTATATATGCATATATTATTATAATCGAGGCTAGGATTTTATAACATTTGCATAATTTTATAGAATCAACGCAAAAATAGCTAAATAAGATACACATATGTTTCGTGGTATAAAGAATTGAAATACACGACATTTCACTATGCAAAATACTTTTGCATATTACACCATTTGCGGTTAAAAATTGCACACGTCGGATTTAAAGTTTCTTTTGAATCTATTTTTAAAAGTATTTTAGCAACAAGTGCACGTGGATTTTGTTGTATTTTTCATTGTTAGGGAAATCGTAAATTATATACCTACGCGTGAATAGGTAATAAAGTGTATTTATACAAACAAATATTTTGTATCTCAACTTTGTACTTTATTTGTCAAACTTTAAAAAACTTTACACCAAATCTAAAGATTACCGCTCGCTAAATATATCGTAATCCATATGATTAGAAATATTGTTTTAGTCTCATTTAATCTTGAGAATAAAAAGGTTTCTATTCCTTTTAAAAAGTTTATAAATTTAGATTCTTATTATATTCGGCAGTCGCCCTTCAATCAGCGGCGTGTCTAGGCCGTAATACAAGACGTCTCGAACTACTCCGTTGCCTTTAATATTTAAAATTCGGCGGGCGGCTCTAAGAATTTAACGGTAATTGCCAGGCCTCATAACTTATAGCTCCAAAAAAGGTTGTTATAAGCGCTTAAATATGCTTTAAAAAGTATTCATATAAGCGCTTAAATATGCACTAAAAATACTAAAATATGCAACTAAAAAAAAAACCGTTTGTATACAAAAATTATTATTTTATTATTATTATTTATTATATTATTTTATTAATTTAGCTTCAATTATTAAAAAAAAAAAAATTGAATAATATTACATCGGAATTATTGTAATTTATTGTATCATGAACAATTTGCGGTACTCATTTATTCTGCGATTGTTATGTTAAAAAAAAAAAATTATAAATTTATAATTAGATATTTTTAAATATTTTCAATCATGTGTTTACCTTGAAAGTTACCATTGAATAATCTTTAATAATAATAATAATAAATTTAAAAAAAATAAATGATGAAAATCATGCAAAAAAAAGCAAAATAGCACTTATACTCCGAAGTAAATGCAATGTATATAGGTGAGCACCTCTAGGACCTCTCAAAAAAAAATAAATATGCAAATGCTAGAAGTTATGAGCCCTGGTAATTATACCATCATAAACTACCAACAGACAGTAAAAAACAAAAGTCGTATTTTTTTTTAACGTTTCGTATTAGATCCGTCCAGAGCGCGTTTACGGTTTTGTTTTGTTTTCGCGCTTTCAGAGAGACGTACGTCGCTAAAAAACCTTTTTTGTCGCGCGCCAAAACGCATTTTCGAGTGATTTTTAGCGCTATAAAATTTCCGAAACGCCGCCGATTACAATACACGCCGGTCTCGGACGTGCAGAAGTCACGTAGAGTCGCGCGTATCACTCTCACTGCGGCGGCGGCGGCGGCGGCGTGTAATGGCAATGACACAGTGTCGGCCGTGAACTCGGTCCGGGCCGCGGACGGCGGGCGAGGGGGGGGTCTCGCGTCGAGCCGAGTCTGCACGAGATGAAAGACCTGCGCGCGCCAAATCCACCGCGCGCGTACGCCCTGTCCGGGACGCGGGGCGCCGCCGGGCGCGACACACTTGGCAACGTCGCGGCCGCCGAGCGCGATGAATTCGGCAACGTCGCCTGCCGCCGCCGCCGCCGCCGCCGCCGCCGCGGCATACAATACGGTCGTCGCGCGCACATCCTCTCCTCTCGTCGTCCTCGTCGTCGCGCTCGCCGTTTCTCTCTCTTTCCCGTCTCTACTCTCGTCGCGCTCACTACTGTGTTCCTCTCTCTCTCTCCTCTCCTTATTTCTCTCGTTTTTACTCTCTTCTCTCTCTCTTCTCACTCTCTTCGTACCTTTCGCACTGGTTCCCGTTCGCACGTCGTATTATTCCCGCCACGGCGACGGCCACACCGAGTACGATTAAAAAAAATACTCCGTGACACGTTCTCGCAAGTACGAAATCACCGATAAAAAAAAAAAAAACCATCTATAAGAATAATTAAGCCCGCGAATATCGAGGTTTTTTGCATTTTGCATATTTTTTTTCTTTTTTGAAACGTTTTAATTGATGTTTTCTCGCAAATTCATGAATTTTAATTACTACATAGTTGTATTCGCGTTTGTATTTTTGGCTTTTTTTTTCCATTTTAAAACATTTTTTTTTGCAATTTTATTCTATTCGTAACTATTTATCACCAACCGAGAACGTTTTAAATTTAAACAATTTTTAAGACGTTATTTATATTTTTTTAGTTTAAGATAAATTTTTCAACGACATAATATAATATCACATTAATATGACGTGTGTAATTCAATACACATAATTAGTGTAGAAATGAAAAAAAAAAAAATTCCTATTGCTACCCTATGGTGGTCATCGACGGTCGCACAACAAAAGCAAACAAATGGACGTTGGATATTACTTGTAAGAAATAGAAAACAAAAGTGAAATAATTGTTAGTTTTAATTCGATAAATATCAATTTAAAAAAAATCTATGTTTTTGACAGCGCACACAGCTCGTATTATCATATAGAGTAGAAAATACGCAGTAAAGGGAGAAAAAACTAGTCAGAAGCGTGTTTTTTTCAAAACCACTGAAACAAGCACTATCAAATTTCATAATTGAAATCGTTTCAAAATTACATGTCTATGGCACTCTACTAGATTTTATATCAATTCAAAAAAATAATCAAGCAAACGCTTTGAATTCCGAGTCCTAGTCAAAACCAACCAGGAATATCCCACGTATATACGGGTCAGAACGTTGACACGTATTCGACAAAATGTGTAATTGGTATGTGCTCTTTAATATATTATTTACTCGGTTATAAGTGCACTATTTCGATTCCCGAATGCGGTCGCGGATATTTAGTTAGATCATGTAATCTCGACGGTGTAATATTTTCATTAATATTTCCAACGAATTAGTAATAATATACATTATACGTTTATAAAATATTAATTATTGTCCTACATAAATGTTCGTCGTACATAATCTAATAATCTAAAATATTTATATACAAATTTCGATTTATTGCGCATTTGCAAACGATA
The DNA here is from genome assembly GCA_948098885.1 of Drepanosiphum platanoidis. Lineage (NCBI taxonomy): Eukaryota > Metazoa > Arthropoda > Insecta > Hemiptera > Aphididae > Drepanosiphum > Drepanosiphum platanoidis. The sequence continues at coordinate 7,678,516 of OX402532.1, forward strand.
AAATAATTATTTTTTACGGCCTGTTATATACGTTTCGCCTGAATTCGTCATTTGGTAACACACACTCAAAACTAATAGTGAACATAATATATAATAATTTATCACTGGACGTATGTTTATTTAGAACACTAAAAGACTATTAAAACTTCAAAAGTAAAAAAAAAAAAAAACAAATAATATACGTACATAAAATATATTGGATGTTACAATGAGAATGAACTTGAACTTTAATAATTTAATAGCTGTTTACCAACGTCGATAAAAGAATTAAAAAAAAAAAAACACACAACTATAATTAAAATATACTTTATAGTTCGTGAAAAGTTTTTATATACATATTTCTAAATACGATTTTTACTCTATTGTCCGATTATATGATACTGTGATTCGCATTTCTGGGGTGCCTTTGCCGACCGCTCCCGAATCCGCCTCGCCCTTTGTAAAATAATAACAAGTTACAATATCCCCGTCGATACAATGTGTGACAATGCGGTGGGTCTTTTGTATGCGCGCGCGCGCCGGAGACTTGCACGACTGAACGCCCACGATAAATCGCATATTCGCCGCCGCCGCCGCCACGTGTTTTTCACCACCTTTTTGAAACTCGTTATTATTTTATTTCATAATTATTAATTTGTTCATTCTGTTGCCTTGATTATAGATAGACGTTGTGAGGTACATAATATAATATATTATACAAACACTACGCGAATGTATCATTAGGCGTTTCAAAAAATGTGGCAAAAATATCGTCGAAATATTCCATTGTGCCATTTGGGGATGTCCAAGTATGTACACCGAACGAATAATATTATAATAATGGTTCTATCGTGGTCCGTGTAATAAGCGTATAATTTAAAGGGGGAAATTCTTTAATAAAAAAAATGTCTATAAATAAAGTAGGAAAAAATAAAATCAAAATCGTTTAGAAATTATACCGCTAGAGAATGTGAGGTAGTTTATAAGGGGGGAAATTAAAATCCATACGATTATTATTATTATTCGGGTTACAACGAAAAAAATAAAAATAGTCGAAAACCGCCGTTGGCCGTTGTTTTTGTCGTTTTCCGTCAATTTCTCTTAAATTTTAGGAAAATGTTAGGATATTTAAAAAAAAAAAAACGACCACTCGATACACCCATTAAAGACACATTTTGCCACCGGAAACCATCCGTAAAATTACTGATTGGACCTAATCGTTTCGTCAAAACCGTGACGACGGACCAATAAAAAAAAAAACCCCCATATCATGGTAAAATCAATACATTTTAGTCTTTTCACTTAGAATCCCAAAGGAAAAAAAATACAAGACGCGGGTGTGATACAGATGACAAAATCTATCGAAAACTATTACTTACAAAACTCACTTAACTACCTAGTACGTACAGACATCTGTCCAGGTGTGTGCCATTTCACATTTTTTCAAGGAATACAAAAAAAAAGCCATCCAACTCGTAAGTAGCGTTAGAAATTCCTTTATCTTTATCATACTAGAAAGATATATGTATATTTTTTATAAAAGTTTGTTCATCTCGATTTAAATTAATTCCATTTTTTTTTTTTGTTACCCGGACAATGTGTTTTTTTTAATTTCCATGTCGCCTCTAACCTCGCCTGCTTAAAAATAGACGGTAGGAATATATTCTATCGTATGATATGATATCTTGATAAATAAACGATTTGGACATTTCCAAATGTTTCGCTCGAGTGTTGATAGCGAATTACAAACGACGGAATGCAAAGCATGCGCGCACGTAAATTTAACGACTCTGAAGGGATTGTATTTTTCACCCGAATCGGTTTCTCCTTCTAAAAGGGTCTTTTCTCTTCTCTATACACGGTCTCTATTATATTTCGCGTTCCGATGCGAAACAATACTTTCCTGGAAATTTCCGCCTACCCAAATCGCGTCGTCTGGAATATCGAATCCTCGGCGAAAGCGAATAATATACATATATCGCGCGTCACCGTGTGTTCAAAGTTAAGCCGAGCGGCGGAAGAGTGCGCCGACGACGTTTCGCGATATATCTCCGCTCGTCTGAACTTTTAACGTTTATTAATATTTAACGCCGAAAACGTCGCGAGCTCGTTCGTAAAATCGCCTTGTATGCACATCTCTCTCACACACACACACACGCAAACGCCCACGCACGCACGCAACGCACGTCACGGCCAACGTCCATATCGATCGCGCGGTGTCTAGTTTTTTTTTTTCCTCTGCCTGTAAAAACCGATTTTTTCCGCAGCTCGTTAAAATTAAATTCACTTTGCCGCCGTCGTCGTGGAATCCGAATATAGGTACATATTGTATAGATCGGCTCAAACTTATACGACCACCACCCTTAGGAAATAGTTTGCGTTTCGTGGAACCCCGACGTCTCTATAACTCCAACTTAACCCCAATTTTTCGATTATATTTATTGAAAAACCAATACTCGGAAAAATATTTTAAAGATAGTTCACGATTATCGTTTATTACGATTACTTTAAAAAATAACCCATTTGTTATTTATTTAAAACAATTTTAACTTTATATACTATCATATAGTATATTTTTATCCTACTATTTTATTAACTATTATCCAGGTGAACTTTTTTTTCCGAGTAAATTATTTTCCCAATATTACCATACATCTCGCGGAACCCTCGTGATTGAAAACACACTTTGGGAATCACTCTGGTATAGAGGAGATACCCCTGCACACTCTCAATCACCGACGGACGCGATGTCTTTGAACTCTCCGGGCCGACAGGAACGCCGCTGCCGCGGGTTCCCGGCACGATGCGGTTTTATAAATTTAATTTTCGTTTCCCACACCCTCCCCCGCCCCCCGTTTTATTTCGAAATAATAGAATGTTTTATTGCGATAATAATAATAATATTGTATTGAAAAGTTCAAACCCATATCGCGCGGTATGGGTATCGTATTGAAGTCGTGCGCGCATATACACACGCATGCGGGCGGTATGTTTTCGCCGTCGAACGCGACGTAGTATAATTCGATTACGGACTATTATCATCAATTTTATATTATTATTGTTCCGTCCAATATAATACGTAATATGCCGTCGACGCCGTGCGCGGTTCGCGGCGGAAACGTCGTTCGTTGAACGATTTCAAGTCCGGCTGGCCCCAAATCGTCACGCGACCGAAAATTTCCCCCCCCCCGCACACGCCACTGGGACCGAACCGATTTTAGCTGTTTTCGCGGACGGTTTTAATACGATTATCTATTTTTTTTTTTTTATACAGAAATATCAATATGCGACTCAATTCCGAAACCGCCGCAGCAAAACAATGCTTCCGACTCGGAAACTGTTGTGAAGCGGTCGGCCATCAGGTAAATACTAGTATAAGTAGTGTCGATTTATTATTATTTCATCAGTCGGGCCGTTTGTTTCGACCGATAAAACATTCACTTTCGCTATAAATCAATAAAAGCATAAATAATTACGCAACAACACGAGAGTAAAAAACGATAAATCGTTAAATATTTGAATATTATTGTGATAGGCTAACTCGGGGCCGGTTTTGGGTGTTTTGCCGGCTTGCCGCTTTGAGCGAATACTTTTTTGTTGTACCCGTTCTTTCAGAGTTTTACCGAAATACCAACTAAAACAATGACGTTTAAAAGAGGGTTTCTCGTTTTGGAAACGAAATCGTAATAATTATTGTAATGTTAGAGTAAAATTATTGAACAAAACATCGCTTTTACGTGATTTACGCTAATTCCATTTGAATTTTAAATTCATCAACGCCCGCGTGTTTTCACGCATGTTTTTGCCCGAAATCATGGCAAATATCGCTAGGTAATAATAAATAATAATAACAACAAATAACAAAAATTATAGTTTACCAATTAAATCGCATACATTTTCCGTCCTTGTAAAAATATCCGCCCTGTTCGGCAGCAGCCAATTTCGCTACCGCGTCAAGTCTGCCGTGTGTAAATTACTGATTTCACACACACACACACACCATTATGTCCACGTTATTATATTGCACAAATATTATAATTTTTTTTTTTTCATTCGTCCGTTGCTCATAAATATTTAGCTGTATTTCCCTGCGATTTCGCTAAATCTCCCGAGGCAGTATTATAGTTTCAGTGTCGGTAAAAATAAATAAAAAATAAATGGGTAAAGACGTAACGTTTGCACGATTATTTTTCGGTTTTCTCTCTCTCTCTATGTTCGAAATTCTGTACCCGAGTTTGCAGCGTTTCCGTTGTATTTCACGAGAAACGCCGAGACGTTATTTCGTAATAACGCATACGGTTATAAACGCTATAAAGTATGATAATTTCGGCGCACCAACGGAGCCCGCCGCCGTTTGACGTCACAGCCCGTTATCGTCGCCCGCCATCTAATCTCGCAAACACATAGTAAAGTTGGCTTTTGAAAGTCCGATCGTCAAACTAGGTCGTCCGGTTGTTCGATATAATATTTAATACGCCCTTCGGTTTAGAACACAAGCGCGAGTGTTTCGTTCGGCTAAAAGTGTATCAACAAAGTACAACAATGTAGACGGCGGCGGCGCGCGATAACCTTTTAAATCGTATATTTGGCCCGCACGAAAACAATAACGCGATGTCATTAGATATTACGTGTAAATACGTATGCCGTGATTTCGCAACTGTTAGGTCTCGCGCCGAGAGGACCTGGTATAATAATAACGAACTCCTCGAACGAACGGTGCAGAAATGTCGGGAATAAATGAAATCCACGTGCAGAGTCGCGTATCCAAAAAAAAAATGTATGAAAACACCGTAGCCGTTCGTACGGGTATGATAACGATTGGCACCGGCCGGAATTCGTCTTTTTTCGTAGTCATCAATCCTTATAGATTGGTTTGTCGCTGATCCTTATGCCCCTATCATATTTAATGTGTACCCATAGAAGAGAAACACACGTCACAGTAAAACCATTAATTATATTCGCTTCATTCGGTGTTTGGGAAAAAAATTTGTAGTAAATCGAAGTTTCCGTTTCGACGTGTAAAAACTCGTTAAAAAATCTCCGTCGGGTATACTTTATTTTCATAATATTTCGCACGTGAATAAAAAAAATATCTACGCGCGCGCGATTTAATAATATATTATGCTTTATTGCGCATATTGTATATTTACTCGCGTTTATACGTTTTTACGACATTGTGCGTGTTTGTTTATTATATTGATTTTTGCTGCGTTCGTTTTATACAAGTCGTCTGCAGTCATCTGCAGCATACCGTCTTGCAGGAGGGCCGAAACAGTATTCCGGGTATTCCAAGAGTTTCGTACGCGCTCTCCTCTAAAAATCGATACGGTCGACGTGTAATAATATGAACGATAATATTTACCTACGCACACCATTGTTATTGTGTTTACTCGAATTTCCGAGTTTTACGACGAGGCTTCAGTTGGGTTAGCGCTTTAACGGGTTCGTTTTGTACGACACATCCAACGTCAGTCGTGCGGCGGCGCGCGGCGGTTGCAAATTGATTGCGCTAAAAGTTTTATACAGCTTCCCCTGTTCTCGGCGATAGGTGTATTACTACGACGCGCGGCGTCCATTGTGTATTATACGTTTTTATTTACTATCGCGAATCGAGACGAACCCTAGTGAAATGGTACGCGACCGACGGCGGATTTACTGGCCAACCACGCGAGTTGATAAAAGCCCCGATTTCACTCGTCGCGGTCGACGAAAAGTCGGTAAACGCCGAACGAATATTGTCGACTGCCAAACGCAGTGTTTCCGGTCGCTCGTGGAAAAGTCGTATCCACTAAAACGTGGACTATACACACGTCGAGTAGCTTTTCGTGGATTCGCTAATCCTTCCGCGAAATTTGAGAGAGTCGCCCCTTTGCCGATCCTCGGGGAGGCGTAAAGAAGTGACTAGCAAGCTACGCGCGGGTTTGAAATCGTTAACGTTATGTAGACGGGCCGACGTGAATTTACCAGCATCAAAATGTGTGCTACGGATCGATTGCAATATTACTCGGCCCGTTGAAAAAATATAACTAATATTGATTTATAATACTGGTATATGTATGTCGAACCTGTGTGTAATGGCACATCTATTTATCGACAACTCGTTTTCGACTCGACGACGTGGTGTTTTTTCGACCGATAAACATCGGATCAGTGCAACGAGAAATTAAAAAAAATACGTTATTTTGAAAACTTGTCTTGGTTTTTTTCTTTCGAGTTTTTTTGAAAAAGTTAAAAAAAAAAAAAAAACGCAACTCGACCTCAAAACTATAATAATAATATGATATTGGTATAAAGCGCTAACCGAGATCCGATCAGAACGTCGTCGTCGTTTACACCGATGACATCGACCATCTTAGCTTTCACGTTGTTTCACATACAAGTATTATTATTATTATTATCGTTATTTATTCAATATAATTATATTGTAATGAGCGAAATGAGACGAGCGCAACACGCCCAGATTGCACCAACGCCCGAGCGTTGTCTCGTAGCTTTTTTTTATTTTATTTATCGATGAAATTAATTTTTTTTTTTTCGTTTTGGTTACCTCGTCTGGATTCTCAGTTTCGCCGCTACAAATCGCAATAATAATAATAATAATAATGACACGCTCGTAAACGACACGTACACCTAATAATAACGTATTATATAACCACATGAAACTTATAATGCGTGTACAACAAGTACATATTAATATAAACCTCGATAAACTCGCGCGGCCTTAATACTCCAAAAACGACGTTTTCCTCCGCCTCCAGATGCGTTGTAAAATACGATAAAATTAAATGTTCAATTAAATCGCGTACCGATGTGTGTTGCAAAACGCGTGCATTTTATTATAATAATATATCTTACCGGGCGCGCGGAGTGGTGCGAAATCGAATCCATCACATTTATTTAATGTAATGCGATACTATAATTTATATCGATCGTTGTTTTGACATTGTTCTTATAAATCACAAATCGAAATAAAAAGTCGACGGATAAAATCCCACGATAGGCGTTGATTCGAATTTTCATTACGTTTGTTGTGCGGTCGAAAAGTGAAAGAGACGAAAGTCGCGCGTGTCGAAATATCAAATTAAAAACACCATTATATAAATAATACGTTTGTACGAGAAATGAAATTACTCGATTAGATTTGTCTCGGGGGGTGGATCTAGTCATTTTTGTCCGCGCGTACTTCAAAAAAAACTTAATTCGACGAAATTCGTTTAAATCGTTCGCGGTAAAGCTCGTCTGCATACGTATACCTCGAGGCTCGACCGGCCCCGTATGTCCATAGAGTTGGATACGACTACCTCGTGGAATAGGATGAAATATAAACAAAGGATAATAACTGTCAGGACTTAAAATTGTATTTTCCAACGGTATGAAAAAAATCGAATTTCCAGCTAAAAGTCGGGCGGCATTTTCAAAGTGCCCTGCGGGGGAGCGTTTAAATTTAAAACACTGTTCCGCCGGGTCGGTCGTCTACATACGTAGCTACCGCGTCGAACCGATCCCCTCGAACCGTAACACGAAAAACGTGCTCGCGCGCGTTTCGCCGTCGATTGTTGTTGTCACACCTCCTTTGCTTCGAAAAAGGAAGCAGATACAAATGAAATCGGTAAAAAGCCGCGACCCGAGGAAAAGGAGCGATCCACCCAATAGGCCCCATCACGCGCATTTATAACCGTCGCCACTGGTATGCGTGTTTTATTCGACGCGTCATTATTTTACGTGGTACGACGTATTCAATATTTGTTATGAAACGCGTATATTTTATGCTGTATTTACGTGTTCGCGCACATTTATAGAGATGCTTAAAAGCCATTAAAATGTTGTTCTCGAGGTCTTACAATACAACAGTATTATATTAATAATAATGTCGTTCGCGGAATCGTTACCACTAAAACGGTTATCTCGCTCTCTCTCTCTCTTGTTCCTCGTTTCTTTAATTGCGGCTCGCCGGCTCTGCCAATATCCAAACAATATGTTTTGTAAATTATAATAGTAATAAGTAATAACATATTATACGAACGACAACGTTTTAATGACGCGGTGTTATTATTGATAATATACATCACATTATAAATGCGTATATTTCGAGTGACGACGTATGATAATATGGCAAATGCCACGGCACGAATGCGCCGCGTAGTATAGAGTTTTTTTTCGCTATTTTTCTACGAGATTCCCAGAACGCCGTTAAATTATTGTATTCTCGTCGAATCGTTCCGTTTGGCAACGTTGTCGTTGTTCGACGACGACGTCGAGAGTTATTTGTTTTTTGTCGACTGTCCGTCGTCGATCGGATCGGATCATGACGATTTATCTCTATTTCCGTTTTTCAATATTTATAACGACCGCGAGCGCGTATTCAATGTCCACGAATCGGGTCAAAAGTTCAGTTCAGCTTTCGTGACGCGCGTAACAGGGTACAGCGCCGTGCAGGATGTGCCGCGGAGATCTGTCAGATATGTATATTATGCGGTGACCAGGAACGCGTGTGATCGAGGAAAGTCTGGAAAAAGTCGAGAAGGCCGGCCCCCCCCCCCGTATATTGGTTGTAGGGCTACAGCGAAATCAAAGCCGCCGCCGTCATTCGTTCGTATCAAACAGTCGACGTGGTCGTGATTTTAAGTACAAACCGCAAGAGAAATATTGAAATTGTATTTAAAAAATGACCTGGTCGATTTTTTTCTTCAAACAATTTTAGAACGCTCGTTTTTTTTTCATTTCGAGTTCTTCGCAGTCGAATCCATTAACAACAATACACACTCGTACTCACATAAGAAAATTCACAAAAAATAGAAGAAAAAAACTAGTGTATTTCAAAAACGTTGAACAAAACGAATGTAATTATATGACAGATCTCAGTGGTACACCCTGTATACTTTTGGGTGCGTTTAGTTTAGAATTCAAGTAGACTTCCGCGGTGGCGTCACACCGATAAATACGAGATAGGTTTTGTTGAAAACACCGCGCGGAGGACGTGGGTGTATGCGAAGGGTCGATTTTCAAGGTTTCTCTTCTTTCTTTCTTTCTAAAAAAAAACCTTTTCGTCCTTTGAGGAAATAATAATATCGACGGTTCACGTCCAACACGTCGTCGTTCGTGTGTGGTGTTTGGCTCGCCGCGATTTCGTCACGTAGGTATTTCAAACGCCTTAGAAAACGACGACATTTATATGCGCTACCTACCGTTAACTGCGCAGTAAATATTGTCTAACCGACGACGACGACGCCAATCGTCGTGACCTTTTATAACACAACAAAACCTAAGCAATTAAAATTCTCTCGAGTTAAACACCGAATAAAGAACTATACGGGCCTTACAATGATTAACGTTTTTAAACGTTTTTCTCGCGCGTTTTTCGAAGGACTGTTTTACGATTTGAGTGCCGACGCAATGACATCCTCGTCTTGCCGATTATAAAGCTATAATAATATTGTATCCTTGGGACTAGTGAATTTTTTATATAACATTTCGATTGGAACAACAGTTTGTACGTACAAATCGTACTTTTACTAGCGAGGTCGCAGTGTTCCATAAACTATTCGAATTAAAAGTATTTCAATAACAGTATTCAAACATTTTTCGTCTCGAGTTTAGATGCTCCGGATACTTTTACTAGTATTCTGGTATTAGAAGCACCTAAAATACTTTCTTTTTCGGTAATTGTTGTATTTTTTTGAAATCGGATAACATACGAGTACCTATAATACTTTTATTTCCGTGTACTCGCGTGCCGTACATATTATATGTATATAATTCACACTGTTTCGTTCACAATGCCATCGGTCGTGTTTCTAGGAATTGAGAAAAACTAGGGGAAAATCTATCAAAAAGAAATGAAAAATAGCGTTTCAAACGTTTTCCGTGTGAGTATATATGCGTTTAAATACATTTTTAAAATTAGTATTCCCGAAGTATTTTAAATGCTTTTTAAAAATATTCTTTTCGACACGTGGTCCGATGGTCACACGTTTTACTGTCGTATTTACTCCGAGCCTGCGCGGTTTTCAAATCGCCTATACGCCGGTACCGTTTAAAAACGTTGAAAATGCCCTCGTCACGGGTCGCCGCTTTGAGTATAGTTTCGCAAAAGTCTTTTCCAAAATAGAACGCGGAAATCGCGACGTTTAACAACGACGTCCGGTCGAGTTTTTATCTCTACGACAGTTACTGGACAACGACCGCTCTATATGTATCCTGGATTTACTGAATGTCTGTATCCTGTCGGCATTATGTAATCAATGCTTCCGATTAAGCGCTTCCGGAAATATTAACTCTCGAACGATAAAACAATAACTATACTCGCACGAATAACAATCACTATTGTTATCACATTATTTTTTCCATAGAAAGTACATAATACGGTCTAAACTGTGACCAGACTGTGAATAGTTGAGACGTGTGGAATGATTTTTTTATTTTTTTTTATTTATTTTTTATTTCATGACTATACACGGTAATTAAAACCCGGAGTCGCGATCGAAACATTTTTCACAGATAAGGTCGAGTATCGAGTTTTATCAAATACCCTATGACGCTTTCGAAACAATTACGTCAAAACCTGCCCGTGGTGATGATAATTTCCGTTTTCGAAGTCGATCACGGAGCTAGATTTCGCGAGGCTCTCTCGTACATATGGATAAAACAAAAACTAGAAATTCTTGCGAAATTGTATTCCTTGTCGCCTTCTGCCCCGCCAAGAAAAACGAATGGTTTTTTTTCCAAATAAATCGCAGTATGTAAATACTAATAATAATCATCGTCGAATACGTGTTCGTAATAAACTGTTTTTCCTAGTTAGAAGTAGGTTACGTTACGATTACATGTCGTAAATAATAAACATATTGTACATATGCGGGTGGTCTTATTGTTATTATAATCGTACGGAAACAATAAATATCATAAGAAAAAAACAAAAATTACTCAAAGTTGACTTTTCTACAATTGTTTCGCGAATATTCGATATAGTTTTGTCGTGACTTTTCGGGCTCCTCACGAAAAAGAGTAATACATCCGAATAACGCTGTCATTTCTGGTAGTTTAGTCAGTAAATAGTATGTCCGTGGCATATACAAAAAGGGAAGTGTTCGGGATTCGTCACACTCGACATATTATTATATCAACTATAAATACTTATATAATTTATTTTTTATCGTAACTTATCAAAATAATTGGGATTACTTTTTACGCGTTCGCAATAACCTACACCGAAATAGACGCTATTGTATTATTAATGTAAATATTATCGTTTGCGATTCATCATCGCCCAGCCTGAACCGCCGAAGCAATGAGTACGAAACTTGGACGGTAGTTTTGTTTCACGGTGCAGACTCGCGGTAAGAAAGGATTTTTCAAAATTCGACCCCTGAGGGGATTAAAAGAGGTAAAAAGGGTGAAACTAGAAAAATTCGCCTGGCCGGAACCGCCGCGCCGCGCCGGGGAGCTTTGAGTGTGAAATTTGCAGTCAGCAGTTTCGTGTTACATAACGGAGACCCCTCGAGAAAGGATTTTCCGAAATTCGACCCTTAAGGGGGTTAAAAAGGGTAAAAAGGGTGATGCTAGAAAAATTCACATGGCCGGGAACCGCCGGAGCTTTTAGTATGACAAAGTTACACGGGTAGGTAACACGAAAAACTGCACGCGGGCGAAGCCCAGCTAGTATAATCTCGTAAACATGTAACTGTTTCGATTCTCTCGCCGTTTCATTTTAAATGTAGTTTTTCACGTATAAAACCAATACACGAAGCAGTATATATTTTACAGTATACGATAACCGCGTGTTGTCGCTCAAATAAACAAGTAGTTTTACCGGTGGATTTAACTACGGATTCAAGTGAAATCCATTTTTAATCATAAATGTAAGTGGATTTTTTGTGTGATACCTCGCCAACGAAAATAATTCTCGCTGTGTATTACGAATGATTGTTGAAAACCGAGATATAAATTCCCGTATCTGTATGCCGCGCGAGACGTCATGAACACACACGCGTACGCGACGACGCCCCTTAAAGTGCCGAGCCCTACGGAACGTTTGCCCGGCTGACCCGGCCTTTAATCCGGCCCCGCGTATCTAATTAGTTTAATTATATTGTGCCGTTGGAAAACGACTCTACGTCGAAATAAAATAATATCATATCGCGAAGCGTATGGTATGAGATTAAATTTTAGAACTATTAAAACGGAGAGGTCGGATCGCTGGGTTAATTGTTATTTCCGCCCGATAACGTTTCGAAATCGATTCGAGAAGAACGGCGCGCGTTTCGAATCGACCTTTGAGTTTCGAGTATGCGCGTGGCGAACCGACGACGACGGACGCACGAAATAAAAAATAAAAAGTTTAGTTTTGTTACTGTTACGAAAAGTCGTAGTAGATACACATTACACTATAATAAGCATTATTATTATTATTATTTACGACGAGCGACGGTTCGATTTTTCTCTCTATTATTGCAGCGTTTTCGTGCGCGAAATCCGACGGTTTTATCTCGACACAGATCTGTAATAAACAATATTGTAACGCGCCGCGCCGTCGTCGTTTTATGATTATTACCGATTTGCCGATTCGCTGTTTTTATTTTCGCCGAGGAAACGTTCCAGCTCATACACGATCTCGTCGTTATTTTAGTGAAAAAAATATGCAGTCAACTACGATTTAATATTATTAATTACATTTTAATTCGATTAAACTAAACGATCGAAATTCCAAAACGGTTCATTCATTTTTTTGTTTTCCACGCGACTTATTTCGTCGTACGATCGATTCGGTTCGATTTTTATTCACAACCTCATCGGAAAACATTTAAATACATTTTTGGCCGATCTCTAGCCTCGATTGATTGCAATCGTTTTATGTTTTTTTTTGTTATTCGACCCGGGGCAGGATCTCGGACCGGATGAGCCGGGCCTAGGGCCCCTCGTACTTTAAGGGACCTAGTGTACCGTGTGTTCCTGTGTTTTTCAGCTTATTTAAATACGAGAGAAATGTCTCGGTCGGTTATAAAACTCACACTGCACACTGCCTATACCACAGTAAATGACAGAGTTATTCGGAAATATATTTTTAGAACTAGTGACCTGGATAAGATGCTTTGGACGTATTGAAAAACAGGAGCCTGAAAACGTAAATTACGACAAAACTGTATCGAATAAATCGACGGTTAAATAATGTAAACTAAAATAAGCTCGAGTCGGTAGTTTTTTTTCGTTTAATTTTTTCATTATTTGCGACGACGACGTGTAATCGAAACATCACCTACTTTTCGTTAACTAAAAACAATATTCATCGCAAACAATATTTATGACGTTTAATCGTTATAATATCATTTACTAAAAACAGTTTATTACAAACACTCAATCGATAGTTATTTGATATAGTTAGTTAAAAAAAAATATCATATTTTTTCCCCCTTGTACGCGTTGTTAGGAATTTGATTCGACCACTCAAGTATACATTATAACCTATAAAAATGTCGTGTTTGTTTTTTTATTACTTTATTAGTACTCGTCGGTTGTGGACAGTTAATACAATCGTTTTGGTATTTTCGTAGTACAAAGACATTTTTGTAGCGGTCACTTCAGAGTGTATAGCGGACTATACGCGCATAATTATGATTCACACAATGCCACCGCAATCGAAAAATGTAAAACGTTCGAAAACTGACCGTCATGTCGTATCGATTACGGCGTTTTTCCGAAAATATTTTTACCAAATCGACGACTGAAATGTGGTGTACGATAGGATATCTCGAAAAAACGCGGGTATCTATCCCGCGAGATCGAAATAAAAACTGACGTATGCGATTTGTTCTGAGGACATCTGAATCGATACGCTTCTCGGGTACGCTGTTGTTTTCTCGTGAAAAAAAACCACATTTTATGATATAATTTTCATACTGATATTATAAATATCCGTCGACGGACGAACGATGCAAACGAGTCGCAGGACGAATTGCAGTGCACTTTTGTCGTCGCAACACGTCTCGAACATTTGTTGAAAATATTATAATCAAACGCAAACACGATCGATATTCGAAGCGCAAAACGATTACATCGCGTTCGGACGTATGTAAGAAATGTGAATAATTACCGATTACCGCATTGGTGTACAATACACTCTTATTAAACCGTTGCCGTTTCATTCTGAGAACTCATAATAATGGTTACGCCGCGCGTCGTTTGGAGAAATTTAATAGCATGCAAACGCGGTAATTATTTCGATTTGTAATCGCCTCACTGTTCAGGACGTCGCAGCGGGTATCGATTATACGAGAACTACTTGTCGACTATACTGTGAGCACGGCGACTTTTAGACTTTCGATCGCCTATTTCGCCTCAACTATTGTGACGGCCAGTTACTTTTTTTAACCCAGCGACTCTGTACTTGACGAACCGTGTAACTACCACAAATAACTAGCGATGTAACTCGTTACAGTTTTGAAAATCCAACCGTTTTGTATAACTAAATTTGAAAAATATATTATCAGACGCAAATCAAAGACTAATCTTCGATTATGGTAATTACACTATACTCGCGATGTCTTCTCCGTTAAAATGTTTAGTAATTATTATCGTTTTTCCGAGACAAAATCGCACGGAAATCTGCCGCCCGTCGAGTTGCAAATAAAATCAACAAATACGTAACCTGAAACTTTCTATACGTGTACCCTTTTTCGCTGTCGACGTTACTTGCACGCGACCACCGACAAACTGCGGCGGATTTTAAATTCATATTTACCGAGTAACGAGCACTGTCCGACGACGGGATGTATCGTTAACTCCCGCACAACGTCGAGTGCAATTAGTAGAAACGAATAATTCCATAAACTCGAACATTGTTACCATTATTGTTTTCGGTCTGTATTCACACGCGCATAATACCGCAGTCTTACGGTAGATAACAATAATAATGATAACAAGAATAATGACGTACCGGTTTGTTTCCCATGACGCGTCCGCCGTGATTATATATAATTAAGACGGCCACCCAGGATACCGGCCGGGCGGAAATACTTCCGAAGATGTAAATTTTCATCTCTTCCCAGTATACGGTTTATTATACACTATTAGTGTAGAGTCACGCTCCCAGTCGGGTTCACGTTTTTTCATCCCTCGACCGGCCGAGAGAAAACACTTTGAATTTTTCATTTTTTTTCGTATCGTCGTTGAAAATCAAATAGGATTATTAACAAATTTAAGTTAACGGAGATCTTTCCGTCGACATGCAGGACGAACCACTTTGTATATACGCAATTTGTTGTCGCTCCGCTGGTCCAGTTCTCTGAACATCCTGCGTATTGCTGCAGGTAACGGGGACATTTTGATCCGTTTTGTAAATAAAATATTTTCTTAGCGAATCAAAATGTCACAAAATTATTTTTACTATTGACCTCGCGGAAAGCTCAAATAATTTTCGAATAGTTTCCCACCCGTTCGCAGTTTTTCCGATTTTTCTAATTAGACTTTTGAGCGCGTCACAGAATAAACCGACGTATAATGATTCCGCCGATTTTATCATAATAGACGCGCTGGTTTTACTCGGGACGACCGCGATAATGACATTTTCATCTCTCGTCGGCTGTAGACAATAACGTGCATAAATACGTACGCCGTGAAGTGTGTTATTCGGGACGAGTAAATCAGACGCGTGGCCGACGTTCCGGAAAGTATGCGTCGCGACGTGCGGAGAAAACTTCAATTTCGTTTACGCCGCGATGGTCAGAATATCATGTGGTGTTGTATTAATCGTTTAACTAGATTTCGTTTTGGCCGGCGGATTCGTCGAAGCGGAGACGCGATCCTTATTCCCCTCCGAGTGCTTAAAATATCGTTCGCGCGAATCTATACATCGTCGCGTCCGTTCAGACTTTCGTCACTAAAACCGAATAATAATGACATTATGAAATAATAATAATAACATAATATCGGGGCGGTCGTCGTTGTCCACGAACAGTTATTTACATAAGAGGGG
Organism: Drepanosiphum platanoidis; assembly: GCA_948098885.1. Classification (NCBI taxonomy): domain Eukaryota; kingdom Metazoa; phylum Arthropoda; class Insecta; order Hemiptera; family Aphididae; genus Drepanosiphum; species Drepanosiphum platanoidis. The sequence continues at coordinate 7,694,462 of OX402532.1, forward strand.
CGTCACGATTGAACAAACGAACAATTTACACTGAAACGTTTAGTCTATATATATAACACGTCACCTATATCGGAGACAGAAATCGTGTCGAACGTGTGGTTCGCGGCCACCTGGACACTCGATGGACAAAACGAAGTGAACATAATTGAGTGCGATTTTCATCGCAACGTTCGGCACAATTTCCAATTCGGTTCTATCGGAGCGCGCGCGCGCTCGACAAAGCGACATGAAATAATATTCGAGAAAAAACTCGTTCGTAGTCTTCGATCGTGCTCAAAGTGAAAATAATCAAACGAAATGGCTAATTTACGGCACGCCGCCTACGAACAACCGACAAGACGAATGGTACCTCCGCGGCCCGTGGACTAGGTGAAAACGTGAAATCCGTTCGGACGAAAGTCGGGGTGAGAGCGACGGCGGCGTGTCGCCCGAATTTTCTGAGTAAATTTAATGCTCGATAATATCGTCAGCTCATCGATCATCGACCAAATTTGCCCGTTTTTTCAACATAATCGTAATGTATGGTTAAATTGTTTTTTCTTTTTGAATAAAGCGACGACGTGCTATTTCGGAAATAATAATCGCGAAAACTCACTCGGTTCGTCGATGACGATGAAATAAGTGCAACCGTGCGGACGGTCTTGTCCAAAGTTCAAATACACAAAAACAAAACGAATCCGGTCGTTAATGTCATGTCGCCTACTGCCCAGTAAGACAATGGAGTCTTGGTTCAAAGTACAAACAAAAGAAATCCACATTTTTTACTGTCTACAAAGGATACCTGCGTGGGCGAGGTGAAATCGATTCGGAAGAGTCGTGTGCTTTTTCTTGTCAGTTTTTATCGTTTCAGTCTTGTTCGAATAGTCGTCGGATAAAGTCGTATGAAATAATTTGTCGATTACTTAGTTCGCTGTTGGCGCCGTAGTTTTTTTTTTTCTTCTACTCAGCCTTAATAGAATAACTGTCATTATGAATCCAGTCGCGATGTACGCTGCTGCTACAGTCGAATTAACAAGTTAAATTATTCTCATATTATTAGACGAATTTCTTTCGTTGAAAATACAACGAATAATTGATCGATTTCACTGTTGATAAAATTGAAATACGCAAGTAAAGTAATACGTGTTTATATTACGTTCGTTTTCTTTTTTTCATATTGTATAAAACGATCTACACTCGGCGCGTACTTGTCTCGAGCATAAACAGACGCGACTTTATTTCTTATCGAGTATATTTTATTTATTTTCTCGCTCGTTCAACTCGCGACTCGTATTTTTCCAATTCTGTAACTCGACGAGCTGAGAAAAAAATCAGTCGACCAGCCTTTGTGTATTATAGAACGTGCGTGTTATGTAATAAAACGCGAACGACCGACCGTTTATATTTTCATTAATCGAAAGTAACGACGACGACGACGGTTAATCATGAAAATCGTCCGCAGTCGCCCGGTGAAAGGGGGCCGCGCCGAGTGAGTAAATTGAGTAATAATTGTCGAGTACGCCCGACCGGGCGGTAATTTGTTTAAATATACGTGTGAAATTCTACGGGATTACGACCGCGGCGCCTAATAATCAATTCGTAAATATTGTATAAGCTTATTATTACTATTATTATTGGTATTTATGCGGAGCCCGAAAAAAAAAAAAAAAAAAAATCGAATAAAATCGACACACGTTGTTCGGACGCCTTCGATTCGTGTCCTATTTAAAAAAAAAAAACGTATCGTACACGTGGGGGGCGCGCACTCGCGTAAGAGGTCGGAGGAGATGGTCGTTCACGGGAAACTCGAAACACGTTTGACCACGTAAGACTAAAAGCATAATATCGTAAGTGCCGCGACGTTTTTGTCGTCGTAATCTCGACGAAGTCGAATTTCAGCAGGATTTCGACGATTAGGTTCCGAAACTCTATTCACACGACGTTAAGTCAGACGTTATTACAGTATTACAGTGGATAATCCGATAATAATTATTATCGATAATTATCCGACATAATAATATATCGTTTTAATACGTATTATCGAGCAACGCGAAATCGTCACGATGTGTAGACGTGTGAAAATGTTTTTTTTATTTTTATTTTTTTAATAATAACAAGATATTTGAAAATCAAATTTTTTTAGACATTAATACGTCGACGAAAACGATAATTTTCTTCGTTATTTTCATTCGTTTTAATGTTTTGTTTTGTTTTTTTTTTTTTAATAATATTTATTCAGCAATAATATTTCTACAAATTTTATTAAAACAAACCAGTTTTATCGACTTTGGCGTCCGTCAGTCAACGTATTATGTCGTGATTAATTTTAAATGTTTAAAAACTGACATTGAAAATTGTTTATGAATAAATTTACAAATTAAATAAATCCATAATAATTACTGTTAGAGATGTCTCGAATTCTCGACGACAAGAAAATAATATTTTATTAAGTAAGGAACGAGCCCGCCGAATCACCAATTCTTTTTGGACATATCACCCCGTTAGAAGTCCTTAAAATATCGACCGCGATAATATTATGGTGCAGGAGATAATATTTTAATCGTTTTTTTCTATTTAAGGCGACACAGATCCGAATTCGATTCGACAGATGTATACGTGTCTCAACTCTGGAAAACGTATTTTATTTTTCTATATACAAACGCCAGCTCCCTCGGGGACGTTTTTACGTCGTCCACTTGAGGTTTTACCTTGGAAAATATAACAAAATATCTTATGACCCACTAACTCCCCGAACTAACTTCCGGGGGAATATTATTCTCAGCAATACCAGAGTTTTTTTTTTTTTTTTTGCATAGAAAAATAATATTACCGATTGTTTGGTCGACCTCGAACTTTAGTCTTTAATGAATCTATTAAACACTATGACAAAACAAAAATCAACATACGATTTGAATAAAATTTGAATAATAAGACTTAACGTTTTAAAACGGTGAAAAAAATGTTGTGATTTTACAAAAACCTAATCGGACGTTCAGACGTTTATTCGAAACGTTCATAATATATTACGTATTACACATATTATCTGTGTGGCCTTCACTTTTCTCCTGAATTTTGAAACGTTTTTTCGTTCTATTAAATATTTTCGATTTTCAATTAAATTTCAAATAATTTAACCTTAGAATAAACGACGAGTAAACAATAATGGACGATAATTACAAAACGAAAGTTATTTTATACGTCAGATTATCTCGTTGATACGCACTTCTTACTTTGAACATGATATTTTTATTTAGTTTTACTTTAATTAGTTTGCTTCATATTCTATGTTTATAATACAAATGCGACTGCAGCAACTTCTTGTTTTAATAGTAGAGAAAACCGAACAGTAGACGGAAAAGGTGTCTCGTTTTTTTTGGAGGCGATATAATCGATTACTGGCACGTCGAGGAGTTGAATTATTTTGGGGAAAAATCAGTTGAGTTAAGTTGAAAATTACTATGCGAATATGATTTTATAACTCCGCTTAGTTGTAAAAATAAATAGATAAAATTCAAACCTAGTTGAAATCGAACGCATTAAACATAAAGCGCGACAATTGATTTCCAATCAATAAGAAAAGTAATAATTTAAAACGATTGTTAAAATGTCGATCGACTGGGTAAACCTAACGATTTTACAACTTTCCCACAACTTTATGATTTCTGACGCTTCTCAAACAAACGAAATCGAATTGGAAATTCTAACCGAATGTTTTAATCGAATCAAAAGTTAACTCGACTTTTGTACCGCCGCGTGCAAGTTACTCGAAGTTGACATCGCGTTATTTATGTTAAAAGATTATCTTTTTAAATTAAAAGTCGGTTGGAAAAAAAAAATAAAAAAATAGTGACGAGGAGGTACTCGACTCGGTTAAACGTTAAACTTAACGTTTTAATTTAATTTTAATTTTTGCAACTCGGCAACGCGCAGTCTTGCACACTGTATTATTATCGAGTTACCGACCGGTCGTCGGACGAGTGGGTACGACCGTTGTCTCGTCGCAACGTAAAAAATAAATATTCGGTTTTAAAAAATAGCAATAATTCCGTCGTCGACAGTGGCCGTAACCGCGGGAAGGAGACCGGGTAATAAATCACCCCCGGACTTTTTTTTTTTTGTTACTACCTTTGTTAACTCGTTTTTATAATTTATATTTCGTATTTATCATTTTTTTTTTTCTACGGAAATCAATCGAAACGAGACATTTCCTATAAGAGACTTAATAAGGAACGATATGCCGACATCGAATCTCACCACCTTACATTCGAATAAGTCAAAGAAGATACTAAAATAATACAATCTATTTATCTATCCATATTACGTTGGACTTACTATCCGCTAAATCGATCAACATTGCAATTACGTATAATTTATATGATATTATTGTTTTCGCCGAGAGTTTTGGAATCAGTTCGATTATATAAAACGATCGAACGGGATCGATTTTTTATTCCAATATAAAGTCATTTGATCATTTGACGTTGGAAAATTCTATCGTTTAACAACGCTTTTCAATACGTTCCGAACATTGAATTTTCATGACGTCGATAATCTTCCAGTCGACCCGGTGTGTAAACCGCCTGAAACCAAATCAAAAATCAGTTCGCTCAGTTCGCCCCGTCACGAAACAGTCCCGGCACTGGTAGTCGAAATCGATTTTGGAAGAGAAAAAGTGCACGCGGGCACTTTTGGCCTACTCGAGTATTCAACAGCTTTTTCGGAAAAATAAGGAAACCTATAGATTCTTGGAATCTTTCCACGGCGGCGATGTCGGACGGGTAAAAAAATACATCCCTCCCTCTTCCCTCGGAAGCCGTTTTATCGTCGCGGACAATCGATACAACGCGATTGGATTTCTCGGCGATCGCGCACTATAATGTCCCGCGCATATCAGCGACTCGACGTTTTAAAAAAAATTTTTTTTTAAATTTCGCGTCACGCGCAACGCGAATGATTGTTGTCGACAACGTTGTCGTTATTACGAACGCGGCATCGCGCGGTCTAGGATGCCGAACCGATTATTGAGGTCATCGCGACGTTTTTTCACTTGCCCGTTTGAACAACAACAAAAAAAACACACCGTAACGGACACCTGCAACCTCGTAAATCGGTATCGCTCGGACACGTAAAGTTTTCAAATACGAAAAATAATCGCCACTCATGTGTGATCGAAAATGGTTGAACACGCATCGAAATAATAATAACACGTTTTTGTCGACCAAAAATAATAACGTTGTCTGCGTTCGGCTCGTAAGTAATTATTTTACTTTAATCAAATCTGAACAATTTACCGACCAAAAACTTTCTCTCTCTCTCTCTATGTAAGCACGGTTTGGTTGCAGATAATTTTATTTTCGTGCAGAATTTTACCGTCGGTTTTGAAAACTTTGAAAGTTTCCCACAAATCGTCCTGATTATTCACACGCTTTCGATTATTTGGATTTTTCGAAGAAATGTTTAAAAATTTCACGCCTAATATCACGCGAAAAATAATAAAATATTAACGCGATTGTGAATAGTAAAAACCGTCGTCCTGTCGGCGCGGAAAAAAGTGACAGAAAGCGAGGCAGTGATGTTTATTGTTTCGTGACTAAATCTTTGTTGAATCGACGGATTGGATTACCATTTCATCAGCTAGAGAGGTCAGTCGCTTGTAATGCACGTAAAATTGTTGACGTCTTTGATAAAAAAAAAAAATTATAAATTACGTTTTCGAAAGTTTATATAAAAAATAAAAGACAAAATTAAATTCATCTCTGTCCCTCTCTCTGTACTTTTCTTTTCGAAGAATTTACCTCTTTCTTTCTCGAAACGTCGTCTAGTTTTCTAACATTTCCTTAATAATTAAACCCGTAGTCGAGTTTTTCTTTTCAGAAGGTTTCGACCATAATGTGTTTTCTCCTTCCTTTATAATCGCCCGTCCGTTAGCAGATTTAATATTTTTCCTTTTTCTTCTTCAATCATTTCTCATTTAGTATAAAAATAAAAGCGTTTTCTTCTCTCCGAAAGATATTAAAATTATAATCTTTATGGAATGTTAAAACTGCGTTCGAATTCGAATTATAAAGATTTCAAAAAAATTTCAAAAATTATCCATATTTTAGGTTGTATAGTTATAACCTAACCTAACCAACGTTTGTAGTTCAATACTCGTATATATCGTTTGAAGTGTATGGTATTTAATTTTGATAAATTTCACTAAAGAGTGTATGAAATATTAAATTCGTGTAGTTTTGCTTTCAACTACACTGTCAAAAAGTTAAATGAACCATTAAATCGTTGTTTATTCTGCTGTTGTACCGTTAATTTTTAAGACAATCGTTATTATTTTCCACGGATCACGTACGATGTCAACACACGAACAATTAATTTTCTATTGACATACGTAATAATTGTTTATAAAGAAAAAAGTTTGACAGTTGATGAGATACTGAAAGACGGGTCAAAACAATTAATCGTTAAATAACGAAACTGATAATTAATTTTTTTTTTTTTTAACTGTAATAAATTAATATGTTGAAAACTTTTTCATAATCAATGTTTAAACACGATTTTTTCAGTCGAATATTTCCAAGTCATATTCAATATCAAAAATATTGACGTTTATCGCGAAGAACATACCAATGCTATACGTTTTAGTATGGTTTACAGTCTGTAAGAGGCGAATCGGTTGAAAATTAAAAAAATCTTAAGACCGGAGATTGTCATTTGCGCCCGACAACGCGTTAGGTTGATATTTAATCGATTTTTAGTCGGCTTGCAGAAGTGGTCGATTTTGTTTGAAGAGATCTCAATGAAATCAAACTGACTCGATGAGATTCAAATAAACTAATTTGAATAGTGAAAAAAATCAATTGACATTTAAATAGCATTTGAAATGGAGCCCAGGAAAATGTACATATCAAACGTGTTAAACGTACGTCAACGTAAAATACTATTGTACAATAGTTCGATTAATTCCTCTAACGCCGAAGTCCGATGTAACGACAAAATGTGCTACTTTAGTCGTTTTCGACAATGTCGGCGATATTCTGCTCGCGTTATTTATTGAAAATAAAACGGTGACTAAGCATTAAAGCATTAGAGTGGAAATGCGATAAGTGTTTTTAAAAAATGACCAACACGTGTGAGGCGTGAACTGAAACCACGTCAACATCATAAACACGTGAGTTTGTTGAAAATTGTATTTATATTTGGCGGAATTTTACCGGATACATTTTCCACCGACGTTTTGTGAAATCGGAATAGGGGTCTTTGAGCAAAATTCGAGTGAAAAATCCAAAGTGCAAACGGGTCTAATGACCGATATTTCCCTTGTATTCGGACACGTCCGAGGCGATTTTCAGTGTTGAAAGCGGTGCTCGTCATACACGATAATTTTCGCTCGACGTATTCTCGATTTATCTCGCCGAATCGTCGATATAATAATAATAATAATAATAATGTACAATATTATCGAGCAGAAACGCGCGGTATGGGCCGTAACCGGAGCCGAACGAAATAATAAAAAACGTCTAAAACGATAGTGGCCCGATATTCGCTGCACGTCGAATGCTGTAGGTCATAGTTTTTTTTTTATCGTCCGAGCCGCCTGGTGGATTTATTTGTTCGCGTCACAATTCAAACTCTAACGGGGTAAATCAAATCAAACGGAACCTCTGAATAGCGGACACTTTGGCGACAGACTCCGTTCATCGTATCGCAGCGGAAAAACACGAAAAACAACGAATAAAATGCGAGAAAACAATAATTAAAAACTTTGAATCAGATAGATATTTAATAACAGTATGACCGGCACAAATATGTGTAGTAATAAATATCAAAACGATATTGAGTTGTATTGGTTTTTTTTTTCAACGGAATATTTATTAAAATTTAAACTACGAAAAACAATAATATGATGTATTCTGTTTTAGATTTACTAAAATTTATTTTATTTATTTTTATTTTTTTTATTTTTTTTACAGGTTCTCGTATTCTTCGTCACGGGCCGAGATCGATGTTTGACCGCGCGCTCGGAAATCCGCTGGATGCCGGTCGGTCTTTCCTGTGGAAATCGCTTTTCCACGGCCGCTCGTCCCGTTGCAGTTTCGATCGGTCTACAGGTGAAAAACGCCATACACAACCGCTGAATCGAGCCCGCACTGAACAGACATAGCTGAAAGAGCATATTATACAGTACGTTGCACCCGGCCCTTTTCGATTTCTATAACGAGTAATGTAATACTAGCGCCCGTGGCACCCGAGTGACCCCGAATTCAAGTCTATCTATTTTAAACGCGGCGCCGCCGTGCGTTTATCGGCGCGTATGAAAATCGAACGTCTCGCCGCCGCTTGACTCGAGCTTTCGATTTTCGACTTTTTCCCGGTGTACACGAATTCCATGTTCCGTAACTCCTTCCTCCGATCGAGGTTTGATTTTTTTTTTCCCAATAATTATGTCTCAATAATCTCTCGTGTATTCTCGTTTGAGTCGGCGCGGCGGCGTATCCTCATAGCGTCCAGACTATAATATAATATTATCCTTGTCCTCGGCGCGCATAATACGGAGTGATGTAATAAAATAACGAAGAACTACGCCGCCGCCGCCGGGTCCGCGTGATTTTCGGAATCCTATTGTGTAAAGAGCGACGGGATATCGATCGCGCTTGCCGTCTCAACGACTTCTGTGAAAAGGCGTGTTCAGTCGGCCGTTATAACCGGTAAAGTCCGGTCGTTATGTACGCGTGGGTACAGGTACTCCCACTCCGTCATTGTTAAATCGACTCGTCGAACCGTTAAATCGGTCCAAACACTCTAACGACGACGCGACGACGACGGTCGCGATATCGGACTAGACGAGAGTTTTTCCGAAAATCCTACTCACGCATATAATATGGTACTCGGAACGCGACGGAGCGTACGTCGTCTTTTTCGTCCGCCGTGGCTCTCGTCGTCCCGTACGATTGTCGACCTGGCCGACGAATATTTGTTTCTTTGTCGGTATTTATTGCCTCGTATGGCCTCTACCGTAGCGATTTTCGTTGATGTCCCATTGTTTTCTTGTCCACTGATATCGGATATTTTATACCTAAGGAAATTTAAAATGTTTCGCGTCCGATTAAATTATCAATTATTTTATGTAATATACATAAAGGTCAATAATTTGAAATGATTTTTTTTTTTAAAAGGGAAACTCCGTTTAATACTATTCGTCTCAACTCAGAACAATACAACCAGTGGCCAAGTCTTTGTGGACGAAGAAGCAAGAGAAGCACAGTCTCACCAAAATCGTCAGAATAAATAAAGCTCGATAAATATACTTCTTACCTTATCCATTTGTATTTTTTTTCACTATTAAGTTCGTCAACTGAATAAAGCTATGTGAAGTTTAGAAAATATTAACCTCGAAAATTTAGTTTATCGTCGATGATACAGACGCGGCCGAGTTAAAAACTCGAATAAACAAAGAAAATAAATCACTGCTCTGTCGAGTCGATCAAGACGAGTCGTGAGTTACTTCTTATCGGTGATGCGAATAGTCGTCCGAAATAATTTGTTAATTTGCACCGCAGTCTTTTTTACTGAGCTCAACCGATTTATTTCGTTCGATTGACGTTAAACGTCAGAATTAAATATTGTCATTATGATTCCGATGAACGCCCCAACACAGTCGTATTGCTGTAGTTTCCGTTGGAAGTATTGGAAGTACGGTGACAGAAACGAATTGTTTTACAAACCGTTTTAAACTCTCCGATTCCCGGCGGCCCAATCCGCCTCTGAACGTGAAATGTTCAATTCGGTTCGGAAGTATTACTATTTGATGCGCGCGACCACCAACGTGCTCTTGAAAACCGCCGGCGCAGCAGAGATCGGGAATTCGACACGTTCGCGTAATAACAACGCGTTATATTGTTTACTTTTCTCCGTACGACCGTGGAAATCCATCCGAAAAGCACGTGAAACCCGTCGATTACGTAGGATTGTTTTCAAGTCTTTTCGTCAATCGGTAAATATAGTTGTTGAAAATGCGTGGAAAAAAAAAGATTGTTCACTTCCTAGGCACACGCGAACGACGCGTATTGCATTATTACTATTGTTATTATCATACGTTACGGTCGTCAATTCTCGATAGCGAAAATAAATATGTTTCGACGTTCTATCTGCACTTGGCCCGGTACGGTATCGGTTTCGTTTAGACAATATAGACCAGTGGTTCCCAACCTTTTTTATTCTCCCTTTGTAGATTTTCGAAACTCTCGCGGCCCCCCCCCCCCCCACTTTCTATAACGTGAAAAATATATCACTTTTTTCGTGTACTTTACGAAGAAATTATAAAATATCCGGGATGAATTCAATTTTATCGATGATAATAATTATAATTTTTCATATTTTCCCCACATTTTAAAATAAAAATAATTATTGAATAAATAAAAACTGTATTTTGTAATGACTGCTTACGCCTCCCCGGAAACGTTTACACGCCCCCCCCCCAGGTTGGGAAACGCTGACCGTAATACAATATTGTTCTTAAAGTCGTTGTCTTATTAAAGTCTTATTGTCGTTAAAGTACGAGACGATCGTGTATAATAAATACATATGTGTGAACAATCAAACGTTGCTGGAATTTCATACGAAAATCTGCAGACTTTTCGTCGCCGACCCATCACACCTCTTTCGCTCGGAATCGTTTTTTTTTCTCGGTCTCAAATTTATAAGACCAATTCGCCTGTACCAATCATCTGCATCTCATCCGAGTCTCGTATCTTACCCTTTATTTATTTTTTTTCAACTATTTCCACGAGTTCGTCGAGACAATACTACGGCGCGGCGGCGTATCAAATTTACATCCCTCGGATAAAATTTCCGTGAAAATATTTTCAAAAAATAAAACGCACGTTTTGCACGCGAACGCGTATCTATCGGATAAACGATAGACGGATTCGAATAAATTATCGTCGCTAATATTTTGCCGTTGTAAATTTACATAACCCTACTGGTTATAGTGTGTGTACGTACGCACAGGTTTGTGAAAATTTTATTCAATTACATAATCATAACGCATTTACATATTTTTTTTTTCGTTATTTACGAACCGTCAAACGTGGCGCGCAAATTCAATCAATGCCAGTCGAAATTCGTTAACGGAACAATATATTTTTATTGCTGCGGAGTGCGAAATTTAACTCGGCGTTTTTTTTTTTTTTTTTTCGTTCAAACCGAAATTCGCCACGAAATGTTAATTTTCGAGAAAAAATACATCGAGACCGACGACGTGTGGCGCGAACGATATTCAAACGCAGTGAAAAGATCGCCCGATTTTCCAAACGTCAGAACTCCAATAATGCGTTTTGAAAACAATTGAACAACAAAAATGTCACCTGAACGTTTTAAAAATATTGCTATAAAACTCGAAAAAGGCACGTGGGCGACGGAATAATGACATCCGTCGAGTTTTATTGTAAAAAATAACTTTGCAACATTCGTTATTTAAATATTTGGCGTACGAAAAGATGAAAAACCAAACTGTTATTTTGTTTAGGTAGGTGCTTACGTGAATTGTTTACGTTGAAAAGTTAAAAAATTGTCGCCGGCGGATATTTGACACTTGCTGTACGCGAAATGCCTGAAACATATGTGTTTAATTCTTTTTGTTTTTATTGAATAAATATGACATAATATTATAATACACATGAGAGTCCTTAAAATTATAAACTTAATATTATAAACAAAATATAATGTACGTGAAAAATGTTGATCGTGGAAAATATTACCGTCGACATCGACCGAAAAAGGCGAAACTGATTTTAGTCGTATATTTTCGTTATTCGCATCGGAAATATACGAAAAACCGAGCGAAAATCAGTCCAATAGTTTTTAGTCTATCAAAGAGAGAAACATTTATTTTTATACTCGGATCGGTGATAATATTTAAATCAATTAAAACCTCAACGTCTCCGCCACCGGCCGAAACGCACGCGACACTGTGAGTTCAAAGATTATTCCATTCGAGCAAAAATTTAAAAAGACTATACTTCTATACTCCCCTGCCGTCAAATTTTTTTTTTGTTGGTTTTTTCGAGTATATTACGACATCGATCACTCTTCAGTTAGCAAGATCGAAACATGATCGACTTTCGCGCGTACGACAACGAATTCAACGGGAATCGCGTATTTTTCTCCTCTACAAACGCGAGTTTAACTCCGAGTATTCGGCCTAGTCGACAAAGTTTTACACATCAAGTATTATATTTATTTTTTTTTAGCTCGTGACATTAGCGCTGTGGTTTAAGGTGTTCCGGATTCGCGGGTTCGACTGCCCGTTAAAACAGTAGCTGATTACGTACACGCGCGCGTCGTTTTTATGCTGAATTTCGTGCGTCACTACGCCGATCGTTTCGTATTTACGTAGCCGTAAAAGAAACAGAATTCAATTAATAAAAAAAGGCAACCGCGGCCGCGTCCGTCATAAAGATCGACGGTGACGTCCGCAACGGCCTTGTGCGAATTGTGTTACCTATTATTGTATCCGTAACGCGCGAAACCGGATTCGCGGTAATGTCTCGCGCGTTGTTTTATCGCTCTGTATGCTCTCCGGAAAGAGTTTTCCCGGATCGCGACAGGTCTAGAAAACAAGTCTCGCACTTGTCCTGTAACCGTCCGAACGAAAAAAAACCGTCCGCCAACGATATCTCGTTGGTTTTCTACATACGACCTAGTCGTAAAAGCTTTTGTTTTATTTTCCATTTCGATCGAGCACATGGAAAAAAAATTAATAGTAGGCACCGCGTTGATTTACAATGTTTACTGTGGATTTTTAACTTTTACAATCTCAAAAGTAAATTACATCAACACGTCTGCTCGTAAATAGATAATAATAATTCCTTAAAACGGATTCACATTTAGTTACCTCGGAAAAATTATAAACTAATTTCAAAGATACGATATATAATTAAACAATAAAAAAAAAAGTAAAAACTACCTATTCCTTTTTAACTTAACCGTGCTTATCGGTTACGTCATATTATTGTGTGTTAAAATATTATATTGGCGTCTATATCATACAAAATACGAATATGACCATTTGATAAATTATTTCTGCATGACATTACCGGCCATACTATAATATTGTATGATATTATTATAATAATTTATCGCTACGTGTGTTTTACGACCTTTCGAATAAATCATTAAAATCTACGTCAAACATTAATATATAGTCGGAAAATTACTGTTTTCTTATTAGAAATCCATAACGGTTTTTAAGTAGTGATTTTATCGATCGAGGATAGTCAATAATACGCCGATCGCGAGCAACAGTTACACTTTAGGGCGAATGATGCAGTTTGGCATGCGCGTACCACCCCACAACAGCTGTACGTTTGGAAACCAAAAGTCCAAAAGAAATAAAAAAACGCCGCGTCAGATCACAGGAGCAAGGTAATACATATATCAATCGACGACTGCGTTCAAAAAAACAATCGTTTTTATTAATATTTTACTCATATAGTACTAAAACTACTGTAAGTAGATACTTTGTGTCGTTGACACTTTGTACGCTTTTTACATAATTTCAATGCATTTCGGACAAACGAATAACCGCGCTATCATTATTATTATTATTATTATTACTATCCGTTTTTTTTTTCCACCCGCTCGTTTCTGCCGGAATTTACCGACCTCGAGCGGAATATTTACGGTAGCCCTTCCACGCGATGTCAATAAAAGTTCGGAAACCTTTTAGTCTGTATCACGCGTGATCAATAATTCGCCATTCGACCGACCGACGACGACGGTTCTTTGTTAGTTCAACGTGCACACCTGCCACACCTCGTTCGGTTACTATACGGCGTGTTACAGAGGTGGTAGTATAGAGACGAGGCGGGCGAATTCTATAAATTCAACCGAGGGGATACCCTCCCCTCCGCCTAATGACCTTTTTCGGCGTTGATAATATTATAGAAATGTAATATTTACAATGGCGCCGGAAAAGACGTGTTTTCACGTTTTTAAAACGGACCGAAACATATTCGATAAACATTATTCCAATAATAATAATAATATTATGTAGTATGGGCGTAGGCAAATACGCACACTAACTGCGGGTACTTACATATTTATTTGTCTCTGGGCCGAGGGGAAATATTTACGAAATTATAACGTGTTGAACCAACAGTTCAAATAGAAAACACTTGTGGTTTTTTTTTTTAGATTTTTTCCAACTCAAACGGTTAAACGAGAAATATTCGTATCGAAACGGAAATTTAATACTTGGTCGTTTATAAATAGGTATATCGCGCGTTCTTGCGGTTCCAGATTCGTCTTAATAGGATTGTCCGCAGTGGCCGTTCGTCGTGAAGCTATGAAATCTAACCTCAAATGTAATAATATATAATGTGTATATTGTGTTCTATTTTGAAACATTATGAAATGTATGATTATATTATTAAAAATGAACAGCGATCGGCGAAACCGAGTAGTAATGTAAACTAAATGCAAGTAAAAAGGTAAATGATAAATGTCGCGGTAGAGTCTCGAATTCAGTTAAAATTAGTATTCACTAGTGAAAACTAGTTTTCATCGCGAGCGCCCGTAAAAACTAATGTTTACTATACTAATAAATTCTAGTTTTTTAAAAACGGCCTTCGTTTTAAAACCCGAATCATTTTATTCTCGCGTGGTTGTTTTTGATTATTATTATTATTATTACTCGTTATATTGTGTGCCACGACGACGATGCCGATTCGATAATGTTTCGTTCTTTTTACTGAAATTTTAAATTGAAAACGCCATTGCCAACGAAACCACGTTCAAATAAATAACAATATAACATCGAGTAATAAATAATCATTTTTTTCTCTCTCTCTCTCTCTCCGTATTATAATATTTCCACGATATATGTACTGTTTTTTTTAATAAATATCATATAAATTTTATAAAAAAACGCAACTTGTGTTCACTGTATGGCAACAAGTGAAAACTAGTTTTTACAAAAAAAATTCTGTAAAAACGACGTGAAAATAAAATAATTCGGGTTTTTATTTTTGTGCGTTTGAACCGGGCGGGTCTATTACTTCCGCCCAAATAATTCGGGTTTAAAATTGTAATTTGTAAAGACGACTAGAATTTAATAATAAACACTTGTTTCTACTCGCGTTCGTAGTGAAAAAAAAACTAATTTTTACTAGTAAATTCTTGTTTTCAGACGGTATTCGGTTTACTGCAATACATAATATAACAAGCGTCGAGTTTTCGTGAAATATAATAATTACTATGTGACGACGGGTGATAAAACGGTATGTGATTTTTCTAATATTTTCTGCAGTATTTTTATTTTTCATTTTTTTTTTTTTATTTAGCTGGTCTTCGAGAAGCCAAGTCGGAAATTACAGATTACATCTGGTGACGTTGTCGTCGTAAAGTGAAAATAAATTCCAAAAATTTGAATAAAAAACCGTATCGTTCATAATAACAGCGTATCGTAATAATACTGCTGTGCTCGTAACTCCTTGAAAGATAGGTAAAGCTTATGTTTTTTTAGAAATATTTATTAATTTTGTTTTTTTAAATATTTTACGTCATGATTTGATTATATTAAGGAAAAACGATTGTTCTCGATTACATTTTTCTAACATAATAATATGTATTCTTAGGAATAGCATCGTGTTTTTCAACGGGTTATTTTTTCCGTTTAATTATATACACGGCCGCCTTGCAACACATTTAATAATTATATTTTTTTACGTATGACAAGATAAACGGTAAACAATAACAATAACGTTGCGCGATATGTCGAACGGGGATGATCCGACTATGCGACGAGGACGAGGAAGGCCAGTACGTCATTAAAATAGCTTAAATTTATGCAATTAATGAATTTTCATATATTTACTTTGAATAATATGAATAATGATCGATGATTTTTGAATAATAGCCGTGTAAGGTATAAATATGGATCAAGGTCTAATGGACTAAATGTAATATGATATTTTATTTCACGTTGAGAACAATATTTTTATCATTAACGTGAATTTTATCATTTTTTCCAGTCGAATTAAATGCATACTATTACACACCTATTTAAGATTTTTCGAAACATAATTCAATAAAAATCAACCGACATATTATTTACATAATACCATCAGGCTTCGGATAATACACTAATTATTCATCGAAACATATTATTATAAATATTTAGTATTTTGTTTTTTTCATTTCAATTTTCGTTTAGATAAGTACTGGTCGAATATCGACTTGTTTAGGTAACGTTTTTCGTCTATACACATTTTAAAACTCGTTAATTTCACGCGTGTTTGTTTAGCCGTTTAGGACACATTTCAACGACGACAAGTGCATGCACGAACACGCGTTCTGTATTTTGTACGTTTTTAATGCATATAATTCCGCGTCCTAGTCGTGATGTCGAATCGCTCGCGGTTCTTTCGGCGTCGTTGCTAACGTGCCATCCCCCCGTGATGCGAGTATTTAGGGTATCCAAACTTTCTATGGACGCGCCGCCGCCGCCGCCTCGACGACTCTCGCCGGTGTACTACCTGTGTTATTCGACGCCTTTCTAAATATTCGCCGCCGCCGTCGGTTTGAATATCTGGAACGTGACGCCGCCGCCGCGTCGAGTACCGCCTACTCTCTCGGACTTTTCGGTAGCGATCTCGAGGATTTTCCAAAAACTCTCGTCGGTTTGACCTCCTGTGTGAGGTCGTTATTTGACCTCAGCTCTCTAGGCGAGATGGAAAGTTTGGAACGCCCGATCAACGATCACTGCACGTTTACCGATGTAAACGCGACTTGATAATGTCGCGTGGAAAAAAAAGAAAAGCAATCCCGGCCGAACCCGAGTTGGATTTTACTTCGTTTGTCAATTAAAAACTGGACTCCGAAATGGAAATTTTCGAAAAAATAAACCCAACAATACAATCGTTGTTTGTTTTCGTAAACTATTACACGGACGTCTAACTCGAGTTTTTCAGATATTTTATTAATCGGTCGACAAAAATAGCCGATTAGTGATTTTTTGCGAGGTCGAAATGGGAAATATGTCAACGTTCGGACGGTATGGCGGAACTCTCGGCAGCTAAAGTACGGACAGAGGACGCAATACTCGCGGCCACTAGAACGGCCCCGCGCGGGTTCTTCGGCAGCGCACGTGTCCGATCGCCCGCACGAGGTCGGCCATGTTTGAATGTCGAGCGAGACATTTGTAATATAAACTCGCGTTGTTAATCTACTATAGGTAAACATGGGGGTTTCGCCCTAACGAAAGCCGACCCCCTGTAAGTGTTTGTTTTCTTCAAAGAGAATCGCTGACAATTCGAATCCGTACGTCGTCGACTAATAGGAAATCGTCGGAAATGGCAATCTGCCCGACCGCACGACCGACAGGGGTCGTTTTCAATACCTTATTTTATAATCGTACGACATTACTATGATTTCTATGAAATGATCGTAAATATAATAACAACAAACCGTTTCGCGCGAAACTCAAATTCAATAATAACAAATATTTACGTTAAACCGCGTTTTACTTGCGATACGTTTGAAATAACGTGCCGACACACTAAGTTGATGTGTTCAAATGTTTCTAATTTTTCAAACATTCGATTCCAATTACCTGCAGCACAGACAACGTGATCAGAAATTTACTTTCCGATATTGTTTATATTTGTCTGCCTCGGAAATGCTTACTGTACAAAATTTAAAATCTGATTTCATTTCATCGACACTAAAGCAATCGAAACGGCCCGAAAACGTAGTCAATAACTTTACGTTTTTTTTTCTACTTTATTCGCTCTGTTCATTACTGTTACGTCGAAATAACTCTCTATAGACGTGTAGATCGGTACCATTCTTATCGGTCTCGTATCGAATAAAAAATTGAAAACTCGGCCGCACACGTTTTCGTTCCTCCGCGACCGTTTCTCGGGGGAAGCGTGCACCGCCTACGTCGTCGTATTGTAATAGCGACTTAACGCACACCAACTGTACGTAAAAGCGTAATGACAGATACAGAACGACGTGGTTCGGTTACACTGTAATTACGCGAATTATGGTCTCGGAGCGTACACAGTAGACGCGCGTAGGTGCGAATCGTCGGCGGTCGTCGTATATTATAGAGCCGACGACGTACAGGGTTGGGCGAGTTGATGAGAACGGTATCCTGAGGTACGCGAGACACGTTAACTGGAACAAAAAAAAAAAAAAAAAATTACAAGATAATAGATCGGGCGGGCCACGCACATCCGGCCCGCGGAAACGTCATAGAATTAGAAATTGGAAAAACAAAAAAACGTTGACCAACGTTGTGCGTTTTAATTTAACTACACTTTCAAAAACGACGTCTACAGCGGTGTTATGTCAAATGTAAGTACCTACGCGGTGTTTTGCAGTAACAAGCGTATCGTTGCTGTGCTATATATTATAAATAATTTTAGACTGAATTATATACAGAGAGCCTGTTTGGAAATTCGAAAAACTACTTCCCTCGAGTACCAATTTATAACATGGATTAAGAAAAAAAAAACGCATCACAATAAAATCAATACATTCCTCGTTTCACTCGGAATCTAAAAAAATACCAGACCGAGTATTTTAAGTATCTACTCAAAATCAAATAAGCGTTTTAAATAGCACTCGATACCAGCGACAAAATATCCGAATGATTTTATTCAAATAATTTCATTCGGATATTCTTTGAAACGCTAAACAAATGTCCGACGTGCGCGTAAATATACGCGTACTCTCAACTCGCGCAGGAATGTGGTGCGTCGTACGGTTTCCCGGAGCTCCCGTTCGGTGGCAATGAACTCTCTTTTAGCGCGCGCGAGACGTTTCGAAAGCTTTCGCGTGAAATTTAAAAATAAAATCGCGTGGAAACCGAATCGAAACCCGCGTGGATTCGAAATATCACGGATTCGCCGTTCCACGTGCTCGGAGCGTTCGAGGGAGGGGCGACAAAAGCGACAAAAGTCGACAAAAACTGAATTTTATAAAATTTAGCAAAATTTGCTACCGGAAAATCTCTGTGGAATCGATGATTGAACCGCCGCCGAGTCGTCTGATCGAAACCGTATCGGAATTTCCGTCTTGAAATTTCATCGTCGTTTCGGAATGATTAAATTTAATTTCGAAGCTCTATTGATGCGGGGGAGAAAAATAATAGCTTCTGAAAAACCGTTGTCGACTTTTAAAGTAATCGTTTAACATCAATGTTACGTACGAAACAAACGCAAACATAATTGAAATTAATAAAATAGTAAACGTTAAAAAAAAATAACATTTAATAATAAATTCGAATCATCGTCGATTGGTTTAGATTGGTTTAGATATACGTACATATGAGATGTACCAGACGCGTACACTATTATTGTGACTCGTTGCCCTGCCCCGTTCCTAAATCGGCCGAAGGCGAGAGAGGCGAATTCGATCAATAATAATCATCGGAACCGCGCGGGGAGAGACTCAAATGTCGCCCACGCTCGTATTTGTTCGTTGTCTATTCGCGGATTTCAGACGGAAAGTAGATCGCGTTTCGAATGGTTTTATTTTATTTTCGTTCTACGCGACTCTACGGCGCGAAATCGTTTGGCTAGAAAGTGAGACGCGTGCTCGTGGCACTGCACACACTCTGCGCGTTAAATGTTCCGTCGTTTGTCTTGCGAGGAAAAAAAAAATAAAAATGAAAATAAGACTCAAAAGACTCGCGGGAGAACATTGCGTGCGTCTCCCTCTCCCCTGCCGCACATCACTCGTCGTGTGACCGCGACGGATCCGACCACACGCCAGACAGTGTTTACATTGTAAAAGTATTTTCCGTCGCCGAACAACAATGAAATGCTAACTATTAATTACTCGCCACGGTAACTCGTAGAACATACCATTGTCAGTGTCACCGCGACCAAGGTCGCAGTCGGAACCGAATTTTCGTGGGGAGGGGGAGACCGTAGCAGGCGGACATCCCGAGTTCAGAGTTTATTTCGGGTTCAGGAGCTGATCGAAACTTATGTAAAACGAAAAAAAATAAATATGTTTACTATAATTTAAAACAAAACGACGACGTCTGTACTGAATAAAAATTGTAAAATCGTAAACGCCTAGCTGTGAACACGAAAGTCCTAATCGTATTTTAAAAATACAGTCTCGACCATTTTAAGTGTATATACTCTCGATTGGCCAACAAACGTGATATCTATTAATCAGCACGATCGACAACAGCTTTAGTGTCGACACAACCGTGGTGATCGTGCGATTTATGGTGACATTAATCGTCGATCGTGGTATCGGCGATAAAATTAAATCCGACCGTTATTATACTCTTAGATTTTCGTGCAGAAGACTGATATTATCCAAACACCAAAACGGAATAAATAAAAATCGATCTCGAAAAATGAAAAATAATTTGAAACGAACACATCGTGGTAATTATAATAATATCCGTCTATTCTTTCTGTGAAACGTTCTGTCTATCCTGACTGGTGCTCCGAAAGACGTGACGTTTTACACGTTTCACAGCTGAGCAATCGCATAGACCAGTGGTTCACAACCCGGGTGACGCGGGCCCAGTGAATTATTATTATTATAATCGTTCGTTTCGGCTTTTAAAACGATACGAAATGTTCGTAAAACCTTAGAAATACGAAGAATATAATAAATTATATAATTTATATCTATATCGACAAAACGCTATTTTTTATTGTAATTATTACACATCTGTGAATTATTTTGACACGTATTATTAATTATTAGTTTATTCAACGTAACTGTCAAAAATATCGTATCAGACATTAATTATAAAATATAAACCTATGTAAACAATATACTCTTGACTAGTTGCGCAAACAAGTCGGGCTCGAGGGGGCTTATCCTCTTAAATATGAATAAAATATAGGTTTTTTTAGTCTTCCAGAGTAAGTTTGGAACGACTATTGACGGATAATTTCCCACTTATAAAAATATAGCTACGTACTCGTATGATTCTAGATTTTTCGATTTAATTGAATTGATATTAGTATCGATAATGATAACAATACATTTTGTTGAAAAAACCGGAAACTTATAAAATAAAATTACGTATACTGAGTTAAGTAACTCAGTTAATGTTCAAGCTTTGTCTTGTATTATTTTATTACAAAATATACGTAATAATTGTTTATCAAAACATTTTGTGTTTATAAAATCATGTTAAATATTTACTCGTATAATATATTATAATATACTATATTTTAGTCAATCCAATATATTAATAATACTATAGTATAATATTATATTTTAATAAATGGAACAGAAATACTCTTAAATTGAAAATATTTTTAAAAAATAAGTACTTTTGATGGTGTTATACCCTTATTGAAAATTGTTTCAATTTGTGCCACGGGTCTTTGCTCAAAATGAACTAGCGGTGCTATTTTGAGAGTTGAGGGTGCTATTTTGAGACTTTGGGGTGCTAAGCATATCCCATACGTGCACCAGTAAATCAGAATACGGCTTAACAATGGTTTATTTATTATGCGTTACCATTAATAATCGACGACGAACGGGAATAAAATACCGGGCAGGAATTTAATTCGATATTTAAATATTTTAGGGGCAAGGAAGATTGGGTATCGTATGAACATAATATAAAATAATATACATTGCATCGATTTAGAACAGCATTTAGTAATAATTAGTGGCGGCTTTAGGAGTGAGTCGAGAGAACGTGCAAAAAATGGTCGGTAAGTGTTCTTCTAAGCTACTCGTCCGAATTTTTTACTATAATTTCCAAAACTTATTCGTGTTTATTTATTTTCACGTTCAAGTGTATACGACCGAGTGAAGGGATTTGAAATTCAGACACAAATCACGAACACAACATGTTCAGTTGTTCGTCTGTGACGATGAAATAGATGACGTAACCGTGCGAACGAAAGTTCGAGTGCACAAACGTCACACAACACAAACGAAATCCGGTCATTGTTATCATCTCACAGCACATCATCGCCAAGGTATAGACAACGGTACGCCCGCGCGGGTTCGGTAAAATCGATTCGAACGAAAATCGTCGGCTTTCTCTCGTCAGTGTTTATCGTTTCGGAACTTGTTCGTGAAATTATTCTTTTTCTAAAGTTTAACCGATTGATTTCGTTTGTTTCGGAGAAAGCAACGTACCGTCACGTTCGCCGGCGTCTCGGCGGGCCATTCCGCCCGATGACTTTAAAATACGATTACAACAATACGATTCGTAATAAATAATCGCACCGCAATGATATTATATTGCTCGTGCGATACGCGGGCACGCGCGTCGCACAAATGTACAGTTTTACGCTGCGCAGTCCATTATAATAGTATAGGTAATGTTGTACTGTTAGAAACAAGTGGTTCCCCGCGAGAGACGGTCGTCTGGCGCGCGAGAGACTATAATATTACCGCCGTCGTCGTCGGCGTTATCACGATTCCGACGGAACGACGCGAAAACCCATCGTTCGGCGCAAAAAAAGTAACAAAAAATAAAAAATAAAGAAATAAAGAAACAACAATAACAAACGAATTGTAAAACGCGCACGTTTAACAGCGCATGAAGATAATATAGTGTAATGTACGGCGCGGCGCGGCGGCGGCACAGCATCGTTCCCGTCGATTGGCGGTTTAATACTCTCCGCCGGACGGACGAGGGGTCAACGTCCCGCAGTCGGAAATCCATTGAAAACATTTCATTTTTTTTTTTCTATTTTTCTACGAGGGGGAAATGAGCATACTATTTTCCACTTGGACTTGCCACTCTGGTTTTCGTAACGATCATTTTCTCGATTCAACGTTATTAGTCGTATCACTCAGAGCGTTTAAAACAAAATCGACTGTTATAATAATATGTAATATTATATTTCTCACTCGACCTTTAATTTTATCGTACGATCGTTCCGTTTGGCATTTCGCTCTGATATCGAGAATTCTAAATGACTATTTTAAACTCGCGTATAATTTGGAGCCAGGCCACCGTCATCGAGGAGCAGAGACGCGAGACCATTAATGCGTATTTTTTTATCATCCCGATATATTATACGTACTAGCTATCCTTTTCTCGACTCTTAGAAACCACCCGATCTAGTTTCCAACACGTCGTACGATCCCCGAAGAATTGTTTGAAATACGCCGCTGGCCAGACGGTATATCGATGTCGCAATACAATGTGAAACCTCGCGGTTTTAAAATTTAAAATTTCCATCGCAGGAACTTGTCCACTGTTGAGAAAACCTTTACAAAGTGGACACTATTGTGAGGAATTACAAAACGTCCGCCCTAGGGAGGCGATTTCGGGGAAAATTGTAAGTGCGTATAACGCACAATAATATGTACGAGTATACAAAACGAAAAATCGGTTACATACACACACGTTGAAGTCGGTAGTATTCCGGTGGTTATTATTTGTCCGCTTTCGACGTCCTCTAATAGAGGTTTCGCTGAGGTACGAACGACGACACATAATAATTATTACGTATATTCGGCGGCGCGCGCAGTGACGTCCGTCCGAACGTTCGAAAACATAATTAAAATAATGACAATTTGACCCCAACGTGTTATGCGACAACGTCGCGCCGTTCCAGTGGCGTTAATTTATTCGTTCGGTACCTATTATGACCGGGTGACGGCGAACAAAGGAGGGATATGTCGGTTTACCGTGGACGCGATGTGTGTGTCCCATTATTGTGCGAACGAAATAATACCGTCGGCGCTTGTAAAATATTATCGTTTCCAAATACGAGTTAGTATAGGTAGAGAGCTAGGTATGCGTTACAATGCCTTGCGCGCCTGTTATTCATGCGTAAAGGTTAGGAACACAAAAAAACAGTGTCGTTGTTTTGAATTAATTTTTCTGTTTACTCGTATTGAAATCGGACGTGCGATAAAATTACACTTCCACACACACTATAATATAATATTATAGCTGCGACCCCGCCTAAAACGGGGTTTACGAGTCCTTAAACTTTTGATTTCCAATCGTCATTAGGGCTCTTTATTTTCCGTCGAGCGTTTTTTGTTTCGCTCGCGCCCCAAATTTGAATATGCAATTCACGCGGCGTCCACATCCCCAAGTACGACACCGCGCGACGTTTTCGTCACGTCCGTTGCGTGTTCGCCGCGTTTCTCAATTCTCGGATTTAATAACGATTACATAATTGTTTAAGATTATAGGTCAAACGCTTCGTAGTGCGGTGTAGAGCGTACCCCTCCGCCTATTTTCGTTGGCGTGTGATACGATTAATATTCCGAACCGTTGGCCGGCGCAGGTGTCGTCTTATTATGATATTATCACCGTCGTCGTCCGTCAATTATTCAACTGAGCTTTTGAGGTGACCGGTTCGTATGGCCCGTTACCGTCGTCGTCACCATAATACGTATTTTCCTTCTACGCGTCTGCGTGCGCGTCTAAATGATATCAACGTCGTTGTTAAAATTAAAATGGTGGGCACGCGTTACGTCATAATTTAATTTGCAACGAGAAATTTACACATCATAATAATATTAGCCTCGTTGAAACAATTGCGAAACGTTACGACGACGACGACGCGATTAAATAACAATATCGTGGCGAAAAGGAAATCGTACGCCTATGTAAACGCGCACACGAGCTAGTGCTCGAGTATAAAGCATTGATATTAAATAAAATCCTCGCGGTGGTTTATTTTTTTCATAACAATATAAAGTCGTACGAATCGATTGTGCGTTTCTCGCGGCAACGCGTTTTCCGGAAATCGGTCGAGTCCCTGGAAAATACGTTCGCTCGACATATAAAATTGCAAAAATCATCGAAATAGCATCTCTCGCCGTGATTATAATCGCTGCGCATAGATGCTAGGTGCCTGCCTATTCGGTAGCATGCACATGATACTATAATATTCATAAAGTCTCAGCTCGAGTATAATAAAAACGGCGGCGACAGCTATTTATAACAGATTGTTATTAGCTTTCCTCTTGATACGGTTTTTTTTCTCTCTCTCTAATAGCTCGCGGACCCCACATTAAAAAAAAAAACAATATAATATTGCGTTACTCGCGCCGACCCCTGGCCTAGTTTTATAATACGTTTTTAGCTCTTATAATCGTTATCGCGCGCAACGCGCAGTCGGTCGAGAACCGCGCGCGAGGCAACACTGCGCCTCTAATCGCGCGCCGTCTATCGCTCGCGTTCAGACGTTTTCTAATTCAGACGCGTACCGATCTATTGGCGCGATACGGCTTTTGATTTGCCTTCGTCGCCTACTTGAAAACGGCTTTCCCTCGTCATTTCTCTGGTCATTTTTGCTCCGCACGAGATCCGAAGTGCCGCAATTCTGAGGCCCGTGTGCAAGGATTTATTTAGAGGCCCCAAATTAATAATATATTTATTACTTGATCTTTGTATTACTACAGAAATTTTTTAGTATTTTTTAGTACTATAACTTAAATATTTGACGGATTCGCGGAACCGATCAGAAGAATAAATTATGTAAATTTATAAAAATTTGAGCTTCTAAACACCTCCTCTATAAATTAGTATAACGAATAATCAAAAAAATAATGAACAACTTAATTCAGTGAGACAAGTCTAGTATCCATACAATAATTATTTGAAATATTTCGCAATAACAGAGAGGGGCCCCTGCGATAATGACTATTATTCTACAAATTATGTCATACTTTATAATATTATCATTTTCGTAATTTTATTCCTATAATAATTTGTACGTTTTACTATAAAACCGAATTATTTACAGATCCAATGAAGCTTGCATGATATTAATTATCATCTACTTATGCTAATAATAAATTCATTGAAAACAATTACAAAAAAATCAAAAAACTTTCGAGGTACGAGCCACGAGGAAGTAAAGAATACCAATATATAGGCTAAATTCATTTTGAAACGGATAATCTTCAATTTTTAGCTTATGGTTTGGGAGGCCCCTAAGAACCGGAGGCCCGTGTGCATTGCGCACACCTTGCACACCCAATTATTGCGGCACTGGATGTGATGGACAATGGTAAATCTTTCTTTCTGAACGAAGCGAGGAATGCGTTTTTAGACATTATTTTGTAAATTATTGGGCATAATCATAACCACGATATCACCAAAAATCTAACTCGTCTCTGAAGTTGTCTACCGTGTGACAGAAACGAAATAGAAGTTACTCGTATATCAAGTGACCGATCGTTTGAAACAGTGATTTTTAACTTTTTATAGCCGGTGTCAACACCGGGACAGCCTCGCGAATAGCGCGTGCGCGTGAACGGCCGTCGCGATAAAAATGAATAACAAACCGTTCGCCGCGTTTCTATACGAATATTTTCATCGTGACGTTAAATTGTTATTATTATATTTCTGTGATGTCGTCGACCGGCGTGTTATTTTTTCGCGCGGCGGACGTTTCGATCTCGGCGGCCGCGCGATGCACTAGTTTCCGGTTGTTCCTGGTAGCCGGTAAACCTACGGCGCGCGTCAGGAACACACTTTCATATTCGCGGCGGCGAGTGATTGTGAAAAAAAAAAAAAAAATGTATGAAATTTAATACAATACCCGACCCGACGCGATAATATAATATATAGGTACCGACGACGTCACAGTACCATAACCTAGTTTTCACCGGAGGCTTGAAAATTTCACAAAACAGATACGATTGGAAATTGTACGTACACTGCAGGTCTGTGTGAAAAACGATGAAAAATCGCCGCCCGACGTCCTCGAAAATAACCGAGGCGCCTTTTTACGCGTACGAAAAACCCCTTTTGACGGTGTCGAAAACCGAAAATAAAAAAAAAACGTTCAAAATTTTACGATTATAAAATCAATAAGAAGATAGTTCGTATAATTAAATATATCAATTCAGTATCTACAAAACATTCAGTAAGATCGATGAAAGATTATAAAATGGAAGTGGAAAAAAAAAAAAATTGTCGATTTTACCGATTTCGTCGTTTTTTTTCCAATCTATAACGAACAATATGATATTATTATGTACATACATTTTGCTCGAGACGAGAAGGCACACTACGTTCAGGCAAATCCGGGAAGTTCAGTTGGCTCATAATCACTATAAACACTAGTACTTCTACTTATAATGTAAACGATCAACAATATTAATAAATTAATTCTATAATTTGATTCGCGTTTTCTCCAGCCATTAATATAATACATTATTTTGTACCGCATTTACAATATTCGTTATCGAGTGGAATTCGAGTGGAATTTTGAGACGTGTTTTAAATTTCAATTAGGAGTATACGTTATTATTATTATTATTGTAGCTCCTGTATAAATTCTCCATTTCGACACGCACGGCCGAATGCTATATAAGACACATATTTCACTTATTCAAAATTAAAGGGATAATTTTGTATTTTATTTCTTTGCGTTTCGATAGAGAAACACAATAATAATAATTACCGTTTTAATTTTTGTTCGACTGCGTATAAGATCTGCGCGTACGTTTGTCGAACGTGGGATTGTTTACGAACGTTCTATATATTTTATTCGACGACGACGGTTCAGATTTTCGATACCGTTATCTACTTGCAGGTTTTGATAAACATATTTGTCTAGTCTTTGGTATACGTGCTGTAAACGTATACCAAAAATACCTGTAAAATATTTATTTTTTTAAACATATATCTATTACAAAAACGTAGTACTCGAAAGTCACATTATTAATGTTGTGCGTCATATTTAAACACGCCTAGCTTTCTGCGTCTATTCGATTCGTTTCATTTTCACGCTGTTAAATTCGAGGCGCACTAACAAGTTAGTATGAGTTATTGTTTTCGCCTAGAAAATCCAAAAACTATATTTATATACTTACACTCACACTTTGTATTTACATTTTCTGCAATGCTACATTCTATTGATTGCGCGTGCTTACTTTAAAAACTGCGCGAGAGGTTTCATTGCAACTTACTGTTTTAATACAATAGTACTATACACGCGCGGCGTGCGACGATTACTTCCCACGGATCTTCCGGCGAAAGGACTATTGTCAGACTTCCTTCCGAGTCGCCGCCCGGACAAAATACGACGGCCACCGCCGTTCTTTTGTCCCAATCGTCCTTCGAGATCAACCGACCTCGGTTGATCCTTTGTTGTTCCGCGGACGTCCTTATGCAACGATAGCCTCGGCGAATTCCGTCTCCCGACGAAACGACCTTACCGGATCCTTTTTCAAACAGTCTGCGGGACAGTCGTCTCGAAGGATCGATCGCAGTCTAGAGGATGTAGGACGTCATGTGGACCGAGGACATAGGTCAGATGGGGCAATACGTAGGCCTCCTGCAGCCGACGCAACCGATCGGCGCCGTCGCAATTCTCGACAATCCGCACACGTGGTCTTGACGGAACACGCCGAAACCCCGTACCGGAGACTTGAACAGTCGAATCGCAGTCATTGTAGTGTTTTTAATATTATTAGTTATTACTATTGTGTTCGGCATGCGGGCACTACGCAGAGAATTCGTCGCGAAGATCACGGGGGCACCTTTAGAGGGAATACGCGAAACGCCAAATAGATCGACTGAAAATGGAAAAAGTAAACACATACGACATTACTTTGGTGCACATACGATTTGGTATATTACGTAATATATATTATTAATGTCACGTCTTAGTTGTAAAGTTGCCTACGAATTGGGCAATTTTTTCTCTATTTCGGACATTTTGGTACTTAAATGGAGGTGTCTATTTTCAAAATAAATGATATAAACAATTTTTCAAAAACAACAAGAAACGAGAAAAAGGGTTTAGATTATGATTTATTAAATATTAAGATGAAACGAGCTTTTTGACAAACGAATTAAAATCGAGTATAATGGAAAATCGTTGTTTGAGTAATCAGTCAGTCTCGTCAAAATTTAGTTTCCGAACGCTCGTGAAAGTCAGTCGTGACTTTTTCATTGTTAAATACTAGTATACCTAGTTGAACGACCGATGAGAAAACTCGCAAAAAATATTTCAGGTCTTTTTAACGAGAAATAATAATTAATTTTCGACTACTACATGATTTGTCATTTTCGTGTTTTTAACGAATTGTATTGACATTTTAGTTTTCCAACGCTTATCAAATATATTGTACATAATATTGTATATTTTCAAAATTTATACACCCAAGTAAGAACAAGTTATGAAGAATTTCGTGATCGATTTTCAAGTTTTCGGATCGAAAATCAAATATTTTATTGAACTAAACCGATAGAAAAATGTTGTTGAAAAAAATCGAAAATGTTTGTACCATAAACAGAGCGCGTCATATCGAAATATCCTGAAAATTATTTTATTTTTTTCATATCGACTGAATTATTCGTCTTACGACCACAACTGTATACCAGAATCGCCGCCGCGGTATACGGAGAGGAAACGGTAGACTAATATGAAGTCATTTTACTCAGAACTGCGCGTCGGATCTTTCTCGGAACGTTGAAAACACATTGCGCGTCCTCTGTTTCCCGGGACACGTAACATTTTTTTTCCTTTTTTCTATTCGTTACGAATATTATGTTTATTATTCGACATAATGGATTTATTCGGTCAGACGGGAACTCGATAAAAATAAGTATTATTTACGCGCGGCAAATATTTTCCCGAGGAACGCGCGTGTTCGTATTGCTAGGAAAAAAATAAAATAAAAAAATAATAGAAAAATTCGTTTGAAATATTCTTGAAATGCTCGACACAAAGCACTATTTAATATATATACGTATATATATTTTTGTTATTTACTTTCGAAATGTTTCGCGCGAAGAAAACACACGGCTTCCGCGTCGTCAGACCCGAACAAAAACGTATGAAAGGTTCGTCACGCCACCCCCGCCGCGCCGCCGTCGTTGAAGATCTAAAGTGAAATATTACCGCGAACGCGATTTGAATTGGAATTCGCTCGTAATTACGTGCGCGTTTCCAAGACGGCCGGAGAATACGCTCGCATTCGTTATTGTCGACCGAGAACACGTGGTTTTCGTGTCACGGATTTTTTTTTCTTTTCGTCGCGTTATTTGAAAAAACCAAATTACGTTTTCGACGGCCGCGTTTATTTTTCAATTTTTCTATTTCGGGGCGCGTTTTCAATTCGATTTCTCCCCCCCCCCCCCCCGCGCGCGCGCGCGCCCCGTTTCGATTCGAGACGTTTACGCGGACGGAATAAAAAATCGTTTCTCTAGATTCTGAGAAACGTCTCTTTTTTTTTTCTTCTTTTTTTCGTCTCAAAGCGTTCGGGAGAAATCAGTTTTAGGAAATTATTTCGTTTGTTTCGGATCTCGCACGAATCATCACCGATCAGAGTGCTTCCAGTTTGAGTTTTCCATTTCAAGCTCTACTCGTGAAAACACCGTTGTCATGCCGACGTAAGTTTTGACCTACGAAGGAACTGTGGAAATCTCTCGATTTCACAACAACGAACGTGTTATTTTTTTAATTTTTTTTAGTTTGTTTATCAAAACAAAACCGTTCTCATTTCGCATCGCGTTCGTTCATAAAACCGTGGAAAAATCGACTAAAACTCCCGGGAAAAAAACGCCAGGTCGATTGTTTTTTTCCCCCGATCCGAGTGAAATGCGATTGAATCATATCGCATCGTAAGAATCTATCTAATCTATATTATTTATCTATATTATTATCTATATTTTACGCCGCAAAAAAAAAGAAAAAAGGAGCGTTCGATGAGGGGAGTAGGAATAATTCGAATTTTTTTATAAATGAAACAGACTGAAGTCGAACATTTTTTTTTTTATAAATTAATAACTCTATATAGCTGGTGTGTTTCGTACACTTCTATCGACTTCTGTAAACACGTCGATTTAATTGAAAATAATACAATTGACTCGGCCGAGTGGGGAAAAAAACCATAATCGTTAAAACTAATAATAATTGTCGTTGGAACATATTGTTATTATGACGTATTATCATCGTTGTACGCGTTTTAAATTGTATTAATAGTAAACTTCCTCGTTTAATAAAATACATCAACGCTTCGTACGTCAATCAAATAATACGCTCGACTTCAATAATAATTTTCGACTTTACCGGTAAACGCGTGGTTTTTTTTTTTTTCTTTCTACCAGAGGCGATTAACAGTTGTGATTTTTTTGAAAGGTATCACAAGAACGAAAAAAATCCCGACAAAAAGAAAACAAACCCTTCGATAAAGGATAAAGAAATAAGGAAATTATGCGTAACGATTGAATTTAAAACACAATTTTTTAAAGGTAAGCATGTCGTATATTACCAACGATATTATTAATTATAACAATTACGACAATGTATTGTAAAATAGTCAACAAACGGGGCCGGACAGTGAGCAAACGTTTAAATAAAATAGCCTGTTTAGGTACCTAGTCTATCGTGAGCTTATGGATTAATCCAAATATTGTTTTGATGATTTGCGGTAAAAATACGAAATTTTAAATTGTTCGGTAGTTTTCAGCCGCGTCCTGAAAGAATATTCGATTTCTTCGTCGCGGTAATTATTATTTACTACACGTTTCGTTTCTGACGTTATTTTCGGATCAACAATGTCTTCTCGTTCCGTCGTACGTCGGCAAATGATTTATAAGAGAATATCGCCCGTACGTACGCGTCATAGAGCAGCTACCTTCCACGTATATTAGTTATTTAGTCGTAAGTGCACGCCTCTTCTGTCCCCTTCGTTTTTATTTTTTGTTTTTATAGAACGGAAACTGCTATAATATATAATATATTATTACGTTCGGTCCGAAGGCTATTTGAACAATATCGATGACTGTTTCGAAATTCGCCGTGCGTGGGGCGTCTTTATTATTACTATTATTACATCAATCCTTAGTGATTTTTACTTTTCAAATAAATGCATGTCTGTGTGTGTGTGTGTGTGTGTGTCCGGAGGTTGGCTAATGTTTAGATTAGCCGGATAAAGTCAACATTTTCCAAGGGTTTTGGTCGGTGTATTATTATTATTAAATTCCGTGCATTAGTCAAAAATGGATGACGTCAAAATCATCAATTACACAGAATAACATTAGCTAAATACTCGAATATCAATGAAACCACATCGACAGTATAAAATTAAATTTCCTATAGAGCGGGACACGGTAGGTATTTGTATATCATGTCGTTATGCTATTATAAGAAATTAAGAATTTTAATGATTCGTATATAAATAACACTTAATATTACAGTAAACATTGTATTTTTTTAACAGTTTGGTAATATTTTTTTATACAACTTTTACTTATTACTCGTGGTACAGGGGGAACTATTGTGACATATCGAGTTGCACAAGTCTCTTAAACTTTTACATTTACATTTGTTGTTTACACAGCCACCGAGGAAATTTTTAACAGCTGGCCTCCTGACAATAATTATTATTGATGGTTGGTCGCCCCGATCGAAGATTTAGTTTAGCAGAGACATCTTTTAAATTTATATAATGTGTTGAACAAATACTGCGAATTCATTTTTTTTTTACAAACATTCGCGAGAGCGTACATTTGAAAAAATTAGAAAGATCAGGTATCTTTCTTAGAACAAACATATTTTTATGTCGACACAACTAATGAGTGTTTATTTTTTATTATATAACATTGAGTAATACTTGCATTATTCATAAGCTTTCGGTTGTATACGTAAGTTTACAGTTTGCGTTAAAAAGACATCCAATTTAAAGTGTCTTATGTTTTCATCGCCACATATTATCGCCCAAACTTTTATAGTTTACGTTTTTTTTTTTTATTTTCAATCAGGTTTTAAGATCGGTTTTGTTCAATTATAAACTTAACGGGCGTCGTTTTAGCGAGTGTTTCGAGTTGCCCCAGGTATAATCGGCAGATAGCGCGTTAGACTGCGGATGATTCGTCGGTAGATCACACATAGGACCGGTCCCTGAATTCCAATCGTCGTTGCAACAAAAAGAACCGGTAACATTGTCGTAGGTTCTTTTCACACGAAGTCGAAATTTCGACATCAAATCTATCCGAACCGTATCAATCAGAATGAAATATTTTTGTAAAACAACCCGTTCTCCCGAAAAAAAAAAAAGAAGGAAATCACGCCTATTGTGTCCTCACGTATTATCATACAACGTCACGACAAGCGTTCGAGTAATAATAACATTATACGTAATAATATCGACGCGTTCGTTCTATTCGATAGAGCGCGCGGTATTGATATTCGACCGCAAAGTAAGTCGAGATTTGAATTGCCGACGTAAGTACAATAGGCGTCCACTTCAGGACGCGAACGCATTACCATACTATTCGGTTACGGGATTCTGTTTAGAGCGTATTCTGTTTATGCGCCGCGTCTTAAAACGCTGCCGTTCGAATGCGGACCGTCGAAAAACAACACGTACGATAATATTATTATACCTACGCACGGGCAATGAGTCATTATTTGACTATCGACTTGCGACGACGACACAAGGTGCCTATTACGCGCTATCCTTGTACGTTTAAATACCGCGACAACAATAAACGTCGGACGAAAAACAACACTTTATACGTCGCATAGTCTCCGAGTGCAAAACTGCAACAACGCGTCGCGCGATACCATCGCAGCATCGGCGCAACTATAGAAGGAAGGGGAGCGGAGGTGCTGCAAAACCACCAACCTTCGGTTCACTATATAGACGCTTCCAAGTCCCGTGTCTTTGGGATTTTAAATTTAATTTAAATTTGTTTACAATCATTACCCGATGGATCGGTCGACTACTCTTTATGTTTTGTAATTTTTTGTATTTTTTATCTCCATTTTTATAATCGTATTTTTACAGAAATCGTTAAGAAGGATCCCGTGGTAACGATTTAAAAAATACGTCGGCCAACTGTTACTGCAGTGCTACCGTGTAAAATGTATTTATTTTGATTTTAATATTCGTACGGACAATGTGGAATTTACAATAATAAAATCATCATTTGACGACAGTTTAACTAAAGGAGAAAAAAAGATAAGGAATACAATTCAATTCCAATCGATAAATAGACGAAATGGAAAAACAAATAAGAGCGAAAAATATTGTATATCTTTTTGTAATTCGAAAATAATATTAACAAATAAAAAAAAACGTGTAATTTACACAATAATTACTCAAACAGTTCATTAAGATTTTGATTGTTTCCAGAAGACATTAAGGCGCGCATCAACAAAGTCGTTATTTTTGAGAAAAACAACCGACGTGAAATAAAATATGGTTATTGCAAATGTTATGGATATTAACTTTAACATTTATTGGGCTTAACAGAAACGAGTCACCGCGGTCTTATTAATTGGTTATAAAAAAAAAATGTAGTTAATTAAAGTTAAATAATTTTCTATTGTTAACTTGTTATCGGTTTTAACTGTCTAGTAAAATCGAAAACAAAATTACTAACGAGTTGAAAAAAATACCATCGACTTTCCCAACTTTGTCGGAATATAATATGAAAATCTGACGCACAATATACAAAAGTTGTTGTTACAACACTTTTCTTCTGCTTCTATATAATAATATATTGTTGTTTATATTCAC
Organism: Drepanosiphum platanoidis; assembly: GCA_948098885.1. Classification (NCBI taxonomy): domain Eukaryota; kingdom Metazoa; phylum Arthropoda; class Insecta; order Hemiptera; family Aphididae; genus Drepanosiphum; species Drepanosiphum platanoidis. The sequence continues at coordinate 7,728,908 of OX402532.1, forward strand.
GATCTAAATAATTAGAAAACAAGGCAAATCTCTTTTGAAATATTGGATAAACGGATAAAGCGAAAATCGTTTTGATGTCTGAAGAAAAACATTAAAGTATTTATTAAAATTAAAATTATATTTTTCTTTTTTCGAGAGAAAGAAAAAAACGGCATCTCACCGCCCTCACATAATATTATCAAAAAAATAATAATAAAAAGGGCCTCGTGCCGTCGTCGTGACATCAAATGGCGGCGGCGCGGAGGTTCTCGCGGAAAAGAATTGTTTGGTGCGCGTCTCGTCGTTATCGTTATAAACACACTATTTTAAACGTTCGGCCGATAAAGTTTTATTTTCATTTTTTCTCTCGGCTCTGCCTCGTATCGTTCTGCACCGTCGCCGTGCGCATAATATTAGAGATAAAAAAAAAAACAAAACAAAAAACAAAATACGGGCAGGATGCCGCGCGCTGCAGCAGATAGATTATAATATTATTATGTGTGTCGAACGCCCGTCTCGCTTCGCTCGGCACACCGCGCCGCGGTGGCGGGCGACGGCGGTGAGAATTGTTGTTTTTAATTTCAAAACAATGATTTCGAATCGTCGCGTTCGGGCAAACGATTCCGAGAAACGTTCGGTGAACTGAATCGGACGTACTACAGAGTGTCTCTGACGGTTGTGTTTACGAACAGGACGTTTTGAAAATCTAAAGAGTCTACTCGTCGTCGTCGTCGTCGTCGAGACGATTGCTTCGCAGAAATCCTCGAAAACGGTCGAATTTCGTTTATTCATACGAACGCGAACGTAATTATAAAATAACGTCGAGTGTATAATACGCCGCAGATTCCGCCGAAAAGAATATTCGAGAAATTGAAAAAAAAATAAATAAATAAAAAGAAACGTTTCCGATTTTTAATCATAATGACTACAGACCTCGACGACACCGTCGAGAAAAGGGAAACCTATCGAAGACCTATGGTTACCGATATAAATAACGTTTCCCTGGCAAGGAATATTAAATGGAGAATATTCGCAGAACCATTTCCCCGGTTTCCAATAGTGACTGCAATGTAATCAAAACTAATTTTTATACGTCACTACAGTCAGATTCCAGCGTTTGATTTTCAAACGAGTCTGTTCGAAATCAGATGGTTTAATAATTGTACAGGTTTATTTAAATGTTTCAACGAATCATAACAAATAACAAATTTTCGTTGAAACAGTCAGCATAGAAATGTAATCGATTGTGAATTTTCGCGCAAACTCTACGAAATTTATTCCCCCGGAAGTTGTTTCGGCTCGAAAATCGTGTATTCGAAAAATAATGTGTTTTGAAACGATTATTCAATTAATATGTATAATATATTTGAAATATAAGTTATTTTATTGTTTTCAAAAGTTTTAGCTCACAAGACTTATTTTTAAAATTTTAAACAGTACGATCTCGCACGCTAACGGAAAACTATAGCGAGTACCGACAAATTAACGACTCACAAATTATCTCAATCGATTTCGGTGTGTTTGAAAATCGGTCATGATTTGTTCTGAAACGATTGTGCTTTCATTTATTAACCGTTTTGTTAATTGGATCGACGTGTTATCAATCGATAACTTTCGGCGACAGAGATATCGTTCTTTTGTTATATTTTCATTATCGAACCGATAATTTGTAACAATTCTCACACGCCAAACGTCGTCGGCATAAAAATATCGCAACGCAATGCGACCGGCTCGCAGTATGGGTAAAACAAACGAAAATAAACGTCCTAGTATATCGCACGAAAAAACCTATTCCGACAGATTATTTTCGGGTCGAAAATTTTCACGCTCACTTTGTTCGGCGTGTACCGTTCCTCGGGAATCGACTCGACTTTCTCTCTCTCTCTCTCTCTCTCTGAGGTTTTGCGAATCTTGTCGTGGCGACGTTTATTGGCTGTACACCACCGGTCTAGATTATTTATTTATTTTTTTTTATTACCAGTCCGAAAGCCAATCTCGTATCCAAAAGTCACGACCGGGTCGTTAACGTCGCCGTACGATCGCCGCGGAATCGTCAAAATCTTTTCGGATGCGAATCGCATGAGCACGCCGAAAGGTCGCGTATTGGCAACACCATACGTACGGCCAGTACGCCGCAGTAAAGGAACGACCGCGACGGCCGTAAACGTTTGAACGACCGCCCTTTTCTTTTTCTTTTTTTTATAGGTAAACGTCGCCGTGACGCGCGACGGTTCGATCGGTTAGTTTGCGGTTATTCGTTGCCGCGGACTTTCGCCGCAGCGGCGGGCTGGGGTGACTCGAACTATTTTCGCCCGAGAACCGTAGGTTAATGTATGCGCGACGACGTGACCATAATTTTTTTTAATTTTTTTTCCCCTCGGAGCGGGACGGCAGTAAATTTTAATTGGGAAAACGCATCAATTTTTATTATTTTTTCGCGTGCAACGGTAAAAGTAAAAACATAATAAATCACAGCGTACCCCTATATTACGTAGTAAAACAAATAATTCAAAATAAAATCGTGAAACGATGTTTTACATGAAAATATTTAACGTTTATTTGTGTTGAACAATTTAAACGAAACTGATTTCGAGCCGTTCGACGAGTCGGATTTCTATGTTTTTCGGCCTAGCGAATTCGCCTCGAACACGTTTCATCGACTCGTAATTTATTTCCGCGGAAAAAACTACTTGAAATTAGAACGTTAGGGATACGGAGTAGATTCGAAAAGTCTAAGACAAGGGGTTTTCCGTCGTACGGCACTAGAAACACGAAAAATTGCGTTTATCAAAACACGCCTTGCTCGTTTTCGCAAAACCAATAAAGAGAATAATGAAGCTCGAACGGATATTTTCAATATTTCTAATCGGTCAAAAGCGGTTTCATTCCGCTACGAATCTACATATAACCAACCTTAACCTAAAACGCAATGTTGCCAAAACACAATACAAGCACAGTTGTTGGTGAAAAAATGACGTGTTTCGATACGTACTGCCAATTTGATATTTACATCGCCTCTGCAAACGATCGAGTTACACGTTTGAAAATCATAGAACTATCGCTGCGGGCTTTTGAGTTGACGCCACTACTACTCGAAATAATAACGATTTTAATAAAGAAGCCCGCCAACTTCGACTCTCGAACTTTCTAGAAATTCGACGGTTCAAACCAGTGTGGATTTCCTTTTGAAAAACAAACTGGTGTACGTAGAACGTGTGCAATTTTTTGTAATCACCGGTTTTTTTTTCTTCAAAATTACGAGCACACCGGTTACAAATGTCCGCGCCATAACCTTCATGTAATTAAATAGTATGCTTACACAGACGTCATTCTTTCTTTTTTCCCTTTTCGTACACATCAAGAGTAATAATTGACGGTGTACAAATTATTGTTATCAATTTCTACTTTCTACTTCAGAAACGTATACACGACTGTATGTTTAATATTTGTGATCATGGACATTCGATGTAATTATTCAAAGCAATGCGTTTTAAATACGTCGTTTAATTTTATTCGAGTAAAGTCGTCAGTTGTGAAAACGTCAAGAACGCGAATACTTTTAAAAGAAATAAATCCCCGGCACCAGCTGCTCCCCATAAGGAATAAATAACGATTAACGGAAATAACAATTAACTATTTTATATCGCGGCCGGTAAAATATCGAAAACAGTAAAAAAAAATGAAAATAAAGAAGACGCGAATTATTATTATGTGTCTTGGCGTACGCGACATACTCATACGGGGCGCGGTCTCGCGAGAATTCACTGCAATTACCCCCTCCTCGTTAAATCCTATCTCGCGAAACACCCTGTATACGTACACGAAACGACGTCATAATAATATACTCGTACGTAGAGCTGTTATTCGTATACATTTTTTTACGAGTTTCGAAAATCGCCCGTAAATTTGGAGCGCGCTAATAAAAATACAAAACTAACGAAAACCCGGACGATATATTAATTCGCTACGTCGACTACGTCGACTACGACGAGAATGATATATAGCCGAACGAAATTAAACGTAGTATTTTATATGTGATATTCTACAGTACCTTACGAGGTACCGAGTGATGCGCGTTCTATACACACGTACGCTCGTTATAGCCGAACGTAATCCATTCCAAAGAAGATTACTGCCTCGACACGAAGCGGAAGACCATACGATCCATAAGCCGTGTATAATATGGATAAAGTGACTAATGAGTTATCCCGATATGTACAGAGTGTGCGCGTTCGTAAATGATTAGATTTAATTTATATATATATATATATATGTGTGTAATATACAGGGCGACACGAGCGACGAACGCAATGACGTTTTCCGTTTTTCTTTCTTCCGTTGAGAAATTCAAAATAAAAAAAAAACTGAATTCTTTTAGAGCGAAACGGACGACGACGACGACGTATTGATTTTATCTCAACGCGGTCGGTTTCTTTTCTTCTCGTTTGTTTGTTTCCGCGTATACCACCGGAATATTTAGTCGTCGACTACTTCGGTAGAGTGATTTCTGCTAGCAAATGTCTCGACGAGTTGGAGAATTCGGCAAGTCAGCGCCGGCAGTCTACTAAATAATTGCGAGAAACTGACGACGAATTGTATGAGTTTAAATATGAGTTTATTGCGGACGAAAAAAAAAAAAAAACGATAAAAGTCAAGACATACCGGTTTTCGACGAAATCGAGTTGTTTTTTTCGCAAAAAAACTCATAAATTAATAACCGTAAGGACTCGGATATTTTCACCGAATACGACTGTTCTCTAGAAATGTTATGGTTTTCAAAAGTTTTGAATTTTTTTCGTTCTAGACAGGTTTTTGAGTTTTCCAAGAGTTTTTTTTTTTGCGTAAAATGTCGATATAGATTATTCTCCGACAAATTTACTCATATTTACTCTAATTGTTAAAAGAAAGAAAAAAAACGTCTAGACAATTATTTATATTAGGTTGAAGTTTCAATTTTTACGAAACTTGAGAAAAACTCAAGCAAACGTTTTGTTATTAAAAATTCATAAAAGTTTCAATTTTGATTTTTTAAGGCTCGAAAATATAATACAAGATTCTTGATAAGTTGTTGCTTTCATGTGAACAAGAAAATTTTTACCGGAAACAAATTTTATAAACGTAAAAACATTGAATTTTGACGAAGTAGAAACATTTCAACAAATCTCGATTCAACGATGATTTCTACTATCGACACAAACTGAACAGTTCCGTCGGTATTTTATGGACTCGACGTAATAATCGTCGAGACAACATTGATTGAAATTTTGGAATTTGGGAACCACTGGTATTATATGAGAGCGTATACTACCCATAATAGTGATGGTAAATAATGTGCCTGACGATATGACGACGACGACGACGATTGACGAGGCCCGCGAGAATTAGTTTCCTTAACGATCCATCTTGGCCGATATCGACTCTAATAAATGTCACGTAATAACAGCTGGGGTTTTTTTTTTCTTCTTCACATTCCTCTGCGTGGAAAATTCGACGTCGAACACGCGCGCGCGAGCAGAAAAACAGATCGTTAACAAATACATCGTTATTATTATGCCGATCGATATTCTCGTGGCGTTCTCGACGAATAGTGTCTAATTAATATTAATGTGTGACGACGCGTTTTAAATAATAATAATAATATTCTAAACGACGCGCGACGACGCGACGCGAGGAGCGTGTATTCGTTTTACGGCGGCGAGTTTTTTTTTTTGTTGTCGTCGTCGTCGTCGAAATAATAATATTTTATTCGTCGCGAGAACTCTATAATTCGTGTTCTCGCTCGAGCCCACATAACACTCTCTCGGTCTGATCGAAAACCACAAGACCGCAGTGACGAGTTAACGAGTTAAAAATTTAAGTCGATTTTAACACTTACACTTGACGCTCTTCAAGTAGTTTCAGTTGTTTTATTAACGCGATTTCAACTCGACTTATTATTTGCCCCCTTCGTTTAACTCAAAACCATAGTGGCGACTTGACATTTTGTTCGACCGTCCCAATTACACATGGCAGTAAATACTAGTTGAGGTTATAAAACCATTGTACATCGTCGAAGTGATTTGATACGGACGAAAATTATTTATTAATCGATCTTATTAATCTCAACTGCGGGTCCACTGTTGTAGCGAACACCAGTTCGTATGGTAATTATATGAAATTATTAAAAACTCTAAGAGCGTGTAGGGACGTGATCCGTCGATTTCCCCTCTCCGTGTAGCGTCGTCGTCGTGACAAACTTTTTTCGTCTCGTTTTAGTCGATCGTCAATGTTTCTTTTCGCCCCGAAATGAAACGACGACGACGACGAATGTGCGCGGCCGATTTCGTTTGGCCGTTGTCGGCGAGACGAGCACCGCCCTCGCTAGCGGGCCAAAATGTACGCCCAAATACGGTCTCCTCTACACACGCTCTGTCGGGAGACTGTTTGAGAAAGTAATTCGAAACGATAAGTAATTCGGCTTTATCGTTGAGAGTTTCAAACGACAATGAAAGTTTAGAAGTTTCTCGCAATCGTCCGCCAGTCTTGTGTGCACATTATTTTTGGAATTACAAATGTGGGAAATCGTTTTGTCGACAACGTTCGATTTTAGTCGGCTGAGAGTGAGTGAGTGCATCACATACGACCGAAATGCAAAAGGAAACGGAACATTGAATTCGAACCGATACAACTGCGTTATAGTCGGCCATTCGCGCGGTGACATTAATGACGTAACGATTATTATTTCGTCAGTACGACTATAATCAGCAAATGCGTTTCTGTGCTGTCGAGTCGTTTGCCCGAAGACGAAACGAGTTGTTTCACCGCGCCGGCAGCATAAACTATACTCGTATATATAAATTAATTTATTATCTCGAGGCCGAGGCCGATTATCTCGTCGATAACGTTAACAAACGATCGACTACAATATTTTTATTAGAACGATATAAATGTGGGAAAACGCCCGCCCGCGACCGATCGCAAAACCGGCCGATCTGAGGGTATGCGCGCTCTCGGGAATCGGCGGTTTTACGACACAGCGACCGTACGACGAAAGACTCGCAATAATATTCCACGTGATGCGGACGAATTGAAGTAAAACTGCGCGCGTTTTCGACGCGTCACGGGAACGAGTGGTTTTTTGTTGTTGTCAAAACCACGAGAATCGCCGTACAGCCCGAGAGCTGTATGTCCCGTAATTATACACATTCGTATCGGAGTTGCGTCGGCATAGATGCATTTTAATCGCTCGTTACGAAAACAATAATATTCGCCTGCGACGTTTATCCGACTTTCTTCCTATACGGCGCGACCCGAACGACCACGTTCGAGAACCGTTCTACTTTCTACGCGTCGTATGACGCGCGTACTTTGTTGCGCGCCCGACGCGGGCGTGTTGTGCTCGAAAAATCAAAGGACTACAGCGTCTGTAAATCGATAAATTAAACGCGACCAGGACTCGCCGGCGCGCTTTAAACGACAGTGGCGTGAAAAACGCGAACAAATAAAAACGTCGAGTTTATCGCCGCCGCCGTTTTCATTTCGATCGAAAACGTCTGCAATCTCCAAGTCGTGCGCGCGCGACATCGTGTAATAATCGCGTGCGTTCAGATTCGAACCCGCGTAAAACTAAAATCGATTCGTTATGATATTATAATAATAATATAATCGTGCGAAAATATCGTACATTATTATGCGCGATAATATGTAATTACAACGTCAAACGACGCGACGACGCGGGCTGAAAATCGCGCGGCGCTTTCGGTCAAATCCCGTCAAACACACGAACGCCGCAGCTCGGTCGATGGTTTTGACGATAATAATATGAAAACACGACCGTGTTAAAACGAAACGCGGTCACACGACAGCCGACGTTAAAAAGTGTTCATCGCGCCAGCGTCAAACGAATTAATTACGGAAAACATCGGGTCGCGGACGTCGCCGACATAATTGTCGCCGTAAACACGATTCGACAAGCGTCGATTCTCACTGCTGACGTTGAAATTAAACACACGTTTAGCATAATAACGCGTCGCTTGCAGAGTGTAAGAAGAAAAAAAACAAACCGAAAAAACCGTTACCGCGTTCGACTCGAATCGATTTCTCTTTTAGGTCTATAACGAATATCTAAACTAGAACTCATCGCGCACAGCAGACGGTTGCGCGCGGACGTGTATTTTTAATAAACGCGTGGTCGTATGCAAATTAGAAAATCGAACACATCACAAAATTATTGATCGTTTATCACTACATTTGTTTGTGTTCGAGATGACGTATGTTTACGATCACGTTGTACGCGCGTGTATCCAGAGCAAATCTCCGGATCGATACGAACGCCGGAAACGAAATCGATTTGTGATACGAAACCGCCGCCGCCGCGATCGGAGTTATATTTCCATCGATCGAGACCGAGATTGAATAAAATAAAAATAAACACGGACGAGTGATTGATGTCGATGAATCGGTCTTTTGAAATCGACGTGTTCCGTTGCTTTATGAAAATACGATTCTGAGCGAAAGAAGGCGGGCGGACCAGTCTCTAATTTTAATCGAAATTCGTAGAAATATCCGGTTTAGTTGAAATCGAATTTCCTAACGCTCGTAACATTTTTTTACGAGTTTCCGGTTAATTTTTTTTTTTATCGACTAGAAACAGCGGCTCGCAGTGGCACGGGAGCTTTTATTACATTTCCAAGTCGCGAGTATTAAAATTGAAAGTAGAATGAATTTTTAACTACAGACGTTTGCAGATGTTCGCTGTTTTATAGAGTGTTGTTACATTATTTGAAACGCTTTTGGAGAAAAAAACCATCGAGTCTATACGGATTTTCGATGTTTTTCAACACGAGTAAGAACAATGCACGAGGAACCGGTATTTCGTAAATTTTTTCGGCTTTTACCCACCAGAAATCATTGGCAAAGTCAAAGATAACACGTCTTTCGATGACGGACGCTACAGAAAAATCCGCCATCATAAGAAAATCTGCAATCGCTCGGAATCTAAAAAGAAAAAAGCGCGTTGTTCGCCGAGTGTCGGAACAATGGCGCGCAGGTTTCGATTTCCGAAACGGAAAATCGAAGAAACGACGTTTCTGTGAAAATCGCTTTTCACGCGTATTCTTCTATTGTCGAAATTATTATCGTCTACGCCCGCAGCCGTTCCCCGTTCGGTCGTCATTGGAAACGCGCCGCATATAGGAGCTGCTATTTTATAGGTACTCGCTTTAAATCATTCGTATCCCTCTCGAACATTTTATTGTTCCACACGATCGTAGTTTGTCTGCGCATATACGCATGTCATTTAATGTTCCGATTATGACGATAACGACGACGGAAATCACGCACGCTTTTAAACGATCCAACACTCGACTATAATATTATAATGTCGTCCTCTTCAATATTTAAATACACAACATTCGGATATTCGTCCCTTTCCGACTGGCGGAACGTTTGCGCTGAGATCGCGATAATACGCGTGTCCTTCGTTCGGGACAGAATTCACGGAGACGGATAGATTTATCCCCGGTGTAACGGGCGAATTACACTCCCCTATACATTTTTACCCGGGGGGGGGGAGGGAGGGGTAATATATAGGTTTTTAATTTTTATTAATGAAAATTAATGGTTTCAAAACGGAATCGATTGTTGGTACCTAATTGAGCTAAACGGGATATTTTTCACAAAGAGCGCAGTTTCCTAACATCTCGCCGCTCTGGTTAACACGTAGGCACGTACGAAACAATAATTATAAAAAGAAGAAAATTTGAATTGAATATTTCTCGGACGGAGGGATCGATTGTGGAATAGTAAATCACGACCAGTATAGTTTAATTTACCTGAAATCAAAAGAAAGTGGGCGTATTCGATTACTTTCTCCGATTGTAAACATTCCTATAGATCCGGCCCTACCTTTATACGCGAATCCGCCGCGGAGGGGGCCGTCCGACTTCACCTGTTTTACCTTTCCTCGTTGAAATCATAGTCGTAGTCCTGCAGTGTGTTCTCGTGGTGCCAAAGGCGCGTGTGTAAACGCGTATCGCACGACGAAACACTTGGCTCGGAGAGTTTTCGTGCGAAAAAAAAGAAAGAAAAATATCAACCGGACGAGAATGAAATAGACGGCGAATTTCACAAATCTATACAACGAGATCTAGGACGGCGATGGGAGAGGTGCCCTCCTCCCCCCCCCCCGTTTCGGGGTGTGCTTTCGCGGGGGGGGGATAAATGTGTCACGTCCCTCGTCGGCTTTCGCTTTAGACTTTTTTTTCGGGCAGGGGTTATTGATTTCTCGTCGTCATGGAAAAAACTATGCAAGTTATTTTATTGAAAATCAAAACGTTTCTTTTCGGCGAGTTTTTTTCCCAGTGATTTCCGCAGGTGAGTCGAACGAGGAACGTCTCGTTTAGAATTCGACGTTTCTCCGCTTTCGGGCCTAACCTAACCAGAAATCGAATTAATTTCGACTGGGTCGCCAACAAATCGAATATACGAGTATAATATAATACTACCGTTCGTGTTTTTAATTTAAAAATGCCAGTAGGTCACGATTGAAAAAGATAAATTTTTAAGAATCGCATGAGATACAGGCGATTGCAATAATAATTGTTGAAACTCAGGTCTTATAAATTTGAAACCAATTTACTAATAATTTAGAAAAACGATCTAAACATTATAGTTTAAAAAAAAAAATGGATTTGGTTTGAAATTGTAATGTCAATCTAAGATGCTATTCTTTCCTGCCTCGTGTGGTATCGTGTTAAATCACATGTTAAACGCGGCTCTGATAAGTGATAATACGCGTCAGTAAGAACACTGATTTTTTAGAAATTCGAATTTTTATATTTCGTTGAAAACCTAATCCTAAATCATGTCGTGAAAATATTTTTTAAAAAAAAAGGGGGTTATTTCGTAAGGGTTTGATTTCATAAACCTTTTAATCGTTTATAATTCGAATACTCAACGCTATAGTGTTCTGTGACGATTACGTTCTGACAGATACGTGTGCTTCATAATTTTAAGTATTTTCGAAAAATTGAAAAGTCAGTTTATTACAATATATTATTATACTATTACGAAAAAACAATTTTTTTAAACAACAACAAGCGATACGTTTGCAATATCAATACGCGGAAATCTAATCGTCTTAATATAAATTCGAATATCATGTACTTCGTCGGCAGTCCATTTTTTTCCTTTTATTTTTCTCATCACAAATCGACGTTTCGTGTATAGTGTTTATTTTATGTTCAACAATTTCATTCGACAATTGCGCAACGATCCACATACGATTAGTTTTTAATGTTGAACTTATCGGTTTTATATTATTGTCGACAGCAATATTCCGTTGTCGAGCGTTCAGAATACGTATTTAAAACGTATATTATAAAAACATAAAATATTTGTTCCGCATTTAAAATACGAAATGTATAGGACTACTAGCATCGCGATGAGACGACGACGACGACGATTTGACATTGAGATCACATTGACATCGCATTGCGCATTTACGCACAGAATTCCTCTGTTACATAATGTTATAAAACGCTCGAGTTACAATAATATTATTCAGCGATCGACGGATGAATATTCCTCGAATTTCTCGCGGAATATTTGATTACGATAATTACGAAACACGCGACGCGCGTTTCGTTCGTACACAATACGAACGATTAACGAATAAACGAATTCGACGAGTCTAGCGAAATATTCAATGCGCTGCGCACGCCTTCGGTCGGACTAGGTTTTCCGACGGATATAATCCTATTATAATGACGTGCATGTGGGCGAAAATCGAGCGAGAAAACACTTTTGGCGGCTTAGTTCGCTCGAACCGTTTTCTCCCCTGCAAAATTGTCACGTTTAATCGGTCGGGACATTTCGCCTCGTCGATTTCAAATATTATTTAAATAAATGCCGGTCATCGGGACGATTTGTTTGATGTTTATTGTTTGAAAATCGTTTCGGCCTGTTCTCGGAGTCAATAAATAGTAAATAGAGAGATAGTAAATACGTGATTCGCGTCTGTTTTAACTGAAGTCGGCCCGTCCCACTAAACAACATTTGACTGAGTTTCCACCTATTTTATGCTACAGAAATAACGTAACAAAAACCACGAAGCCTAGTATTCTATCGTATTGATATTCGAACGAGTGACAAAGCGACACGATTAGCAACAAGTCACTTTACACGTTTTCACATAATAATATTTCGTCACAACGAACACATATTTTTACATTAATTAAAATTAGTTTGATTTTTTTTTTTAATATGATTTTTAATAATTATTCCTTAAATTGCTTACGGTTTATTTTGATAGTGAAAAATTAACAAATAAATATAGAGTCGTTTTAAAATCTGACGGAATGCAATATTGAAATACGATATTAATATTGTACGCGGTATCGTATAAGATTACACGTTCAAAATATTTATCACAGACGCGATACAGAACGTAAATTATTTAGACGCTTATTAAGAATTGTCCGAACAAAATACATATTATTATGAATTCGTCGGCAATGTGATTTTTTCACCAGCAACGCGACGAAAACTATTCGTTGCCAAAACATCAAAAATGAGCCGAATCGTATGAAAAATACGCTGGTTCGAAAAACATGCGTTCCGTGCAAAAACATACGTTTCTAAACACGTGGTGGTAAAAAGTTTTCACGACGAGAAATGTGTACTTGAAGAATGCGTTTTCGAAAAACGTTCTCCCGTCGAACCAAAACAAAGAAACACCGACTCTCGCGACATGGTTTCTCGGTCGTTATAAGCCCCCGGGTTGTTTTATTTCGTTTTGAAAAGTTTGCCCGTGTCAAAAGTATTAAAACATAATAATATATAATCTTCTTGGAGGAAAAAAAGCATAGCAATTAGTATTATATACCCGGTTACTTTTTTCTTTTTCTTTTTTTAGTAAGGTATCTTGAAAACCTTTCGGGCTAAAAATAATGCATTTTTTATAAATTCACAACCCGTATTATTAATAAGCAAATATAATACATATTTAGCGACTGGCGTCGTTTCGTTTGTGTATTTGTTATATTTTTGTTTTTAAAGTTGAAAAAAAAACTCACACTCCACTAATGTTTTAACGGATCGTTTAACGTTTTCGTCGTTGTTATTGTTTTTTTTTTTTTCAATCAATACCGCGTGTTTGTGGGAGGGGGCACGACAATCCCAATATCATCAGTTTTGTAAATTGCCAAGTTTTTTTTTCCAGATTCTGGTTGAAATGAGAAGGTTATTGATTTTATCATATTGCGTATGTGACGCGCGCGTGTGTTTTTTTATTCTGTCTGTCATAGCAATTACGACCAGAATAAATGGCCCAATCATCGACATCGTGGGTGGTTTTCGGGAGCAAATGTTATCTGGTTGGCGCATTCGAGAGGCGATTTTCGAAAAACCTCGAGAAAATCACGAAAATCTCAAAACATTTCGCAGTTTAAAATTCATTTTCGAAAATTTCGGTTTAGGCTTGAAAATGTAAAAACAATATTATGCTTCGTACGTTTCTCTATCTAATGAAAAAAAAACCGATAAATTCGCCCCGGCAAATATAGTAGTGAAAAATCGAATAAGATTTTTATTTTTCTTTCTCCTGAAAATTGGTTTTTCTGCGAATTTCGATTAAACGATATTATTGTTATTTTTTCGTTAAAAGAAATCGCTATCGTTGCATCGGTTTCAAATTGAAAAGACCGATTCGCCAACGTATCACTCGTCCGACTTCAGTCTCCGGCCCTGTACGTTTTGTCCCCTCTGTCGGGGGGGGGGGGCTATGCATAATTTTTTCTCGCGTCGAACCGACACCGAAACCCCGCCCCCGATCCTTCCTCGCGACCGTAGCCGATGCAAACGTCCCCAACGCGTGCCCTCATAAAATATACGACCCAGTGCTGAACGCACTTTATATTACGCAGTTTCCGGACGATTTATTACACGCGCGCGTCTATATAGATACGGCGCAGAAGTCTCGCGCACTATCGATTGTGGCCTATATATTATGTACTCGTAATATATATATATATTTATTCGTTCGGTATAGTTTTCTTGCTCTTCGCCCGGAGTGTTCGCCGCAGAGAGCGGCCGACGTAAACACGGTGTCTACGTCGATCGATTTTCTCGCGGTGACGATTTCCCGTCGGCCATCCATTGCCGTTTTCGAATTTTTTTTCACCGGGTTTTCACGAATCGGCGAGCCCCGACCGTAGTATTTTGCTCCCGTCTGACGAGCAATTCACAGCGGAACCGCACGTATATATTCGCATCATAACATCGACACGCGCGTCGAGCCGCGAGATTATGAGACATCTATACTCACAAATGACACTTGCGAGTATCCATGGATATTAGTCGTAAATGCAATACAGAACTACACAGAGATTAATCGTAACGTTTCGTTCGATATATTTACACAATTAATTATATAATGTATTTTTTTTTAGATTCCAAGTGAATCGAAAAAAGAGAAGAGTTGATTTTACTACGATGCCTCTGTGGATTTGACTCTACAGAGAAAATACTCGAAAAAATCATCGACAAAAACAAATAAAGGCCATAGATTTTGGAGAAAATTCGACGGACATCATTAAGAAGTAGAAAACAATGATAATAATACGTACCTTATGTGCGTTTCGATTTACGATTTTGGGTCGACCCGATGTAAACGTCTGGTTTCGATTAGTTTTGTTCGCGACCGTGCCCTAATTGTTGTACGTATTCACGAGTATACACGGTAGTGCGCCAATGCGCTACGAAAGGTCTCTTTGTGTTGTTTTTTCCGGGAATTCGTAGGCGACCGAGGATATCCGATTAGTTTGTCGTTACAATACCCGGAAAATTCAATTCGACCGCTATACATAATACAGAGTAGAGACGGTCGTCGGCCGGCCGGCCGGGTCGGTGCACTATCGGGACACGAAACTATACAGAGCTGAACGTCGAGTTTGAGAACGAGGACTACTCCCCGGTTCTTCGAACATAATAATATTCGCTCCAAGTCCGACCGCTTTAGATTGCGACTTGTTAAACATTTACGAGGGCGCGATAAAATATTCAAACGATTTACTCGCTGCTGCGCGGTGCACGTATACGCGAATACTAGTGACGTGACTTTATTTCGATTATTGTAAAAGCAAACGCGTCTCGTCAGCATCCCGTTCGGATTATTTCCCATTTATTCTCGTATGTGACGGATTCGTATTGAATAATATTATTCCTAACACTTTAAGAGCCCGACGACGCCGCGGGGCCTATTTATAGGGACGGTAGAGGGAAGCTTCGAAAACTGGATTTTTATCCGGTCCTCGTGGAAAATCTACTTTAGACGAGTTGTTTTTTTTTTTTGTCGTATTCGTTATTAAATATTTATTCTGATTTTCGATAGATGTTTGAAAAACTTCGCTCCGTCCGCACGGACAACGCGACGGATACATTATGCGCGGCAAACCGTACTTGACAGACATTATAAAATCTGCAAACAGATCAGTCGCTGAAAACCGTGAAATTGTTTTGGGCATTTTTAAAATTAAATCAACACGCACACGACTAGTTGATTAAATCGCAATGTGGACGGTTTGAAAATTCGATGGGTAATAATTGCCACGAAATCATGCCAAGCACTTCACGTATATTATATTATTAAACATTGAAAAAAAAGATTCTTTTTCCGACGTAATTTAAAAATAAATAACCGCAGAAACATGAAACTTTTACCGAATATTATTTATATCACCGTTGTTTACAGATTGTTGGATTTTCAAAAAGTTATGACTTTTTTAGTACGTTTTTCGAATCTTTGAGTTTTCATCATTTATTATTATTTTTTTTTTTTTCCATTATTTGTCGATAAAAACGTTTTGGTAAATTCGTTTAAGCTTGAAAATTTAATACAAAGTTCCTCACACATTGTTCTTATTGTATAAAACAATTTCGCAAAAAAAAAAATGCATATCTCGTCGCGTGTTATAATGTGTTTAAGTACATTTAAAAGGTTTTTTTCGTGAGCTCATAAATCAAATCCTTTCGCTACGAGTTATCACTAAAAACAGTAAAAACACGTGTCCGTCACACCACACTCTGTCGAGATAAAAGTGTGCGCCGCGAAACTCTCGCTCGAACACGCGTAGCTCAGAAAAATGATGACTGTCGTGTTGTCCCGGCAAAAATGTATTTTCAAACCGACGAGCTGCATTAGTGATAATAATATGGCTATATTTAATATGCACTTTCTTTCGGACTTTCGTTTGTCATAGTTGATGTGCGTTGATTTTATTTTTTTCTACTCGCTCTTATTTTTCCCGGTCGAACGGATTAATTAGATAGAAAACAAAAGAATTTTAAAAAAAAAAACCTCATAAATGCATTTTGTTTTATCGGTAAATAAAAAAATTGTAAAAAATCATTTCGCGTCGAATTTCGTTCATAAATTTACAATGTAATCTATATCGAAATTACAGTGTACGTAGCCTATATAGTAGACAGTGGTAACTACTAGTTACGGCCTTGGGCTCTCGTCGGGTCGTAGCCGATAATTAATTTAAAAACAAAAAACCGTCGCGGAAAATAAAATATGAGGTACCTAAATTAGAACAACGAAACAAAAAAAAAACAACCTCACTTAAAAGTATACCTGATCGACACAGCTGGATTACAAACGTGATCGTAAACCATAATCGCGTAGTGGTAATTTTATGTTTTATTAATTTATCGCATAGTCGATATTGTTTTATTTTCGACTCTGTTTTGTTTTTCTTTTATCAATTCGATTATCTGTGACCCGACGATGAGACGACCCGAAACTTATATATATTATAGTTACCGCCGTAACCGATACTCTTGCAGGCTACTACTTCGACCTTTTTCGGATCCTTTTTCGGCTCTTCAGATTTTGAAAACGATTTGAACGGCTCGCGTTAAAATACGAGTGAAAAAAGATAAAAATATCCTGCAAAAATGCGACCAAACAGAGCGCGCGCATAAAACACCGTTTTAGGAATTTCAAAAACTCTGTTTCTTTCCGATGACAACGGATAGAGAAATAATAAATCTACCGTGAATTCGGTGTATTATTCGATTATTATCAATCGAAAATCGCGACTTCAAATAAGCGATCTCAGATCGGGTAAATAACTTGTTCGCGCGATATATAATTTTAACTGAGAATTTTCGTTATTATTTTCTACTGCGAATCCTTTGATAACAATGACTAGAGCCATGACGCACAGGTTGACAATCTCTGCTGTAGACTTATATATGTTTTCTTTTTTTTCTCTCCCTCTCTCTCTCTGATAATCGTTATACTTCTACCATACGATAAACGTGTTTTAAAATAGACATTAACAATGAGAAACGAAATAAAAATGTGATACTATTTGCCAATTAAAAAATAAAACCGAATGACCATTGTGTAAACACAATATTGTTAGAGAAACGTCGATGTTTTCTTCAATCGGGGTGCGATTTTCAAATCATTTTTTTGAAAACTTGAAATACTTTTCTTATTTCAAGTCAGCGTTTCAATGTTATCAAGACGTGGCGTACTACGTTCAATAGCCATTTTTTAATTAAAAATTTTTCGTATTTTTTCGTACATCTCGGTGCTCAGCTGCGGTTTTTTCTTTTTGAAGAAAAAAAAAAAATTAAAAACCGTTTAGAAAATAAATAAATCTCGAAAACGGGTAGCCATGCAATATTAATACGGTTTTCGTGGTCGAGTTCACGCCTACTCGTCGAAAACGCTCAGCTACGCCCCCGGGACGAACTCAGACATGCTAATAATATTTAAGAAGGCGATTATTCACCGACTAAATCGGGGTTGGCACTCGGCGTGCGTTTTGTATGATTGACGCGTCGTACCTACGCCGCCGCGCCGAGGCAATATAATCATAATATATAGACGATAGTAATAATTCTGGCTCGACCTTTACGACGACTTCAACCTCGAAAAATTTCGGTCGTCCGACTGCATTTCGTACGCCCATGTGCGAGGAACAGTGGCGCGTGGTGAGCGTTGTTTTGGTATTTATTTTATTTTTTTTGTCGAAGCTCAGACTTTCAGCCATTGTTGTTATGAATTCTTTTACGTCCATTAAATACATTTTTTTTTTTTTTTTAGAAAAATTACGGACGATGGCGAAGAGATAAAAAAATAAAACAAAACAATTTCTTGTGCCTGCGGATAATAAATATTCAACATCTAAAAGTTGAATGAAAAATTCAAATTTACTTTGACTCGACTTTTCGTATCGTTGACGAGTATACTTATGCGCGTCGAGTCTTCTCGGATTCGTCTCAATACCTACCGAGGTCTCGTGTTCCTACTACAAACTAGGCCTGCCGAGTAAGTATACTGTGGCTGAAGGACGAAAACCCGTTTTCCGCGCTCGATCTTTGAATACTTACTGCAGTAGAACGGCCTCCTCTTACGACTCGTTTTCATGAGAATTTAAAAACTATTTTTCCATCTAAAGTCTTCACTCTCGTCTTTTTCTCCATTTTGATTTAAAGTTTCATTATCGGTTTGTTTTTATTGAAAACCGATTTTGCAACAATAAAGGTATAAAAAATAAAATGTCACAAAATGATGGAATTGAAATTTCTATGGAGTGTAACTGATTTACATTATTATTATTGTAATAACTTATTACAAAAAAAAAAAACACAACTTGTTTTATCTAGTTTCGAAACGTTCAAAAGAGAGTACGAAGCTTCTCCTCGGTCTAAGAAATAGATTTTCGACGACAACGAGGTTTTTCGATCCGGTATAATTTGTTTTCTTTACATTGTTTTTCATTCCGTAAATATATGTTACAGTGTAAATTTATAGGAAAAATGTTTAGAAGAATTTTTGCTGGTTATCAAAACTGACGGTGAATACCGTACAGTATTATTTTCAATCAAGTAGTTTGGATGAATTATTTAAATGCGTACATAAAACCGTGTGCAAAACGATTTGAAAATCAAATCCGAACCGAAATCGTTGATAAAAAAAAAAAAAAAATTCTTTTGCATACTTAAAAAACTTAGATGCACGTCTGATCATTTTTTATTGCATATAAATTCTAGCCCTACCGTTACGTTTCATTATCCGGCGACGGACGTGAAGCGTTGAAAAATCGTAAAATCAGTTTTCAAACTAATAAAAAAAAATTAAAAATAAATACCATCAAGATATCTTCACTCTAGAGTCGGCTGTTATAATTTTTTCTCTCACCGATGAAATTTGTCCATAAAAAAAAAACACTCTACGCTAGCTGACGTCGGGAATCGTCGGTAGTCGCTGCTTTCGCGAAATCTCGTCACGTGTTCGCAATAGTTGACGAACGTGTGCGGCCGTTGTTATCAGAGCCACAGGTCATGTAAATAATAACATCGTACTCGCGAAATACTTCGCTCTTGAAATACGGATGATTCCGAGGTGTAGGTGTGCGCGAGAAAACAACAAAAACAAACACAGACGAGTATTTAATCAATTTAATCAATACGAGTATATAATAGTATATTTTTTTTTTATTCTTTACATTTTACAAAATAAATCAATATGTTTTTCAAAAGTATTGAATTTCAACATCACTCACTTTAAGTTCATAATATAATTTTAATTCAGGAAAATAAATAAATAATAAATAAAAATTAAAATTAAAACCTAATCAGACTTTCTATGGGGTAGAGGAATATATAAATAATATAATGTATAATTTAAAACAATAATAATGAGTTTCATAACTAAAAAAAAAAAAAAGAAAAAGTCATAAGTAAAACACAAATGCGTAAATTAGTGATTAGGTTTTATTTTTTGCACGTTTACCTGCAGGAACAGTAGTATAAATTCATTAACGTTTATAATTTTCGTAATATCGGCCGTCGTTTTATCGCGATAATACTTAACGATAATAATAACGACCGACTTTATTACAATACATATATTATAATTATAGTAGTCGCAGTATAATATTATTATATTATTGTAAATAATAATGGGGAAAAAAAATTCCTATTTTTCATATCGTTTTATACAACACTAAAAACTTAGTTATAACTAAAATGTATTATTATTATTATTATTATATTGACGTCGAAACAAAAAAAATCGCATTATTATCGTAATCTTGTAATAATATAATAATATTATGTACCTATATATTATCTTGTAAATATATATAATATATTTCTTTTTCGTTTTTTTTTTTTTTTTTTTGTTTTTCTTTTTTCATTTTCCGTTTTGATATCTTATAAATTATTTTTAAAGACTAGTAATAGAAATCGATCGCGCTGGCGCGACGACGACGTTTTGATAATATTTTCCATTTCGTATGTATCGATATACACACATCATTATGTAGGACACTCGACATTAGACATCGACCGATTAATAAATATTTAAATCGAATAATATATAATTATTAAAATAATAATAATAATAATTGACGTAGAACGAAAAGAAAACAGAAAAAAACGTATCGAAAACGCAAAGCAGAAAATTAACGAATAATAATAATAATAATAATAGTTATAATAATAGTACCTATATAATTTGTAGCTGATATGTAACGCAAAAACTAACGAGAAACGAAACGAAAAAGAGTTACGATTTGTTTTCGAACAACGGATTTACATAAAGATTTGAACACGATTTCGTGTAAAAAAAAAAAAAGATAATAATAACCAAACGTCGTAATAACATTAGAGAAATGATAATAACAGTAAAATTATAAAGGAAAAAAAAAAAACAAACGAACCAACGAACAAAACGTAAACTGTTTTACAACGAAAACTTTATACTTTCAATTTTTAATCAGCACCACAAACATGTACAATTTTAATATATTATATTTATTTTTTTATTTTCTATTGTTATATTTTCGAATTTTCTTCGACTCGTCCCAGACCCGACGAAAACGGAATGTTTATAGGAGAAACTGATCCGAAATCGTACAATAGTGAGGCGAGGCGGCCAGATAGAAATCGCGTATACCCCGGAGGTCAAGGTCTATCGACCCCGGTCGCGTCGTCCCGTGTCAGACGTGCGGCGGGGATCGAAATCGAAAACTCTCGAAAAACTCCTTAACTCTAGACTCAGGTATATACATAAACATTACAAAATTACACTTTTGCGCAAACCGAAGAATCGCGTTTTTGTCAATTTTACACATCGAGCGGTAAAATATATTAAAAGGGGAAAAATAATGGGGTTTTTTTTTCTTTTTTATAACAAATACGGTGTAAACGATAATTATTATTCACTAACGAATACGACATAACGTGACAATATCGTAAAATAAACAAATACTGTAGGTGTTGTATACGTATTCTTGCGGTGTGAGCTCGCTCAGTCTCTGCGCGTCTTTGTTTTCACTGTAACAGTCGCGCCGTCACACACGGTCGATCAGTGTTTACCGGACGCGTCCGAGGAAGTCGACGCGGCGGACGACGTTGTGACTGGTGTGGTCCACTGCCATCGACAACCGTAACGCTTTTCTTGGCTGAAACAAATACGACAATAATGGTCAGCGATTTGAAAACGATCAAAAATAAATCACAAGCAAACGATTGCGCCGTGAGAACGCAAAGGTACGGTAGGTAAACCGACGCTCTCGCCTGTAGCTTAAAATCTGAAACGCGCGTAAGAAACGTTCCGAACGGGCTCGTTTTTCAGGAAATGGTTTTCAAAAATAAAATTCAAAAAACAATAACCTCCTTTTCCGGTCGTTCTCGTCCGATTCGAGCTCTGATTTGTGAAACAAATAGATATTTAAAATCCCTTTGAGACGAACAAATACAATTTAGAAATCCGAGAGAACTCGGTAAATTTTCCTCTACGATATACTTTTTCTTTTTGTGCGGATAAACCGTTTTCTTACAAAAATGAAATACCCTTTTCTTCAACCGTCCATTTTCCTCGTGCGAACACATGATTCCATTACACGTATAATTCATTCCATTATACTCCGAATAATGAGATTTTTTTTTCCCCGTCAAAATGGGTTTTCATTTTTCGGTCAATTTCGTTTGTGAACAAATATGTAAATGATGCTTTATACTGGTATTAATTCGCGTCAAACAATAACTGACAAAACTAAAGTAAAACGATGACTTGAAATAATTGTTCGGTTGATATTATTAACTACTTCCGACGAACAGCTCTTTTTAAAGTTTAGACCGAATACATTTTTCACCTCTGTAATCATTTTCGGACGACTGGCGGACGCTAATAAATAGTGAATTCGACGTTATAATGGGGTATGAAAATAACGGTTAACCGTGGACGGTGTTTTAAGTATATAGGTAAATTGGTAGGTAGACAGATAATACGTCTGCGGCGGGTACTGACTTATTAATAAAAACCATCGTCCGTGACACTAATCTAGTTTTTCTTTCTTTTTATACACACATAATTTGTGCACACGTGTCGTCCTGCGTGTAACATATACCTAATTATTTACCTTCACTGAAAACAAATACTCGTGTACGAAAAACGACGGTATTGCTCGTGGTAATCACAGTGTTCGAGTGATGTACCAAAATACGATATCGATCGATTAAAGTGCGATCTACACTGACATACGCTCTGTGCACTGTAATCGTTCGATAATATAATTATTATAATACTAGCCGCCGTAAATCGTGATGATTTTAATTATTAAAATTGTAATTATCAAGCCGATGATTAAAACCAACAATACAACAAGCGACTGCGTCCGACATGTTATCCGATATCGGGTCGTAGCAAACACTATAAATATATTACAACCGAAACAAAACCAGGACAACTGTCGTAAGGTGACCGAATAGTAAGGACCTGGCTTTCATCAGGAGTGTGATATCGCCATAGGGATTTGTGACGATAGTTAAATATCAGAAGAAATCATAAAAAATATAAATTTAGTACCTGTCTAAGAGTATTTTATTATTTCACGTTTTATTTATCGAGGAGAGTAGGTGCAGGTAACACTCTGTAAAAGCATGTAAAAACCGACTGTCCTACAATCGAGGAGGCCTCGTGTTCTATGTAAAGGAATCCCATCGCGAATTTTCGACCAACTATATTTTCCAAGTCAAACGGTCCACAGGATTATGATTTCATCTCATAAATATAAAGTATCAAACGCAATATAAATACCGTGACCCCGCGTGTTTATCGACGAGTTCGATTGAGAGCGTTTTTTTTTCTTCAAAATCTCAACACTCGTATTATACTTAACAACGGTTGAACTTAAACAATTCATTGTGGTTTTCATTAGTGACATTTGTAGTAACATTCATTGGTACCCAAATGATCTATTATAATTTATAGCTAAAACTTATTCTTTCTATTCCAATTTTCAATTTTTTTTTTTTTTTTAATACAATTTTGGTATTTTACGATGTAATACTAAAATCGATTTTATTGATTTTTTTTTTTTTTTTATTACATCCGTACGCCCTAGTTATTTTTTATGGTTAAGTAAAACTTTCGTGTGTCCCTCAACTGTCTACTCACCTGTTTTTATCGAAAAAAATATTGGCGTTTCGTTCATTCGTCCTGGGAAATCACGTTTAATGATTTGGTTTATGACGATCGCACTATGACCTTTATATTAAAACGTGTGTTTGATTTCGTTAGGTGTTTCTTTCTGGTAAATATACTATTGTACATTTGGAGGTCACGATTAATATCAGACTCAATATTAACATTCGGAATCGGAGTGATTTTTTTGTAAATTTACTATCAAATTATCAAAGACTTGATTAATCATAAGACTCGAGTGATTAACTGATCTACTAGTTATACATCGTGTTTAAATGACTGTTTAGTTTCAATACAATCGAACCGTTTCCTTTACTCGTGATTGCAGTCGAATAGACTGTAAAAGTTTATCGCTTTTTCAAGTGATACCGAGATGTAAGGAGACGCAAAGCACGCAGTTTTGACGTGGATAGATCCTGGGAAATATTAATGGCGTATCCAGAAAGGTTGTTTTAGAGGATTGAAATAGTAATTTGTACGAACCACTGCAGTGCTGCAGGAGGAAAAAAAGAGGTGCAAGTTCGTCTCTATCGGTTTTGATTTTACCATCGATTTGTACGCACACCCAGTCTACTGTGGAAAAGACGCGCACGTCTGGTGGTCGTAACGTTTAAAAATAGAACACGAAAAATATTGTTTACTACAAAAAGGGGACACGGTGTCCACGACGTGTAGTCCGTAGTGAAAAACTACAGTGAACTGTCGCTTTGTGTTTATTTTCAAAAAAAATTCAATATTGACATGAACGTCAATCGAGTGATATCAAAAAAAAAAAAAAAAAATTCAAAACGTAATTATTGAAGTGAAATGTGTGTTTATAAAGAAATGTTCAGTATTTTTATTTTTTTTATTTCAAAAGTACGCGACATTGTTATTTTTCATCACACAATTTAATAATTTAATTAATTTAGTTTTTCATAATTATCTGATCGGATTAGTGTTTCGATGAAACGGGTTTATATCGAATATATTATTTTCAAAATTGAATCTTTAATATTTTTTAGATTATTGCGAGTTGTTTCGTCTCTCCCGATAAATTATCAAAAGCCAACGATCTTGTTCCATTTCCGCAGTCACAGTGATTTATATTATTTTACTGTAGACTTTAGATTTCTATAAATCATATCGGGGTTGTATCTCATATTTTTCATTATTAATGAGACTGTGAATTTGTTGAAAAATGCATTTTATTTTTAACTCATTGTGAAAAGTAGCTCTCTTAACACATAATTCCAATTACTTGCCAATCGATTATTAAAACTGTTATTTTGCATTTTTTTTTTAAATTTATTCCTTTTGTGATAATCATTTTCCCATTTTAAATAATTGTTTAAACACATTGGTAGTCATTATGTTTTAGTTTTAAAAATAATTTACACAGGCAATAATAATATATTTGTTTTGAAAAATGTTACACATAAGCGCATGTATTTCTCTATTTTACAGTTAATGAGATTTGTTACTATTCGATAAGATAGGATCAATGAATCACGTTCTTATATTTTATGATTTTGATTTGAAGTGCATTCCAAAGAAATTTGTCGAGTTTTTAAATGCATTTTTGACCATATTTTTAAAACATTAAATTTTTACAGCCTTAATAATTATAATAATGGTTATGGAAATCGAAAGTTGTCGTTTTGTTTAAAATAAATATTTTTACAGTTGAACGCATAATATTATGATTATCAATAGGTACCGTTTACGACGACTACGACGGACAGCGTGTCGAGTCCCCCACCAGTCTTGTATTTAAGTATAAAATTAAAATGCCCTAAAAAAAAAAGTCCTGGCTACGCGCCCGGGTACCGATACTATATATTATATGGATTTCACAGATTCTACCGCCTCTTCTCGGTACACGATTTTCAATTTTTTAATTCGCGATATTGTCGTGAAAAAGCAAACGCACCTTTACTACTTATTCTTTTGAAACAATGTTTTTGCAGGATCTGTTTTTCTATTTTCTTAGCGGACGACGACACGATACAGCGAGAAAATTAATTCTATTGAGAGTCAAAGAATCCGTCAAAGTTTCTCTTCTCCGGTGGTTTTTTTTTTTTGGACATTATTTCAATGGGTAAAATATGACGCGACGAAGACGGACGATCGTTGAAAAAATAATAATTAAAGTTGTCGTCATCAAAACGATAAGAGTATTACACACGACGGACGTTCGTCAGGATTTCTCAACTCGTAAGACTAACACTAACACTTTGACGGCATTATTTGATTTCTATGGATTTAATCGACGGACTTGCCGAAACCTAACTCAAACAAACGCAATAACAAAGTAATTCAAGAAAAACGTGTGTTTTGACAGGCGTGGTAATTTTCAACGTCACATTATTATTTATTTTATTTTTTCGATAAAAACACAAACAACGGATAAACAAACTAAACGCCAAACAAACAAACAAACGTTCATTATTTATTAAATATTTTTTTGCGCGCACACACACACACACACACACACAATTAGGTAATATTAGGTTTTTGAAAGTTTTTTTCGGCTTATTTATGTGTTTGTATAACGTTCTCTAAAACGTCAAATTATTTAAAAATACATTAGTGTTATTTTTACGACGCGCTTTGATAGGTTTTTCAAACAAATGAAAAACGGCGACTAATAATAGTGGATCTATTATTCGAAGTCGCGATTTCGAATGTTAATCCGTAGAAAATCCGTCGTGAAATAATACGCTAATATTATTTCGTTGACGATTCGAATGAACGTATACGGACGACTTCGCGTGTTCAATAAAATATCATTCTATACGAGGTAAAAATAGTATTCTGAATGGAGTGAATTCGCGCCTTGGAATTGAACAAAATCGAAAACGGTATCAAACGAAAGAAGAAACGTAAACGGGCGCCGACAGAGAATAAGTATTTGGACGAGTTTTTTCGTAAAGACTCGCAGTCGACAGAAACGATAATAATTTAAAAACGAACGTAAGACGTTTCGGTTTAATCGACCGGATAAACTCGACATAAATACATAAGACGCGGTGCACTCGCAAAAATACGCGAACTTAGCGGTGCGCTTTTCGAGATCGCCACGTTTTCACGGTTCGCATGAGAGCTACTGCAGTTTTTATTTCATTCGCAGAGCAGCGGCGTTCAAAACTCGCCTCACGAATGACGTTTCGAGGAAAATGTGAAAAATACGATTCGTCACTGTTGAGAAAATATCCTTCACCGGGCACATACTCTCGTTTAGTAAGCCGAGCGCATACGTTTTACAAAAACAACTGTGGATATTTTTAGACGAATTTTATGACGTCATATATTTTACGTACGACAAATTATTGCTCGTTCCGGTATTCGTACATAAACAAAACGAACCTGGCAAATATTGGATCGACATAAAGTTTAAAGTTAAACGCACGCGACGTGAACCCTTTTCAGAACTAATTAATTCATTTTTTTTTTTTTTATAAGTCTCTTAATTTAATAGATCTCGGCATTAGCGTCTATCGATACGAAGAGTTGCCGGAAGTGTACGGGAGAATAAAAAATAAAATGGAAAATAAGCGGATTTTGTTGATACTGAAGTTTGAAATGAGATTTAACGCGACGGTTTTTTTTTTCTTCATGCTAGTCGCTCAACTGTTTCAACCATCGACTCTTCGCGCAGTGCATTAACTTGTGACGTATTGAGGGGCAGAGGCTGCGAGACGGGTTTGGAAACTTAAAGTAGTGTATAACCATTATTTCCTTGAAACAATCGTGAAGCGTTGCGTTGACGTTAATTTCAGTAGTATATTGTTGTCTACGAAACCTGAATTCAACAGAGCGACAATATTTAGTACACAACCATGGCGGTTTGCACGGTGGGCTAGTTCGTGTAAAAGCGATATTGTTATACGTACCTATTACCGTTCCGAACGAGACGAGTGTCGTTTTTTTTTCTTTCAAAACGCATTATTTCGTCGTCGTTAAAATGCTTTTACGATGATTTCTAAACGCATACGTGGAACAGTCGTAGCGAGCGAATTATTTCATCGTATCGCGAGATGCAAAAAGACGTGGGAAACCATCCAATTACGACACCGCGACCAGAACTATATATTGATCGTCTCTCGCAACGAAATACAAAACACTCCGACGGTTTATTTAGAGCCGAATATCTCTGAAAGCTCGGATTTAAGAGGCATTAAAATGGCACGACCCCGGGTTTCCCCTGTCCTTTACCGCGACGCATTTTCTGTCCGACGAACGAGTTCGAAATAAAAGTGAAAAGAAAAATTAAAAGGTATTTTTTTGTTCACGAACAATAATAATCATAGAAAAACCGATAGTATTTTAATGAATCCACGACGAATCGATAACGTTTGTATGATAAAATCGGTAAAAAAAATAAATAAATATAATACGAGACAAGTGAGAAACGCGAGAGAATGTCGTCGGTTAACGATATTCATATTGTATTCACGTAACGATATTTTGCAACATCGATCGATCGAAACCCAACAACAGTTTGCCAAACGTAATCGACGAGAAGAAAAAATATCTGTCGTAAATCTTAAGCGATCAGAGTAAAGTATGACCTAATTGTAATATTTTGGTATAAGATATTATCAATTACATATTATGTTTTGAATTTTTATCATCACACGGGCTTGATGTCTGAATAATTGTAATCGGTTTTGAAACGCGCGCATAGTAAAAATTCATATAATTATTATTTTACTATTAATAATGGTAGTAAATTACAAAGATTTAACACGACCGTAACAACTACGATCGAGCAGACAGAATTTAAAATAACGTTTTAGGGTGAAGTTCGGGATTTAGATATTTAATTCGGACGTGTCATTTTCTAAATTAAAAAAAGCAAATCTCCGTATCGGGTTATTTTTAATTGATATAAAACCACGAGGTTATGACAATGCTCGGCCGATTCGCGTTGGATTTACGTCTCTCGATCAGAACGATTATTATCGTATTGTGTATTTGACGCGACCGACTTGAGCGTTTCGCGTTAAAATGTCGAATGTTTCGGATGCCCGAGCGAAATTTCGACTGTGATTAATATTAGTCAGACCGACAGTTTTTAAACGATCAATTACAATTATTATTATTATTATTATTATTCCAACCGAATGAAATTAAAGCGATCGTCATAGTGTGCGGTACTTGTGTTATTAATTATACGCGAACCAAACGAATTAGCAATAATAGGTACTGCAATAAATATTCTAGTAATTAAATAAAGTACGTATATAAAACACTGAGTAATCAACTCTTCGAGGTCGAATTCGATTATTGATTTCAATTTTTTTTTTTTTATTTGCAACCGTCCGATTCCTCTGAATTGTCGACCAAAACGTCAATATATATAAATTATTATGATACCCAAGATTCTGTTCTAAGAATCGAAATGCCCCATTTTCGTTTTTCTTTTTTTAACTGTACTTCCAAATTTAATCGCCGAGAAGTTTTATGAATACGAATTCAACGCGCGTATGTTATTTTTATCACCTTCGGACGATTTTATAGTATTCGGTTTTAAATATTGTAAATACCAAACAAAATAAATTACTGTTGTTGGAAAACCGAGCGTTTAACCAACAACAATAACGTGACGCGTGGGCTTTTTTATACAACAGATCGATGTTTTTCTTTCATCGACGTATTTGAAAAAAAAAAACTCTCCTCCGTCGCCGTGTCCTAAACTTTAAAAAGCATCAACATTCTACAAACTATTTTCTTTTTGAATTTGTTCGAATTCGTTTACCAATAAACGTACTGTTATAATAATATAATATTTGTTTGTTTGTGTTTTGTGTCTTATGTTTTAAAATGCAACGTCAGTATTATACGCCACACTGAAAATCGTTGCTACCTATCGAAGATTAATTTCGTATGAATTTGTTAATCCGAGAGTCTAACGTACGAATACATATTATAATTACACCCAATTATATAAAATTAATTAGACACTCGAATCGAGTTCAAAAAAAAAAAACATACAACGAATAGATTAACAAAACTAGTTTCCCTTCATTTTTGAAATAATACAGTCTATTTTAAGCGCACGAGCACGGATTTTTCAATTAAACACAGTAGTTGTAAAACCTACATAAGAAATATTCTAAACATTAATCAGTAGCCGTTAGAGACGTCGCAGGTTGGATTTCGATTAGTGAAAAGACAAAATCGTTGAAATAGCAAAACACGAGGCTCTCGTTAGTAAAGGATAACATTATATTCGCGTAACCGTCAAAAATATTTTGTTGAATTACTTGAACCATAGGCGTAAACTGGAGGGGGGAGGGAGCAAGAGAAGTCGACAATCCCACTTTGTAAATTTAACAACCCCTTTTATGCTAATTTAAATAAATTTCAAATTATCAATGCCCCCCCTTGATTTTTTTGAAAACGAAAAGACAAATTATTATCGTCAGAAAGAGGCGAAGAAAATTATTTGTACTTGCAGGTCGAATTCGTTCGGTTTTATTCAAAAAGTATATTATACTCAAAACAATTAATTATACAATAAAAAAAATTGATCACGAAATCATACAGTGGCAGTCTTAGTTGTATTTTTTTAGATTACGCGATTTAATTTTGAAAAAACTACACATAAAAAAGGGGAGGGGGATTTAAAAAAGGTGTTGTTGATGCAAATAACGTCTGTTTTTGTCAGCGACTTTAAGTTAGAATAATTGCATTGTTTTGACTTAATAAAATGACCCGATTGGAATATGTTTAGCTGCTTTGAGAAATGATTCGTTTCTATCACTGAACTTCCGACTTTTGCAAACAAAACAACTGCGATGTCTATCGAAAATTCATAATGACAATTTAACATTTGATTTTTACCGTTCTCAAAACAAACAAAATCGATCGGTTGAGCTGAATGAAAAAAAAAACTACGACGCACGCATGCAACGGCAAACAAATGAACACGATGTTCCGAACGACTTTAAGCGACGACGGTTCCAACAATACTGAAACGACAAAGACCGATTAGTGAAAGTCGACGATTTTCTTCCGAATCGATTTCACGTCGTTATCCTGATTCCGAGCTTGTTTGCATTGTATTGCTAGATAGAGTGGGTGGTACCAGATTATGGCAACAGTTTCGTTTTATTTGTCAATTTGAACTTTCATCACAACCCTAGGTCTCGTCAGGTAGTAGGCGGAGTTCAATAACAAGTATACGACCAGATGTATTTCGTATGTTAATAATTGAAACTCTGAGCCATTAGCGACGAAGTAAATGTTCACGATTATTATTTTCGGCATTTCATATCGTTACTGCGTCCAGATATATACTTAGTAGAGTTGAATTTGAAAAAAATAATCATAGACGGGTAAAAAAAAATGTGATCTGTCGACGAGCTAAGAAGAGAATAATAATTATTGCGAGCATTATTTAATCCGAAAATCCGAACGAGACGCCGCCGCCTCTCTCTCTCTCGCTAGATCCCCGAAGACGCCACTGATTATATTGTTTTATGTCGATGGGCTGTAACTATATTCATGAATCAATGTTGAAAAAAAAAAAAAATGTTTCGCCCAAGACTATATTATTATAGGCCCATCCACACGCAAACGTTCATTTAGTGCCGCCAAGGGAAGGGTCAGTCAAAACTTGGTCGAGGTCGGCCATTCATCGGGTCTCGCAATTATATCGAAAGAGATAACCAGGGCTCGGATTTAATAGCATTTGCATATTTTTATAGAATCGACGCAAGAATAGCCAAGTAGGATACGAATTCGTTTCGTGACGTAAATAATTAAAATACGACATTATACAATGCACATGTTCACATATCACGTCATTCGAAGTCTCAAAGTGCACACACATTTCAGTGTTTTTTTAGTTTACGTGCACAAGTAATTTAGTAAAAATGTACACGAATTCAGTATTTTTCATCGTTCATTGTTAGGGAAACCAGTAAATTACTCGGGAACACGTATTGTAATCAAAATAACAAACCGTTAATCGTACGTAAGTATAATGATATAGCCGTATGGAATTAAATATATTTTAATTTTTTCTCCAGAAAATCCATTGTCACAACTCAATCGGTAGGTAATTGATTAACGCGCTGTACCAGACATGATTCCGTATCGAATTACGACTTATAAATAATTACCTGTATATTAGGTACATTGAGTTTATTTGTTCGCCGCGAGTCGACATCGAAATGAACGTATGAAAAAAAGTCGAAAAACCATTGTGTTTTGATTATGCGAACGCGACCAGGAGAAAATAGTCGGTATATTTTAGGGAATTTAAATTTTATAATATAAGAAATAGTGTCTAATTTGCTGGTGTTTTTAAATCAAACACTCTCGTTATTATCTGTGTGGAAACAGCGTATACCGCGTTTTATCGGCGCCGTCCTTGAAGGATAGTCAAATAGAAAAATCGTTTATCATCGACCGGAGTTGATAACGTGTCGTTAACGACGTCCCGGGTAACGACAATAACGCGGTAGGTACGACGAGATAAGAAAAACAAAAAAAAAATAAAAATATTAATGTTTGTTTAATAACGGGGGGGGGGGGGGGGGGTAGGGCGAGGGGGATTTCAAAAAGACGGTGGGTCGGGTTTCGAATCGAAAAAGGATTAAATAAACGACCCAGGAGCGTATAAAAAGATAACGTTTGTCGTGTTCAGATAGGAAATAAAAAATAATTGTCGTCGGGGAATGAGGGGTGCGAGCATAACGTGGATTTAGTCGACGGAGAGACGTTCTGTCGAAACGTTATCATACGAGAGATTAAACGTTACCGAGTGCATTGTCTCGCAAAACACTTGCACGTTATACTCTTGTTTTGTCGAAAAGCGTGCGATGACGTTCTTTTAAAATTTCCATATTTAACCTGACCCTCCCCCCGCCCCCACGTCATCGTGTTGGCGCGGACATTTTTCGAGTGGCCAATTAGCCAATGATGGTGACCGTATTCTAGAAAGAAAAAAACTGAAATTACTCCACCAAAAAATGTCTTCTCGCATAAATAATGTTTACTCGTAAATCTAGAACGACCTAAACGACTCTAAACGTCTTCCGAAACGATTTAAACGGATGTGTTAAAATCGCCATGGTATTTTATTTGAAAACGTTTTTAAAGCGTCGCGCGTCGGGATTACGTTTCGTTTTTTTTTTGGAACGCGGGCGTTGGACTTTTATCAGAGAAAATATAAGAACACTGATCTTGGATATGATACAATGTTATTACCAAAATGAAATCGGTTCGAAATTTTACTCGATAACCGTATGCATATTATGTTACTCGGTAGAAAATAACGCATCCGTTTTTCATGCAAACAAAAGTACAAAGCGTAGTGGTTTATTCAACCCGAGAGATGAGATTTTACAGTGGTCGTTTTTAGTTTTTTCCACACGGCAAACCGATTATAATTTATCGCGAATCCATTCATTAATTCGTACGATTATTGTAGTTATTTGCCGTTATCATTTTGTTAATAGTAATTAATTCGAAACTACAGATAAATTATACAATGTGATAAGTATACGTAGGTGGTACTTATTGTATTTAGAAATACCGAGTAAGGTAAACACCGAACAAAGATGAATCGATTCTAATGACATAATCGGTAGGTAAATAAAAGAAAAAAACCGTTTACATTATTCATGTGTATGCCGCGCGTGTATATTTATATGGATAAAACGTGTTCGAAAATATTTTTCTCGAGTATTTTAGCCGAGAGGTCGGATTACTTAGGGGTAGGATATCGTAAAGGACATCGCGGAATTTACGTTTAATCGATCAGTGACACGATTTATCATCTCGCCGTAATTGGGACGGCAAAATACGCAAGAGCTCGTATTGGAATACATTAAAATAATCGACACTACTCGTTAGGTTCGCCGATATTTAAAAAAAAAAAAGAAAAGAAAAGTCAATCTTTTTACTACAATTAACTTTACACGACCAGTTTGTTATTGTTTTAAAACGATTTAAACGTTTTCAGATTTATGTTTTGATAGTATTGCAAATACTTTAGTCTTGACAAAAAGAAGCCCTCTTAAATTTGACTTAATATCCGCATACGGACGGGATGGAAAAAATATAATAGAAGTAAACGTGTACAGTATACTACACACTAAACGTGGTCTAAAGAGTCACTCACTATGAGAGAGATACTCGAGGTTGAGAAAAGTACGGACATTTTAGAAACACGAGAAGGACAACGAGTATACGATTTCTATGAAACGTGGGAAGCAAATAACATTTCAGACAAACGTTGTTTCGATTTGTTTCTTCTTCTTAATGGGATTGCTTTACAATTGTTATTTAACCGTATATACTTTATGTTGTAGTTAAATAACTGGTAATTGTGTACTAAATTATGATTCTCCCGAGTTCTAGACGATTCACAAATAGTGAAAAGACGTATTTGAAATAAATTCAAATCGTATGGTTTTTACTGTGACGAAACAGGTGTTAGCGCCCCTAAAATGTCGATGGGCTTCTGACACCAGGAAATAAATCCTAGATCCACCACCGATCCAAAGCATTCGTGTTCGTTTTCTCGTCGATTGTTTACTATAATTATTATTATTATTCTCGGAATAATAAATATCGACGCAACTATTCGTGTAATCGGGCACGCGTATACTAGAGGGAAACTCTCCAACAAAATCGTCAGTATAACTGATACATTTCCGTGTATACAAATAAATCAGACTTTGAAAATGTATGCTTTAACACACAATTTTCACTGGAATTTCAACGTCGTCACGACATTTACAACAACACAACAATTGTGGTGCGTCCATGACGACTAAATTCATAATGACGATATTTAATTTAGACGTTTAGCGTTAACGATCGGTTAAACTTTATTTAGCACGCACGCGCATGCGCCGGCGAACAAATTAACACGATGTTTGAAACGACTTTATTCGACGACGATTCGAACGAGACTGAAACGACACGGATCGATCAAAGAAAGCCCAAGATTTCTGTCCGAATCGATTTCACCTCATTATCCCTATTTCCGGGTCGACCATTGTATTTTCAGGTAGGCAGTAGGCGTCGTGACAATAGCAACAGGTTTCGATTTATTTGTTAATTTGAACTTTAAACACGACCCCTAGGCACACCATTGTGTTGCCAGGTAGTAGGCGGTGGACAATAACGAGCAACGACAGGATGTATTTCGTTTGTTTATTGGAACTGTAAATGTGGCTGCATCTACTCTACAAAATATATCATCATCGCTAACGACAAAGTTTTCGCGATTATTATTTCATATCACTTAATTCCGTGACAAATTGTAATAAAAGTCAAAACAAAAAATTACAAAAAAAATTATTCAAATTTTTGAGCTATCGATTAGCTTATATAGTGAGCACCTACTTATCGCGAGCATTATTTAGTCCGAAAAACGCCGCGCCTCTCTTGTCTCGCCGCCATTGATTTTATTGTTTTAAGTCGATAGAATGCATTTTATATTATATCAAAGTATAAAACTTCTCTGGGAAAAAAAAAAAAAACGTCCGAGTTAAACCCTAGGAATTTATAGCCGTTCAATAAATTTCCATTCGCGTTAGAGCTGTGAAATCGGTCGTAAATGACGTTGGAAATAAAAAATTTCTAGTTGTATGGGAGCGGGGGGATTATTACAAATTATTTTACGAAACGATTATTGTACGTTTAAAAACACATTTGAACGTTGTTCGCGCACATGTGCACATTTGAGAATTTCATCTGCGTAGGAGCGCGAATAGTATAAAAAATTAATGAAAAAAAAATAATGAAATAAATAAACTATCGCGGGCGTTAATTGCACGAGGGGGGCGTGACGTCACTATTCGATACGACAATTCCGTATTGTGATCGCAACACGATGCTTAACGTACGGTTCACCTACAGTAATGAAAAAAAAATTTTTGTAACTATAAGCTGACGTATGTTTTTATATTTACGAGTACCTACGTTTGTTTTCGGCAAATATTAAGAAACACTACGTTAAAACGCGAGATTTATAAATTTTTCGTACGTCGATTCATACGTATTTACTCCGATGGCGAAGTATGAAGAGGCAAAGTGTCGAGGCACTCGCCTCCACCCCCCTCCCGTGTGCGTTAATTCGAAATAAAAACTTTCTTTTCATTTAAATAATCGTGTAGGGTATAACAACAATATTGTATCTATCTACATAAAAATTATTGCTTAATATTATACTCATTGTTATACAACGGTGTTGATACGACAAATTGTTTCCAAGCTGTAAAATGTGTTTTAAGACTTGTGGAAAATACAAACGATTCGAAGGTGTACACCGGGGGTCGGCAACCCGCGCGGCCCGCACAAATGTGGTTGATTTTTGTGTTTTATTTTTGTTCAATAATATTTTCCATATCCTTTTCAATATTATTTCTATAAATTATACTGTGCAGTTATATAGTCAGTTTAATATATAAGATTATAATTATTATCTGGTCGGAGTCGAAAAATTAACCAATAAACTGCAGCCACAGAAATCGCATTAATTTACAAATTAAATTTTTTCCAGTAAAATTTTTATTTTTTATACTCACATTTCCGTGTAAAATAATCAAATATAATATAGCAATACAATAATTATTAGTGTTATATCATTTGTAAAATGTTTTTTCATTAATGTGGCCCTTGATGAACAATAATTGAAAAAAAATATGGCCCGCATGGTTAAAAAGGTTGCCGACCCCTGGTGTACACGATGAAAATGTGTTTGTATCCTCCCCCCCCCCCATCCCCTCCCTCGTTTCAATTTTGGCCAGTGCACTTTTCGACTTTATTTCATAGTTACTATTTTTTATAGTCGTTTAGTTATTTCGTAAACACAACGCTTCGTCAAAAAGTTAATAAAAAAAATCTTAGTGTACTATTGTTATAATATTGTATTTGATCTCGTGATATTCGTATTGATTCAATTGTCCGCAGATTCTATTCAGATCACAGTATGAAAATCGAACGTAACATAATACGAGAAAATAATATTCTCGTATTATTATGCGTCTAAAGATATTAAATAACGCACGTCGATACGTTTACAGTAAAACATAATAATATTAATCTTGGAATAAAAAAAATTAAAATCGTATAGGGTGTGTACGGTTGTATACGATATAGTGTGTACATGTCATAAAGAATGAATTCTCTTGGAAATTTATGAATTCATAACCATGCGTTAGGAAACGATTTGTGATTAAAAATCGTTTGCGGCACTGAATCGTTCTTTTAACGCATTAAATCGCATTCCCGCGAGTTATTTATACAGAACCGTTGGAAATATCGCGTTGCCCATTACAATAGTTACTTATTATAGATATAGTAAGTATATAGACAATCGATACACGTTTAAGATTAAAAAACAATAAAAGACTTCAGCGACCTTAAGTACACATTTTTCGCTGGAATGCAATCTTTAGTTACACGTGTGTCGTATTGTCGTGTCGAGAGACTCGAGAGAGAAAAATCACTATAAACAATAATATTCGGTAAAAATAAAATTCGGGGAAGCGTTTGACCGGTGGAAAAAAATTAATATTTCTCGCAAATGTAGTCGTACCAAGAATAATACCGTTTTAGGTCGGTTGAAACATGTGCGCGCGTAACGGTAACGTTTTTATATTGTTTATTTTTTTCCAGTTTTATTATTACGGTTTGTTACGACCAACGCGTTTTTATATCACGATGTGCGTAAAAATCGCGAAAAATTCAACACAAAACACAAATATATAATATATATTATATCTCATATTTAAGTACTCATATCGTATTAATTACCTGCCGAACAACGGGTGCCACAGGGACGAGCTGAACAGGTCCTGCGGATTGGCCCCGGCCAGATGGAGGGCGCCTTCGATGTTCAACAGTCGCGGTTTGGCGTTCGGATCGATCAGATGCTGTTTGACTTTGATCTTGGGTTTCTGCAACGGTTTGACCGGAGTGACGGCGGCGGCGGCGTCGCCACTGCCCCCCGAGGGGACTTCGGGAAGTGGCGTCGGCGGCGTGGTCGCGGTCGCAGGACTGCTGGTACAAACGCCACTATCGCTATTGCTGTTGCTGCTGCTGTTGCTATTGCATTCCGGCAACCGCGGATGGTGCTGTTGATCCTGCGCCCCCGAATGATAGCCGTTGTTGTACGGGCCGACGAGGTGCGGAGACGCGGACGGCGGCGGCAGCAACTTGGGCATCGGCGAGGCGGACGGGCCGCCGACGTATCCGCCGCAACCGATTTCCGGCGAGAAACAACAGCCGCCGGTCGGGTACGCCGCGGGAGACTGCATCGCGAACGGATTGCACCCGGCGGCGGTCGGAGACGCGGCGAACGGAAGAACGCAGGCTTTCGAACAGCAGCTCTCGAAACACGAGGACGAGGACCCGCCGCCGTTGCAGTACACGTCCTGGCAGACCTGCCTTTTCATCGGCTGCTGGACCTGCGGCGGCGGTCGCGCACACGCCTGCTGCAGCGAGCGCGACGACTGCCGGTGTTTCTGCGGCTGTTGCTGCAGTGGCGGCAGTGGCGGCAGTGGCGTCACCGGCGCACAACAGTCGTCCGGCGGTCTGCCGTAGGGAGACGGGGGAGGAGGGCCTAGACCGCCGTCGTAGTACACGTCGTTCCATTGGGCTTTCTGCTGAAGTTGCTGCTTTTGCTGCTGTTCCTGGTGCTGCAGCTGCTGCTGCTGCTGCTGCTGGTAGCCGCCCGGTTGGACGGCCGCGATCGTCGACCCGGGCAGGATGAGGCTCAGCACGCTGGACATGAGCTCGTTGTCGACGCCGTTGGCCAATTCCTTGGCCGACAGGTACGACACCAGCAGCATGTGATCCTGCAGGCCCTGGTGGTGCGAGGCGCCCAGCGGCGCGGACGGCTGCAGCCGACTGCATTCGTCCGCGGCGTAGCCGTGCAGCTGCTGCTGCAACATGGACCGTAGGTGCGACAGGGAGACGACCAGCAGATCGGGGTTGGGCGGCGGCGGCGACACGGACTGCTGCAACAGCCTGGGTATCTCCGTGGCCGGGCTGACGACCAGGGCGGCCAGCCGGGCCTTGGGCACCAGCAGCGGGTCGGGCACGGACAGCCTGGGATCGGACAGCACTTCCTTGAGTTCGGCCAGCGGGTCCCATTCGCGCTTCACTCGTTCGCCGCCGGCCCGCGATTCCAGCGACGGCGGCCGCTGCTGCACCGGCTGTTGCAGCTGCACCGGCGCGGGTGCCGGTTGCACGACCCGTTTCTTTTTGAACGGCGGCGCTTGCAGTCGGATCTCCAGCGCGGAGCGTTTGCCCACCGTCTCCAGGTTCAGCGGCTCGTTCTGCTGCTGCGGCTGTTGCAGTTGCAGCGGCGGCGGCGCGGTAATGGTCAGCTCGCCGAAAGTGCATTCCGTCGGCGACGTTTTGGTCACCGACGACGGCGTGGGCGGCTGCGACGGCATAGGCGGCGGCGGTTGCCCCGCGATCGCGTCTTCGGTCTTGACCTGATGAATGGTCGTGCCCTCCGGTAACTTGATGGTGGCCGTCTCCGCGGTGGACAGCGGGATTTTCACCTCGTCCATTAACGTCGGATCCCGTTCGATCATCTCCAGTGCGCGATCGATGCGGGCCCGCTGCTCGTCCTCGTCCTCGCCAGACACCGTGTCCAAGAAGTCGATCGAGTTGTCGTTGACGTCGACGAACATCGACGGCTGGTCGCCTTCGACGGCGGCCGCGAGCTTTTCTTCCGGCTTTTGTTTTACGTCGTCGTCCGCGGTATCGTCGTCGTCGTCGTCCTCGTCCTCGTCGTCGTCGTAATCGTCGTACTCGTCGTCCGCGGTGTCGTCGTCCGCGGTGTCTTTTTGCGAATCGCGTTCGTACTTGCACACGGACCGCGACTGGACCGCCTCCAACACCTTGGACTTGGGATTCGAGGTCCACACGCCGCCGGTCTTGACCAGCCTGATTCGATTCAGCGGGTCGTAGTCCTCGCACACCACTTTCAGGATGGTCGACTCTTTCTTATGAGCCCACAGAAATATCGGACTCACCCGTTGGCCGTCCCGTCGTTTCTTGTGTTTTCTC
The DNA here is from genome assembly GCA_948098885.1 of Drepanosiphum platanoidis. Lineage (NCBI taxonomy): Eukaryota > Metazoa > Arthropoda > Insecta > Hemiptera > Aphididae > Drepanosiphum > Drepanosiphum platanoidis. Next base: position 7,768,413 of record OX402532.1, read on the forward strand.
CGCCTGTGGTGCTTCTTGCGCTTCTTCTTGGACTTGCGCCGCTTGCCGCGCTCGTCCCCACCACCCTGCTCGTCCCCCTCTCCCTCCTCGTCCTCTTCTCCTTCCTCGTCCTCGTCCTCCCCCTCGTCCCTGGTCTCGGCCGACCGTTTGCCGCGCTTGCGTTTCGCGCGCCGGACCACCGGCTCGTTCTCGGTGTCCGACGACAAGATCTCGATCACTACGTCGCGATGCGCCGCCGCCGGCGACGGCGGCGCGTCCGCGTTCACATCGTCTTCGGCAATGGCCGTTTTCTCCTGTAACGCTTTCATTTCTCATCGGCGGTCGCGGGTCCCATGCCGATAGATAAACGCGTCGGGCGCGGGCTGGCGTGTTCGCGTCGCGTGGTCGCGATCGACGCGTCGAAACCGCGGCGCATTGAACGTGCGACGACGGACACGCGTCGGGGAGGGAAAAAAAAACGAATTTATCGACGCGGCGGCGTTAAGAGAGAGTACAACGAGTACCGAAAATGACCCGATAAAACGTCGACGTCGGCGAACGGACGCGCGGTCGAAACTCGCCACAATAATAATAATAATAATAATAATAACAACAACAACAATGATAGTATCGAATACGAAACACTCTCGCGCGCGCAATCGGCACTCGGCGAACGGACGACGCACGGACGCACTCAACAGCTGTGCCGCGACGACTACTAACCGGCGAGAGAGTCACTAGCCGCCGGCGGCGGCGGCGGCGGCGGCACACACGTAAAATTCCGTCGGCTCTACCGGGTTCGGCCGCGTTCGTCCGCGCTCGGCCGTCCGTTCTCCACTATTGGTCGGCCGAGTTTTCGTCTCTATAGGCGTTCCGAAAATATTATCCGACCGCCGCCGCCGCCACCGTCCTATCTTCTATTTCACATATATATACAAAATACATATATATATATATAATACGTAGGTATGTGTGTGCGTCGCGCAAAAGTGATGTGAATTTTCATCGCGAAACGGGGGCACGTGGCAATCGACTTTCCCGAACCGTACTCCCTCCCCCCGACACGCCGTCATTATATCGATCAGTTTGTGTGCCGATTTCACGCGATTTCCCGAAAACACCAGACGCGACGACACCTACGTGTACGCGATTCGGTGGCTCTCGACCTTTTTCTTTATAGTTATATATCATAACCCGGCACCGGCGCTTCTTGGAAATTTCAAAACATTTCCGCGTAAACTCCGGTGCACAATGGAAAAAGATTTGGCCGTAAAATGACATATTATAGCGAGTGGCCGCCGCGCCGGTCGTCGAAACAGTGCGATCGGTATAAATACCGTTCTAAATGTTCGCAAACACTCCAGTTGTTTGTCGTTGGTTTTTCGCAAAAATTAGCATTCGGGCGTGAACTTGTTAAAAAATTCGAAACGAACATTCGTACTTGGTGATTTCGAATAGCGACAAACGATTTTGAATCCTGTAGTCAAACGCGGTACAGGATAAAAATAATGAACGGATTCGTAGGATTTCGATGGAAAAATCACAGTACTCTAATCGATGAGAACAGAAAAATTAATTCGAAAATTACATACTCGAGTAAAAACACGGCGATGCGCCGTAACGCGAATATAATTATTATAATGTGCTCATTTGCATAGGTAAAGAGTGGGAAAAGGGGGGAAAAAACAAGTTAATTATATTAATTATACAAAATGTTTATACAATTTATTTGTTTCACTTTTAAAGGTGACAAATGAAAGCGGTTAGGAATAGGAATATAATAATATTGTACGTCGGTGTTCAGGATATGTGTTCGGAATAATTATTATGAAATGTGTGTTGGACTCGATCTAGATTATAATGACTAAGACAGTCAAAGAAATTTAATTTTAAGCAATACGGACTCTTTTTGTTTTGGGTAAAAAGAAAACACGCTAAAACCATTCCTTACCGTTATAATCCCTCCACGATTCTAGTTTAATGATATTATCGTGATTAAAAACGTGCAAATTTACAATTTTTTTCCGATTTTCTTTTTTTGACACCCGTCATTAGACTTGCCATATCATAGGATGTCTCCTGTACTTATCTCATCAGATTGTTATATCTCACTTCTTTTTTTTTTTTCAATGTTGAATTTGCAACATTTTCACTGTGTGTTTAATTTTGCCATAAACTGTTGTGAGTTTCCGTCGCATAGTGGAGAAATAAAAACGTAAGATTTATTTACTCGAATTAAACACATGCATACTCTTCCTCGAGAATGTGATAGTCAAAACCAACACGGTAACAAAAGATAAAAACTATGTGTTTTCAAGGTGCACGTCGAGAATCAAACGACCGCGGCGCGCACGCTTATGCGATTACAATCATAATGAGTTCTTACGAAATGCCCCAAATTATACCATGGACACGTTGCCGTTTTTCTAGCTCTGAATCCACAGCCGGAGCGAAATAATGATTTAACATCCGGAAATTTAATGAGCCCCTAGTGCCCGGTTGCGGCCCCCGCGGACGACTCGGCGCCTATAAATTTCAATAATAAACGTCGCACGTTGCCACGTCGGGTACCCTATAATATATATATATAAATCCGTTTCGTTGGTTTTACACCTCTGGACTGTCATTATTACGACTGGGTGTGATTTCATCACAAGACCGTTTCGAAAGAAAAAAATGCAATAAAAAAAATGTCCACGCTCAATATCTACAAACCGTTATATTACTAAACTTATCGTCTAGGGTTTTAAAATCGACGCAATATTAAATCCTAAAATAGCATTTATGATGTTGAAAAGAGTAAAAACTTGATTAATTTCGTGTATCGATTTGAGGTGAAACGAATTTCTTATATATTTTATAGATCATAATATTATAATATATTATGTCTTGGCCATTGTAATTTTCCCAGAAATTATGTCGACGTTAATATGTATAAATATATGTAGAAATATCGATGACGACGAATTCAGCTGTATCATTATTTGAACACATTATTGCCCGTATTACTGGAAATGACTAAGAATTAGTAGTATAATATAAGTTTTACCTTAAAAGTCTCACAAGTCACTGCCAACATACTTTCGTGACGTTTTTGGAAAAATTTACGAAAAATCATCTGCCTCATACGTTGGCCATAGGTACAATTTATTTAAAGACGTACTGTGAATTTCTGGATTTCGACCAGTCTCGGGTAAATTTCCAACGGATAAACCTACGTCGATTTAATTAGCTTAAAAAATTATAGATAACGCGACACAGCACGTCGATATCAATTATTACGCCAATTATTTAAACGATTAGGGCCGAGCAATGACGATTATAATATTATAATAATCTAATTACAACTGTAATTTGTCATTATTTGTATACCTACCAACTTATAATTACATTATATTTATGTAACCGGTAACTCATGATTAATTACAAACCGGCGGTATGCTATCGTAATTGCGATGTTACAATGATTACGATGATTCGTAATTACACGATTAGTACTTTTTTTAAACCTCGCGTTTTCGGTGAGACGTCCGAGTCGATAATATTATGTCCGAGTATGCCTAAGAACTGCAGTGCAGAACAGCAGACCACTCTGTTCGTCAAACGCACAATATTCGCATCATATCGAAATATAATATTATATTGGCACAGTTTTTACAGATACGCGCGAGTTTTATCGGCAACTAATTGCTAATAATTGTCGCGTGATATTTATGCGAACTGATTCTGTGACGCGAACAAAAACCGATCGGGATAACTATTTTTATAATATTATCACAACGTTTTACGTACTCGCGCGCGGTATTATTGCGACGAGCGTCGTATTTCCCATCGTGTGATTTGCCGGTTCCTGCGGTTTTTGATGTGGACGCATATCGCGTACGATAAAATGATGGGAAAAAGTGACGATATTAATAATAATATGTTCGCCACGGCGGCGGCGCGACGACGATGACAACGGGCGATTACAACGTCACTGTTACTTTTTTTTAATGGTAACCAACAGAGTCGGATCGGAAGGATCGGAGCCCCCCGGGGGAAAATATGGCCATATTTGCTATTCCTTATCAAGGAGCCATTAAAAACAACACTATGTTATAACTTTATAAGACTATATGAATGTGTATAATAAAAAAGTTCCGACGATAATAATAACGACCGATTTTGCCATGTAAATCGAATATCACGAATTTAAAACATAAAATGTTATTATTATTTATTATAATAATTAGGGCGATGCACTTTGTATTGCTTTCCCAAGCTTACTGTGCGATGCTCTTCTTGTCACAAATTTGTTTTATGTACTTTTGAATGAGAATAAGAAAGTTTATTTTATTTATTAAATTAAAGATTATAGATTATAGATTTATAATAAAAAATATTATATATTATATATATATTTTATAAATTTTGTTTTCTAAAATAAATTTGAAACGTAACTTAATATATTATATTAACGCAAATTTTAGTACTTTGGCAATATCTATTATTCAATTATAAACTTCTGGATTATGTTTGATTGAATCCATTAACATTGTTAATAAAATTAAAGATGAAATTCAAAAAGCGCCAATTGTGATTCAGTGTAACATTAAAGAATAATAAAAGTAAAATAAAACATTTATGTACATGTAATGTAATTTTTTTTAAATTTTAAGCTATTTTAAATAAATTTTAAAGACATTTTTTTAATGCATTTTTTGAGTTTTTTAAGTCATTTTTGCATTTTTTAAGGTAATTTTTCGCGATTTTTAAGGTTATTAAAATCTCAGCCTTAATAATAATGTATGAGATTATGCATGTTGATAGTACGTGCGCACACGATATAGTTTTTAGTTATTGAAGTAAATGCAGCGCAATGTAAAGTAAAAACCGTGATTAACACTCGAGTCGATACTATAATAAGTAATACTCGTAGCATAATATTTTATACAACTCTGTAGTTTGATAATATGAACGTATGTTATTGACTAGGTGTTAATTATTATTGTTGCGACAAAATTTGCAATAAAATTTTAACGGTAATAATAATATTGTGCTCGTCCTGTGACGATGCCGTCATAATGCCGTGTCAATACAAAATCGACCACACAGCTATGACGAACGCGTCTGATGATGAATTTTATTCGAAACCGATCGTCGTTAATATTTACACTTATGTCAATACTCCAGGCAAGACCAATTAATTTTTTTATTCTTATTTTTATTATTATCATTAGAGATGTTTAATAGTTTTTAATAAATCATCTTATATAATACTTTGTTATCAAAAATAATAATAATATACCGATACGAAAATGTAGTGTTTGTATAAATAAAAAAAAAAACTCACCTGATTTTTTTTTGATTAGGCCCTCCTCATTTGACACAGATACATACATATTTCGAGATGCACACGAATTAGTTATGTTTAAAAGTTTCGTGACGAACGGCTGTCCGACCGATTGAAATTACAAACGTTGCTCGGTTACGCAATTCGTGTGCGACGTGCGTGTAAGTCGTCGGCGGTTTTGGACCGCCCGGAAGCAGGAAACATCCTCGATGGGCCGCGGCCAATTACATCTACCTACGAAGGACGAATATTTTTAGTTCTTCGGGGTCTCTCGACGTTATAACAGTGACGTTTTTCGAATTCCGTTTGATGCGTTGATTTCAAAAAATAAACTCTCGTGAACAATAATAATTATTGTTCTAAACACGTGTGTTTTATATTTTAGCGTATCGCATACGAGTATGTAATATGATTATAATATGTTTTACTTACAAACATTTGGTCGCGTCTAAATTAGCCGCCCTAAATTAGCAACTGCCTGTTTCGCTATCGCGTCGGGCCGGCCCTAGGGGTGCTTTATTTTATTCGCCTCGGAAACATTCGAAACGTACATTTCAATCGTACTTCTCCTGCGCGGGACGTCCGTCCGTCCTCCTTATAGTTTCTACAACAATATTCCGAGTGTATTTATAAATGCCAACAAAAATAAATCTAAATATTTACCGAGTTGGCGTTGCAGAAATCGACGTGTGTACTCGTTCACGGTAAAATATTATAGCTCGTATCTACATACGTATATATGTTTAGATTACGGCCACATTTGAGTGATATTTTTTATTCATTGTAAATAATTATTTAGCTGCAAATTTATTTAAACAGAACATTTCACGACGAGTCAATAAATCGTAAATTTGTAGGGGAAAAAAAATGATTCGATGAAACGTCATATTTTATTGGAATAGATTTTTTATCCCTCTAGATTCGTTTTACGTGTTCAAATACCGCTTCCAGTATATATTATAATATTTTATAATGTGTAAAACTAATTTGAAATGATTAAGTTTCGTTTTTTTTTCAAAATAAATGAAGTCCATAACTCTTTATCAAGATTGATAATGTACTAGACGTCTAGACCACCATTAAAAATAACAATAAGAATAAAATGATTGAATTTTAAATGTTCGCAAAACACCGAATTTAAACAATAGAAGTTCACGGCCCCTGGATCAGAGCGGCGGCGGCGCACGCGGAACCGCCTTGATTAATTTTTTTAATTTTTTTTTTTACAATATAAAATAAAACAATCCGTACGAATAACAAAACGCTCGCAAAGTCCTCGCGATAAGCGCAGACATTAAACACGAATTACGCGATCGGAGGAGTCGACCGTTGGGGCGATGCCCCGCGTACTTTCTAATTAATTAAAATAAACCGTTTCCGACATTTTAATATGGTATTTTTTTATCATTCTTAAAAATATGATTTTATAATTTATATGATAACGAGGTCTGATTCTGAAATGAAAAAAAAAAAAATTAAATTAAATAAAAAAATGCATTCAACAACAATCTATTATGCGCAATACTATTTGAAATATATAATAACTAGCTGACCCGGCAAACGTTGTTTTGCCATATATTTCTAGTGAATTTTTTAGTATAAAAAATAACTAACTTATTGTAAGTACTCGTGTAAATGAAAAGCATATGAAACACGTATATATTTTTAATTGAAAATGATTCGCAAAAAAATTTATAAACAATGATTATGGTTACTATGGTTACAGAATAGGTTTAAATATAAAACGTTAGATTTTTAAAAATATTTGTGGTGGGGATCACCCTTAACGCCTAGGGGTTTAAACAATAGTTTATGTCCTATTCTGTGAGCTATCAAATATACGTATATAAAAAATTTCATGAAAATCGGTCGAGCCGTTCCGGAGGAGTTCGATAAGAAACACTGTGACGGGAGAATTTTATTTATAAGCTAATAAATTAGGTACCGATTAATAACCGATCTGTTGAATTTGCATACGTTTCTGGTGCAAAAAATCACGATTTTCACTAAACGTGGCGAAAATCGCGATTTTTTTTATAAAATAGGGCAAAAATCGCGATTTCGCTACCTCGCGAAGAGAGGCGCCTATGACCTAACTTTAGACTGTAAATAAATATAATCGGTACTACTTACGGCTTGTCGGTGGGTTGCTGTTGAGTTTCGGCTTCGGTTCGTGAAAATATAAAGTAAGCACTAACAGGTACACAAAAGTAACGATTAAAAGTTTCATCGGACGAGATGAATAATAAACTGACGACATTATCGACTATCACGGAGAAAAATTAAAACTGCGACGAACAACTTTCCGAAAATCGCTGTCGACACTAGGCCGGTCGTCAGAGCACTGTGCATCCGGCTAGCCGACGAACTTCCTCGCGAGCGTCTCTCGATCGGTATTAGGCGGGTTGCGTGCGCAGAACGGCTGTCATTGGTCGGGCGGCGCGATTTCATTGGCACCGCAGTATCTCACTCGTTCCTTTTTCTATTCCTTATTACTATTATTACATAACAATGTTGTCACAATGAACTATCTTCTATAATAATTACGTATTAATGACTAATCTCTTCGATCGTTGTACGTTTCCGGTGCGAAAATCACGATTTTTTTCCATAGAATAGTAAAAAAAAATAGGTATCGCCTCGTGGCAATGTGGGGTGGCGGTCACTACCCCTATGATTTAAGGGAGACTATCATTTATGTTTAAGCGCCCCCGTGTCTTTTTAGTACACATGGCGGGAAAAAAGTAAAAGGCGGCACATAAAAGTTTGATCAGAAGTCGGTAGACCTGTATTGCCCCTGCGTTCCCCTCCGATTCAACTACTGCTCCCGCTAAACCTATTCTGCTCGCGAAAAAATCTCCTTGTGTGCAACTTTTTATTTTTTTCATTTTTACCCCTTTTACCCCCCTTAGGGGTGGAATTTTGAAAATCGGGTGACGTGACGACACTCAGAAAGGTATTTGGAACAACTCTGTAAAAAAAAATTGGAAAAAAGTTAAATAGCGTCGTCACAAAATGGGAACATAAAAAAGGCCTGTTCTTTTACCTATATATACGAGTATACTCGTATAATAGATAGATTTGTAAATATTTATTTTTTATAATAGCTAATAATTTACTAAATGTGTTGAAACGATAATCGAATTAAAATATTGCAGACGTTTTGAATTATTATCAAATTTTCATTACGATTTTCAAAGTATTTAATGCGAAAACAATGGGTATACAAAAAACCTACCTCAGATACCGGTATCTCAGTAAATTACAATGAGCAGAATTTAAATTTTAAATTCAATTATAGTACTTAAAATGTGTTGACAAAAAAGTCCCTACAATTTTTTTTTTTTTTTCACAATTATTATAATATCATTTACAGCAAAAAAAGTATTTTAAAATCATATTATAATAATTATTGTATTAACATACATTTGAATAATATTTAGTGCTATACGATTCGAGCTTTACTACTCAGCGTCGCTCTGGCGACCTCCGTCCGCCCAAACCAAATATTCTGTCACTCTTTCCCTCTCTCTTTCTCGCTTCACCACGAAATACGTCTAGTCTATTATTTTTAAACGTTAGTCATCCGTACGCGTCGATAACTTCTAGAGTGGATTTCGAAAAACGATTTATAATATTTCTGTGAACCGATGAAGCCGGTGAAATGTTTATTTCGACGCGTTCATAAGGCTTGTTTTGTCCGTTCTTTTTTCTCTTGATCGCGCGCGATAATGAATTTTTCGTACATTATTAGCTATTGTTAATTTTATCGTATTGAGCAACAAAAACCAAAAACACGAAACAAACAGTTACACACGTTCATAACGAAAAAGTAAATCGTTAACGGTGACAACTACATTTCGTCTTCTATACTTAAACTCATCCTAATTATAAGCGAAATTGGACACGCTCACGGCATGATTTCTCATCTCTAGTCCAAATACTCCCACACACGCGTACACCAATTTTCCTCGTGTTACCCTTGATTCCGTTCGAACGTGTATTATTCGATCTTATTTTCTCTCCCATATTTCCTTTAATACGTCATAAATGAATACAACGAATGAACTGTAACGAGCGGACGTTTCGAAGCGAAATCGACTAATTGTAATGTTTTTTTCTAGAAAATAAAGCACGTGTTCTATTAACGCATCACTTCTGTCTGGTCTAAAGTTTGTAAAAACTTACAGAGTTGTAATATCTCACGAAGCTCCGAGATGGGACAAAGCCGCTTGTATGAAATGGTATTTGGCATTGAAAATGATTCGCAAAAAAATTGTATAAACAATGATAATGGTTACTATGGTTACGGAATAGGTATATAAAACGTTAAATTTTTAAAAATATTTATGGCGGGCCATCCTTAACGTCTAGGGGTTTAAAAAAAAAACCATGTCCTATTCTTAAAGCTACCAAATGTATACGAAAAATGAAAATCGGTCAAGCCGTTCCGGAGGAGTTCGATAACAAACGCTGTGACGGGAGAACTTTTATATATAAGATATTTCGAAGAAACTATACCTTTGGTCGAAAAATAATTTACACCAACAATCAATTATTTATTTCGAGTACGATGAATACTGCAGATCTAATTACGATGTATGTTTTTATATATAATGATTGGATAACCCCTCTTGAAAAAAAAAACCAATAAATAATATAAAATGTAATAAGTATATAATGTTTGATTCAAGTTTACACAGTGAGCATAGCGCAAATAGTGGTTACATAGGTTTTATAGTTATGTAAATCGTTATTGTAAAATCCATTTATATGTAATGACTAATGACTAATGACGATAATAATTATTGTACGTAAACGGTAAATTACGTGTATTAATTAAACTATCTGAAATTTTTATGATCATTATTATTATAATTTTAATATATTCATTAAATATCGAACGTGGGTCGGTACTGTAATTAGTTTTAATAAATCGTAATCGATATAATTGATTTTGTTTTACTGAAATAATTAAACGTGTATGATCGAGTACTTTATTTTGTTCGGTTGTTTCAAATTTAAAATTCTGTACAACAGTATCGTTGTAATCGTTTAACTGAATTAAATACCAGAGAAAACGTTTTTCCGTATCTTGTGGAACGAATATGCTTTCCTGTCGGTGTTTTACTTCACTACTTCAGTGATAGGAATCCAGCTTATTGCACGAACAGCGCGCTTCACGATAAAATTTAATGAAAATTAATTTCAAACGACTTTTCGACTCCAAAGACTCAAAAGAGATAGGTAGGTATACTCGCTCGACAAATTTATTCGTAAAAATATTGTCCAATGGCAATGGGTAGGCGTAAGTTTTTCATTCGACGGCGTCGACTATACAATTGGCTACGTTATTACTTGACTTTTAATCACGTCTCGTTGTCCGTTAAAACTCGAGAAATGTCCAAAGTTTGTTCGAGAAAATTATCGTTTAATATTCACTAAAGCGGATCCGAAAAACGTTTCGTTTAAATAATACCGACGCAAGACAACGTATTTTTACTCGCGCAGTCGTACGGCCCATGTAACTTTTTAGCGATAAATTTAAAAGAAAAAAAAAACCGTGAAAAACACATTGCCGGACGGATAAAACCAATATCAATCGTTTACCCGTATAAATATATTTAATAAATATTTACCGTCAGATCGTTTAATAAAGTATCGAATATAAATCAATTTACACTCGTAAAAAATAAGCCGGTGAACGTTGGCGGAGTGCAACTGCAGCGCAACAGTGCAGCGCGCAAAACCTGAAACCACACGAGTGTCAGCTATTAAAACTGTAACGTACATTATTATTATTATAATTACTATTATTGTGTTTGTTTAACGCCGTGATTAATTACTTTGATATTTAACGCTAAAAGCAATGTTCGTTTGTTATTTTAGTGAATAGCGGTAATACGAGCGCATGCGGATACGTCGTATATAAAACGTATTGTTTGAATCGAGTTTTACCGCTTTTATGAGTTTACACGAGGGTTTTTCAATTTATTATTCATGTATTTGAACAGAGTGATTTTTAAGTACGTTCGTCCCTAATTTATGTTCACAAATTTTGCGTTTATTCAAATTCTGATTTTCGGAAAACGCGTATAATTAAAGACTTTAATATATTCCAATACTTATTGTGTTTCGTCAGAAGTAATTAATACGCTTCGTGGTAATATCGATATTTTTTTCTCGATTCACAACATTTTTCTACGTAAATCATAGTCGTACAGTAAATATTTGATGTAACTCGGTCGAAATTCGAAGCGGTCGGAATTTTTCAAATTTAAAATCAGTGTGAAAAAATGTGCAATTTACTAACATCGCAATGCCGGCTACCTTTTTTCATTGTGCTTCGAGGACACAATATAATATACCACATACGCAAACGTCGAAAAAATTCTATTCGCCACAGGATACTCCTCGAGAGGAACAAAAAAATATATAAAGTTATTTACTTATTGACACTCGCGAAGTCGTAAGAACGAATATTGTTTCATTCGAAAAGGCACCTCCTGTTCAGCGGTCCGTGGATTTCTCTCTCCCCGTACATGATTGTTCGTTATATCCTCGCCCCCGAAGGATGTGAAACCATAATTATTGCCGTTTTCCTCTTGCCGTCGCGTCGTGTAACAATTTTTTGTAACAGCGTCGTATAGACGCGCGTACACGTCTCGAAAATACTTTCCCCCGCGTATCCGAGAGCCACTGCGAGGCCAATGCGAGCCGGGGACAAGCCTTCGTCGCCGCGTAAACGGCAGGCACGCGGGCGTGGTCGTGGAATTGGAAACGCTACCTCTCGCACGCCTTAAACAATCGTCGACGGCGAACGCGTCGCCGCACAAAAATGTGACCGCGACTAAGGATTATTACCGGAAACAGATGACAATCGACGGCCGATTACGTGTGTGACACGACCGCCAGACACGTACGTCACGGGTGGAAAACCGGTCGAAAATTAACGCGAGGAAAACGATTGCGTCCGAGAGAAAGTCCAAAACGGCGCCCGTCGTCGTCGTCGCCCCGCGTATCGACGATAATAACAAATTCACAACGAATTTCGACGAAAAAGCATTTTCAATTCTACAGGAAGATCGTACACAATGACCATATCTAGAGTCTAGACTAAAGGGTTCGGCTGCTATTAAATATTCATAAAGGTAAACGTGTAGATGTTTACTTAGTGATCAATAAGCTTGCGAGGAAAAAAGAAAGGATAATTCAGTCGCGGGGGCCTGTCTGACGACAACGTGAACGTTACTCAAAAGTTATCCTTCCTGTTTCTTTACTGTTTCAGTATTGTCAGTTTTTCAATAATTTATTATGTTTTATTGTTGCGCGCTGCGCCGTGAAAAGATCGGTTCTTAGACAACGCATCGTAACAATCATGAGAAATAGTATTGTGTTCAGTCCGATTTCTCTCGGAACCGTGTTTTTTTTTTTTACCAGTCTTTCGGATAAATCACGGTCACTCCCGTCGTTCAGTCAAATATTCAAAGTCCAAAACCATTAATTCGAACGTTTTTTTTTTTTTCCGAATTAAATTTTTACGCGTTTAGAGTTTATACAATATTAATTGATTTAAGTGCACACGTACAACGTTCAAAAACTGTCGGACACGTTATATTATACGATAAACCTTATCAAAAACACCCATGACCTAAAACACACTTAAATAATAGCCATCGCATCCGGACTTGTTATTTTTGTCGAAAACAAAATCGCCAATTTTATAGTGCCGGATGTATCGGATACCAAAACGATGTCCATCAAAACGTCGTACACAGTGAGCGTTAATTGACCTTAATTTGTGGCGGCGCAGAAAACACTTTTCAGCGTACGACTTTCTTTACTTGCCTGTTACAATCCTCCCGACCACCGAAAAAGAAAAAAAAAAACGATTTAGAAAAAAAAATTGTTCAACTTAAAAGCTTCGTTTACCATAGACTGATGCGATTCTCAACTCGAACCGAGTGCGCACGCGTTCTCTTTTCCCAGTGTGTCGAACTAATCGACTATTATCAATTAGTCGACGTTTTTCGAGTCATAACGAAGTTGTGCTATATCATTAGGTCGTTCTTTTGATTTTATCCAGTACAATGACATGCTTTCGACCGCTTCAAACGAGGAGAAACGGATCGCTCACGACTCACCGTTGCATTTTAGAGATGTGCTCAACGTTTCGGGATTCCATCATTACGACTGTGATGTGCCCGATAACCTCGTCGACAACAAAACGATGATCGTTAATCGATAAAATAAGAATCCTATAATTTCGTACAAATTTACAACCACGATTGTGCTTAAATATTATCAAATTATATTTCGATCGTGTTCCATCTCGAATATAAATCAGTGTAAAATAAATGCGATTAAACGTAATGACGAGAACATAATATTATTTAACCGTGTATAGCCGACACGTTATTGTAATAAATAAGTAGTTAAAACTTAAATCATGACAAAAATAATATTCTTTATATAATGGTAAACGAACTAGCTTGGATTATACAAATATTTGAAAAGTCGTTAAATGTTAAATGTATGCATAATTTAAATTACGGTAATAATAATTACGAAAGTGAACATAGATTTTCCTACAGGTAACGACAATATACTATAACTGTACGATATAATACCGACGAACACAACGTCGTCGTTTCGAATTCCACATGTATTAGAAATAATAATTATTAAATGTCTAATTGAAATAGATTTTCAACATCAAACGTGGATGATTTGAATGCTTATACGCGGATCTTGGATTTTTCAAAGTAGAGGGACCGACTGTCGATTGAGCCGAACCCAGTGTGTCGTTTTTCGGCGTGGTGGATTTATCGATTTGGGATCGGTCAGTCGTCGTACAATTCGGAGTGGTAAAACCTGGAGTCGGTTTCATCGAGCCCGGTGTCGGTGTGGTCGAGCTCGGGGTCGGTGTGGTCGAGCTCCGGGTCGGTTTGGTCGAGCTCCGTGTCGAGTTGGTCGCGCACGCAGTCGGTTTGGTGGATTTCGGAGTTGGCGTGGTCGAAACCGGGGTCGGCGAGCTCGAACACGGTGCCGGCGAGGTAGAATTTGAAGTCGGCGATGTCGTATTCGGGGTCGATTTGGTCGAACCAAGAGTCGGCGTACTACTACTACTACTACTACTACTAGCGTCGGTACCGTTCGGAGTCGAAGTACGGCCCGTCGTCAAATCGTCGTCGGTTGCTAGAGTTTGCGACAGACCGGGTTTATCGGTTACGACTGTCGGGTCGTTCTCCGCAATAGTCGTTTGAGTTTTCGGCAGTTCTGCAAAAAACGTTAAAGAAACGTTTACGTCGATTCCACGCGCATAGCGTTGTTCACGACGTTTATATAGGTTTATTTATAATCCCGACGACGCCGCCACCTCGTCCTCGCCTAACTAGTTGGATTCAGATGTCATACCGGTCGTGTCGACAACAACCATTCGGTTGCCGCGGTGGTCGTCTTGGCCTTTGGCGTTTTCTTTTCCCCACTCTCGAAGTACTTGCTAAGATAGCGTATACAAAATATTCATCGACAGCGTGCCCCGCAAATGAAGCGTAACGTATAAACGTGTGTCGCGAGGGAAATATGTGTCGGTGACGACCACTCCCGCTGAACCAGTCGGTTCTCGGGGGAAAAAATTACCTTCCTATTTCAACCGACCGACATTGAACAATTGAAATCTAGACCAGTGTTTCTTAACCTGTGTTCCGCGAAAGCGCTTTTATTAAAATATTTAAAAATTACATAGAAAAAATCTAACTACCGATCATAGGCGGTTAATCTTAGGTGGGTTCCGCATTACAAAAAAAAATATTGTTTGGTGTTCCGCGATATCAAAAAGGTTAAGAAACACACTGATCTAGACGATAGCGTGATGGAATCATCCAATTCAGGGGTGACCGGCCATTCTGGTGTTAATGTTGAACCGAGTAAAAAAAATTTAAAAACGTGCCGTAAGCCATAACAAACTGAGAATAACGCGTGCCATTTATAATATTACGTAATTTTATATTTATTTCTCGATCCGAATTTAGATTGATAATATTATTCTCGCTTACGTTTGCATTTAAATAACACGTTGTATACAATATAAATACCTATGCTACTATTTCATCTGGCGTCGGTTTGTCGTCAAATAATACCGAGCGCGTCGCAAATCGCCCGCCCGTGCTACAGGTCGGCAACCTCTGCACTAGTTGCGGGTACGGTAGAAAGTGTGTTTTTTATTTCGATATTCAACGTTTTCGATACGATAAAAGGATAACGGCGGCGGCGCGTCAAAAGCTCAACAACAACAAAAAACGGACACTACGAATTCGAAGCGATCGATTTTCTTCGTTCGTACATCATGTCAAGATAAATAATCACCCGACTCGCACGCGATTTAGAACGAATCGTTCGCGGCGCCGCGTTTTCCGACAATTTATCGCGTTCGCGTTTAAACGAGCGGCGCAGTTACCTGTTGGTTCAACGATTGCGCCCAACACAAAGATTTCGATAATAGTCTCGTTCTTGTCGCCGCAGATGCACTGGTCGTCGGAGAAGAGTTTCGTGCCCAACGGATAGATCACGATTATCCCGTGTCCGTTGGGCGATTTTATCAACTGGCAATCGCAGACGGCTTGCGACGAAATCCTCTCGCATTTCATCTGGAAACCCAAGGCTTTTCGTTACCGGGTGAAACGTCCAAATATAATTCACAAAAAATTTGATTACCTATTTAAATGTCCGTGTAAAAAAAAAACACTGCGTGTTATTTACATATTTCTGAAATGTTGTCTTTGAAGAAAGATCGTGTTTTCGGGAACTCTTTATGTGATTCTCGAGAGTTTTTTTTGACGAGCCAAAATAATTATTTTATTGACATTTTACGGACAAAAAAAAAAAAAACCAAGAAAACGCAAAAACTTAAAATGTCTGAAAATAGCACAAAAAATTCAAAGACTTTATTCCATATTATTGTTTTTATGTATTCAATTGTTACTTTCTGTGATAAACGTGCGTAAAGAAATATATCGTGACATGAAAAAAAAAAATCAATAGCAATTTTGTTGGCGTGGCTAATGAAAGAGCCACCGGGGTGGAAAAAAATACTGAAGAACTATAGTTATTATTGTAGAACGAAATGTGAAATTGTTTTTTTTTTTTTTTGGTTTAGCAAACCGATCGATTAATTGAAACCAACCGTAGAAAGTAACCGATTGAAATTTATGAAATTATTAAATAAAAACGAACATAATAATCGCCGAATTTTCTTCCCAACACGGTGTCGGGAAATTTGTGAATTATATATTATATCAATGTGTTCTGATAAACGTATTTCACTCAAAACAAATATATTTATACACTGAAAATTATCGATTCGATACACATACATATAATATACAGGGTGGCGAATAAAGTGAAATAAAAACGCGGGCTAATGTAAATACGAGACCGTCTATTATTATGTTTTTTTTCAATTAAATATTTGATTTGAATCGAGGATCCTAGACAGGATTTAAAACGAATCACCGTCGTCGTCGTAAAATATTTAGACTACCAAATTGCTTTCGAACTACCCTGCCTGTATACGTCTTACCTACGCGTCCTCCATGAATAATTTACGCGAAGCAATTATTCCGTAGAATTAATTGGAAATTTAACGAAATCTTCTTTGGGAGTAGAGTTATTATATTATTCGACCGTTTTATGTTTTATCCGCATTGGCGAACGTATTTTAAGAGTTCAAATATTTAATATTTTTCAAATGAGCGTTGTGAAAAATTTTAAGAAGAAAAACCACTTCGGACAGGACAAACCTCGTGCACCGCCGAGTGGTATCTAATACAACTATAATAATACATTTTCAAAATGCCAAAGACAGTAATGAACGCGAAGAAATAAATATAGCGTTGAAAATTCTAGCCACGATACGAATCGCAATAAAAGTTTTAAAGTTCAAATATTTGTTGGTCAAAAAATTTAATTTCACAATAATTTTTTCCATCGTAAAAACTGAGGTGAAAATGTAGGAGTTTTTCAATATGGATAGAATTACTATACAAGTATAGACAAGTCAAACAAAATCGGTAAATATTTTATCGACAAATGAAACCTATCGATTTTATGAAACCTAAAATTGTACAACAAAAAACCGCTTAAAATGTAGAAAAATTAATTTATAGTTAAAAAAAAAAAATGGACTCGTCACCTCTGAAGACTAAAAAATAACATTTAAAACGAAAAATGCAACATAAAAATTACTTATACTGTACAACGAAAGAAATTTATTACCAATTTTAGTACTACGTAGCACTAATGAGGGGGAAAAATGCTTAACTCGTCGAAATTCTATCTCTATTAAAATGGCGAATCGACTAATAATATTGTAATCTTTTTTTCTAGATTTTATCCGAGCGAGTATAAAAATATTGTCGAATGAAATTAGATTATTTATAATTGGTTCCGAATTAAAAACAGTCATCGTTTATTTTAATTGTGTAGGTTTTATTAAATCAAAAGTATTAATAATAATTTAAAGATATTTACCAGAATAACTGCAAAAATCACGAGGAACAAAGGGCACGTGTTCATGATTTTCAAATTCCAAACTAACAACGATTTTCATCCGCCGTCGTCCTGTTCGCTCGGTTGGAAGAAGTGTTAATATCCAAAGTCCGGTCTCTCTATATATACAAGTGAATCATCCACGTGCGTCCGCGATGAAATCGGTGTGAAATAAATTTAAAAAAAAAAAAAAACCCAAATCGAACGTAATCCGGTGGGTTTTTGGCATAAAACGTGACGAAACGTTCTCAAACTGGACGTGCCCGAGACAATAGACCGTCGACGTATGTACACCTACTGAACATTTACTTTACTTCTAAAAACGGTCATTTTCTTTCTTCAAACAAAGTTTCACGACCGATTTCGTTTACCGTCCAAAATCGAAATCGTCCTTAAATAGAACAATATTATTATCAGATCACAAGTTAGTGACAATATAGTTTAATTATTGTTCTACCGTACGTGTCGTACACGTTTTACATCGACTACAGTGTTGTGTGCTCAAATCGGAAAAATAAAAGTAAAACGACGCGTTTACTTAAAAAACAAAGAGCTTACTCATCACTTATTGAGATTAAAAAAAAACGCAATTATAATCTGAACAAAAAAGCGTTCTAATAAGTAATAACTAATAATCCTAGTTCGATTGGACCTCGAAAAACACACTAAAAATAAACTATTCACGAACCGAGTATTTCATTATTATTATTATTATTATTATTATTTATCGGGTATTCTATTGAGTATTTGAAATTTCAAAAATATCATATTTATATCGTATTGTGTTACGAGAGATTTTCTAAAAACTTGGTGTAATTCAATCGCCTAAAAGAACTGCGTACACATTTCGTGTCTGTTGAAGACGAAATAATGTAATTCCATCGAAAATAAATAATGAAAATTGCGTCGAAAACTTTGATATTATTCACGAATATCGATCTGACGCGACACTAATTACGACGGCACTATACGGCTTTAACCAGAATAATGATTCTAAAATTATATTACATCAAATTAATTTCGCTCTCGGTTCAGTAAATATAACGACCTTTAACCATCAATCGTGTTGAACCGACTGACACTCTGACTGCTTCGGACATGATTCGATCGTTAAAATTAATATTGTACCGATGGTGAAACGATGCGCTAGCGGTTCTTATATGTTTTCCTCAAAGGACAAAACCGGAAAAGTGAAGTCTTTCTGCCAAACGTATTATGTGTTTCAAACAGTGAACAAATTACGGAAAACAAACCAGACTATTTATTTATTTTTTATGATAATTATAATATCGTTATAGGTTCTCTCCTCGGGCGAAAACAAGCCGAACCGAAGACCTGGTTAATCCTATAGTCCTATAGCCTTTTATCATTTCTATATTCGTAAAATAATAATATCAAAAATAATGTAAGCGAACAACACTGGGGAAAAAGGGTAAACGGCACCCTAGGAAAATCGAAGAGGCCAACGCTCCTATGATTGAATTTAATTAAATTTGCATTCTATCCTATATGTAGTTATAATGTATGTATCAAAAGTTCAAAACCGTTAAACAGGAAAAATGTATGTTTCATAATTAGTTATTTAATTTACATTTTAATCATATCGAAAAACTATAGCGTTTAAAAACCAGTGGTTCTAGCTGTGTTTTTTGTGAGTGTGTGGAGTGACTTATTTTTTAATGAAAATTACAAGTCAAAATAATTGAATTCAAAATGAAAGTTTACCCGCTTGAAAAACAAAAATCTTATTTATTCCAATAAGACTCTCTTCGAGTGATATAAAAGTTCTTCGCGTACTCGTTGCATAAGAAGTTGCACATCGACTTCGGAGTGCGTATATTTTTCAAAATATCGAAATTTGAACGCGTGTCACAATCGAAAGTTCACGTACTGCAAACAATGTCAATCATACGAGTCGATACGGCGACGGCGCTATAATATGTACGCAGTTGCGAAAATCGCATCTGTGCGAGATTTATTCAAATTTGAAAATATTACCGTGCGCTGTGCCGTCCGGACGGTTAGAAAAAACGCATAATGGCTATATTTTATTAATGTATGTAAATTATAGTTGGTAGTCCGTAAAAGTTTTGAGGCGGTAACGTGTATAATTATTAGAAACAAAAAAGCAAGCAATAAAAACAAACGTAGACGAGCAATGACTTTTACTAAATGATAATAACCGTATAGTAGGTATTCTTTTCTCGCGACGCGTTATTATAACGTACGTAAAAGCGTTATATACCAGGTTTATACCAGTGTTTCCCAACCTTTTCCTCCTTTAGATTCACAAAAACCTCATCTCCTACGATTTTTTTCGAAACTCGCGACTCGGACCAATAGTCGTGTAGTCGTTGCTCATACGTATAATATTAAATGTGTCGCTCTAAACGGTAAATCACACGATGTCGTATTTACGCGATAAGTAGTATTTTTATTTTTTATTAAAATTAAAAATGTATTATAATATACTATATCTATCCGAAACCGAAACGCGTGTTGATCGCTCCGTGGAACCACCACAGAGATTATAAACGTCGAGAAAACAAACAAAATTTACCGCGTAAACACGCGTTGGAGAACAAACGACTTAACCTCTGAACGATGTAACGTTGTAATTGGTGTAACCGCGTATAACGACGACGTCAGATCTTTTTTTCTATATTTATATAGTCGTGGTTTTTTTATAATATATACAACAAATGGGGGGGGGGGGCGTTATATACGCGTATAAACTCGTGCGTTTCTTTTTATTTATATGCGTGAGTGCGTTGACCTTTTAAAAAATCACGGTTATGTAAATACCTTACGTAAAAAAATACGTAAATAAAAAAAATATACAAAGACAATAGAACAGATGTTTTGTACAAATGCCCGTATTAAAAAAATATAAAAAAAAACATACGCAAAGTTAAGTTGGAAAAATTTAAACTTTTAGATTTCAATATTAAAGCTACTATGGTATATTTAACGATTAAACGGCACCCGTTCGATTATTTTTGTTGTTTAGAGAAAACGAGGCGACGACGCGTTCAGGATCGTATCGATACGCTCGTTTCGAGTCGATTAGTATTTACTATTTAGTGAAGAACTTTCAGGGAGAGTTTCGATTTTTTAAACTTGAACTACAGGCATACATTATTACGTAACCATACCGGGGGCGGTTTTACGAGAAGGGCGATGGGGGTGCGTCACGTCCCCCTTGGTCTGCGTAAGTACGCGGTTATGATTCTAACAGTCGTACTTTAACGCAGTACATCCATCGTAAACCCTAATCGTTTAATTTGACCATGATGTTATCCGCAGATAGTATAATTAAGTGTAACACAAAAGACAAGACAAATTATTTTGGAAAAAAAAACAATGTAATGCACGCTAAAAAATATCTCCGAAAAATTCCCATAAAAATTGTTTTCAACGTAGTTTTAAATAATGAAAAGGATGAACGCTATTTTTATACGATTTAGATTGTAAAATTATGCACGGTTTTTTCCATAATTTCGATTGTCAGACAGTTACGCTGCCGCGTCCGCTTTAGGAGGCGTAGTAAAAATAATATTACAAAGCAAAATGTAAATGGTATTTTTATTTTTCATTTTCGAGGACGATTCAAAAGTAAAACTATATCAGACTTTATCCGTTCTTATCGAATACTAACGAGATTACATTACAATAATTGGTACGTCGAGAAAATTGACCGAAAACAAAATGAATAAACGTTTCGCGATATTTTTACGTATAATAATTTATACTCGCGCAAACTTTGCTTTTATCGAACTGGCACAACACACACGAGACCACGAGTCCTGTGAAACCCGACCGCGATAGCGAAGTGACAAAAAATGAAACCCGGTGCGCATGAGTTATGGCTAAAAACCTTAATGGTTATTAAGGTTTTTAGCGTTCGAACTTACTGTTCTGGAGTATACTGATTACGCGCGCGTTATTTGCGGTTTTTCAGTCCGTTCAAACTTTCCAACGTTGTCAATAGGCACTCCTGTCTGTAGATTTTATACTTGGCCGATTTCACGAGATGCTCACGAGTATATGTATTCAAACGGCTCGTTGCGAAACGTACGAAACGATACGAAATACGAATTCGATTTCGTTTACAAATCGTACGCGGACGTACGTATTTTTACAAACACGGCGAGTAAATAATGATGTCGTTTATCGGTACGTTTTGGTTATCCCTCGAATGAAAACCTCTGGTTTTCACTCGTATACATGTGGTTTTTAAAACGGTGTGATCGCAAGGCAAGGTTAAATAACGTCGGGTCTATTTGGGTCACCCTGTATGCGGTAAACGCGCACAACTGTTCAAACTTCAGTTTTCGTCCTGCCGGGTTAGCACGGTAAATGCGTAGTACGTTCTAATGAAGTGATTCTCAACATTTCTACGTCGAAAAATTGCGCTCGAAAGAAAATTACACTAAAATGCAGTCACCGCTATACTTCTTCTGAAAACGTTGGTTAGTTAAGCTTACAAGAGCACCTACGATGTAAAATCATGTCAAACGTAACTGCCACTGCCGATCACACTAGTTTTTTAACCATTATTTCGATAGCTTTTATGTTTAGGTGTTATTTTTCGACAGGATTTTTATACCACGATTGTTGTCGATCTCAAAGTGTAAATTTCGAAAACCGTATCTTAACAACGTCGTTCGTGCCAACGCCGCCCGCGTATAAATAATACGTCGAAAACATTATGACGACGATTACAATGATTTGTTTCGCAGTAGCAGCGATTTATTCCACACACGTGCACGTTTATAAACTCGATACTCGTACGTGTTTATGCACAAAACGTTTGATAATAATATTATGATTATTCGGTTCTTTTTATTCTTTGCGAAACGAAGATTTTTCGTTCTTCGCGCACCGCGCCTGTACATGAGCTTTCCGCGAACCGCCGCCGCCGCGCCGTTCCAACGCGCGCGTAAGTATTATTGGGTATAATATAGTAATATATCGCACTCGGCGGTTTATTGACCCGGTCGGTAAACGCAGAAGGATTGACGGAGGACGACGACGTACACGCGCGTCTCCGGCAAACGTGTAAATACACACACACACACACACACAATGCAGAGGTAATGACGTTACACTTTTTTACGATTACACCTCGCCGCCGGTGCGGAGCGCGCGGGCCCGCTAAACAAACGGTGTTATGAAAAAAATAAAACGTAATAATATAGTAATAATAATAATACGAGTGTGTGTGCACGGGTTCCAGGATCAGGAGTGAACGGAGGGGGGGGGGAGGAAAGCCCGAAATCGCGTCGCACGCACGTGGAATCGGCGGTGGTTAATGAGGAAGGGGCGCTGCGGTTTCCTGCGGCCGACACGACTCTGGGCGACGATTGTTTTATTCGTCGTTTTAAACGCTCCGAATCGTGCGAGCATCGTTATTGTTATTTTATGTTTTTTATAATCAATTCACAAGTTTGGAATTATTACAAAACTAATGAAATATATATTATTGTAATTGGAGCCCGGATGTCGAAATATCACGTTTTTTTTAGTTTTTTAACGTCTCTACAGACACGCTTTCGTTGAAAAAAAAAACGTGTCCCGATGATGACACGACGAATACGCGTCGTATACTAGTTTAAATGGCTAATTTTTAATTCGCATATTTTTTCGGTTCTTTTTCAAAAAAATATTAAGTTAATAATAAAAAATACTTGAGCACAATTTTTTTAATGTGCTTTTGAACGATCAAGTTTTGATAAAATTCTATAACACGAAAATCTGAAAAAAAAAATTTGTACCCGATTCATCCTATACTTATTTCACTCATAATCGGTTTTTTCAAAAGAGAAGAGAGCAATACGGTGTATAAGATTCAAAACCAAAAGACTGATTCACCAGAATAACCACTCGTCACCTGTAACTCGCCCGTGTCTCGTAATTTACCCATTTTTAGATTCTGAGCGATATTTGCAGGGAGAACCGTAGGGTAAATTCAAAAAGGTGACCTTCCTAAACTACCAACTAGAGAAAGTTTTCCACCCGAAACTACTCGATGATCAGACCGAGTCTTCCAGTCGAAATCATGTAAACAAAAATGGTTAAAAAAAAAAAAAAACACTCACCTCGGTTAAAAACGTTGGGCGTTTCGCTCGGGATCTTAAATCGAGTACGAGCACTTTGGTGGCGATTCCCTTTCTTTTTTCCGATAGTACCCTAACGCTTTCTCTCGTGCCAGGGCCGATTCCCAGAGGTCCGCACAGTTTTCAGCCCGCCGACAGCCACGCACCCCGTCAACACCCACCCCTTCGTCCTCACACGTCAACCCGTCCACCCCGAACATCCCCCCCGCCCACGGCCGACCTACCGCGAGTTATCGACGTGCGTATGTCGTTCCGTGGCCGACAGCGCAAAGCCGCCGAGGACGACCCCGAGCGAATTTTTATTACAATATTGTGCGCGACAGGCTGCGTTCGAGATGTGTGTTTCGAGAACGACGATAATTGGCAAAAGAAAAGCAGCGAAGGAAATATTCTCCATATCACTTCTCCGGTCACGTGACCTGGTTTTTTTTTTATTTTCCCTATTGTATTTGTCTTCTGTTCAAATCTCGAGTAGAAAAATCCCCGCGGGCGTCACGGACAGCGGCGTATTTAAGGGGATGAGGAGAAGGGGAGATGGGCAACAATAAACTCGAAATACGCCGCGCTGATGACGGATTGTCAAAAAAAAAAATGATGAAACAGAGAGACGGATATGGGAGAGGGACAGAAGTGAATTATTGTGATAATATCGCGAGCGGTTTTGTATTATTATACAGTGCGCAGTCGCTGGTTTTCGCTCGTATATAGAGTTGAAATTCAACGAATTCCGCGTGTTGAACCCGAGGCCGTCCTTAGGATTTATGAGATCGGCACCGAAAATATTTGCGTCTTTGCCAGGCTCTGGCGATCATTTCCACTCGCGAATATCGTTATTGTCAATGAAATATATTATACGTAGTACGAACTCTTTCTGACTGTTGGTTTTTCATTTTTTTTTTTTTATCGGAGCATAGAAAGTTACAATATGAACGCAAAATATACCACGTTCGAATACGTGACATTTATCCACGCGACCGCACGGGTATTACAAGAGTGTAACTTACGACTTGATAGTTTGTCAGTACATGTGTTTCGAAATTATTTTTCTTTTTTACACGTTTGAGTTGTGAAATTTTAATAGCAAAATGTTAGTTTTAAGCTAAAAAGTGTGCCCAACAACTCGCGGTCTACCTCGGCGTAAAAATTCCTATTGAAATGTGCTCGGGCGTGTATTGTTATATTCGTGACGTCACACACACACACGCGCGGTGTCTTGGCGGTTTCGGAAAATCCCCCCCCCCCCGTTTTTCAGTTCCAGTCGCCGCCGCGATCCTCGGGATAAATGTTTGCTCTCCGTCGTCCTCGGGATAAATGTTTGCTCTCCGTCGTCCTCGGTCGCAGTGCCGACGCACGCGCAATAGGAAAGGTGAACGCGTGGGCGGCGTGTACAACGCTCCGGCGCGCGCTTGTGCGTCCGATCGCGCGTAAGTTCGTCACGAGCGCGCGCGGCGCACTTTGAAGCGCCGCCGCCGCCGCCGCCGCGTTGCCGGTACGTGCCGTCGAGCCGACAACGTGGCGGCGGCGCCGCGCACGATCGCGCGTCGAGTGCGCGCGCCGTACTGTAATTCCGCGGGTCAGCGGTTCCCAAACGGCCGCGGGCCGGACGACGCAGGGGCGCGCGAAATCGATGGGGCGGGGGTGGATTTAGTCCTTCGTCCTGGGGCCGTCGCGTTCTTTGGGAAAACGACGTTTCTCTCGAGGACGCCTCTCGTTCGGAAGATGAATTTTGCATAGCGACGGGAATTTCGCGACAGTCCCGCGAAACGAGCGATTTTTTTCGCACGGCCGAAATATTCAAGTCTGCCATCATCATATTACACGCGCGTTTCGTGTACGCGAGTGGCCCGTTATCGATTTCGTCGAGAAACGGATCGGAGAATCCGCGAAACGACGACGGGGCCGTCGGTGATATCTTTGTTTCCGGGAACAGAAAAAAGCCGCGCGGAGCCGCCCCCCGTATTATACGTCTGGCGATCGCCGAGGCTGCAGGGGGGCAACGTTTGTTTCCGGCCGAGTGAAAATCATCGTATAAGCCCATCTGTACGTCTTCGTGTTTTTCTTTTCGAACGGTTTTCAGATAAAAAAAAGTTGTCGCCGTTAGAATTCTCGAGAACTTTTTTCGTTCGAAAGTTACGAAGCGAAAAAACCTCGACGCGACGAAATGAAAAAAAAATAAATATGTTTTTTCTCGCGCTTCGAAAACCCATTGCGCGTGCGGCCAAACCACGAGGGTGTCGTCTCGGATTTCTTTACACTCTCCAGAGTGCGAAAATTTTCGAATATTTCTCTAATTCGTGTAATGGCCTACGCATCGGCGTTTTCGTCCAGTTTAACAATAGGTACAATAAATATTACCTTTTCGACGGTCGATTTACGCAAACGCATCGCGTTTCGCGCGACGCATACGAATTTACATTTTGTTTCGTCGCGCGTACGTTTTCCTTTCTATTTTCACTCGCAGTTTCGGGCCGCAATCGCTTATTTCGCCTGCTGCCGACCCGGCTCCTTCCGCGTCGTCTCGCGCGTCCGTTATTACCGGGGAACCGCGGCGGCCCGTGAAAAAATTTAAAAGAGAAAATTATGCTATTACAATAGGGTCAATAAATACAGTCGAAATAAAACATTACACGTCCGCACGACTCGCCGGCGTATTTTACTCGCGCATGAATTCGGTCTGGAAAAAGTCTGCCGGACAAAAAGTTTGGGAACCGCTGCGGTAGGTCGTTGTCGCGCGATCCGCCGCCGCCGCCGCCGCCGCCGTCTCGTTCTGCCCGCGCCGCCTTGTCACTCACAGCGCCCACTGACGCCGACACTTCCCTACCGCGCCGCCCACTCCGTCGAAAATGTGTTTTTATATATTTCCCCTTCGTTCTTCTCGGCCGATGTGAAAATAATAATAACAACGCATTTTTTTTTTCTCTAACTCACCGGGGCCGTCACGCGACGTGTTGGACGAGCGAGCGCCGTGCACGAAACTCGAGCGACCGTCGTCGTCGTCGTCGTATCAATTTTCCTTCAAAAACGTGGTGCCGTTTTCGCATCCGCGGTCGAGACGGGAAAATTTCATATTTTCCACGTCGCTGGTGTCGTTTTTATCGTTTCATACCGCAAATATTCTTTTATTAACGAC
The DNA here is from genome assembly GCA_948098885.1 of Drepanosiphum platanoidis. Classification (NCBI taxonomy): domain Eukaryota; kingdom Metazoa; phylum Arthropoda; class Insecta; order Hemiptera; family Aphididae; genus Drepanosiphum; species Drepanosiphum platanoidis. The sequence goes on from OX402532.1 coordinate 7,795,522, forward strand.
AACAGTTCATTGCGAACAACTAAAAATGACGGTTTAAATACACGTATTAAAGTTTTGCCAACTCGTTCTGAAAGCGATTCTAGTTTGCGCGGATAAGCCGAGTTTTTTTCACCACAATACCTATTTATTTATTTTTTTGTTTTTATAAGAAGGTAAATATAATAAATCAATAGCATATTATATATATTTCTCGCAAATTAAAATGACCTGCAATATACTTATCAATCATACTCGTTTGTTATTTTTCTCTTGAAATATCTATTGTTAATTTTTGTCCGGGGAAAATATCTGATTATTTCCTTAAATTTTTTATATTATTTATTTATTTATATTATGACCGAAAATCAGTCGAGTAAATGTCACGTCTTATCGATAATAAAATTCCACGAAATTCACTATTAGATAATGTCTAGTTTTCTATGAAAACGAAAAAATGACTAAAATTAATTTTACTATCGTAATAGCCATTTAGTCGAAGGAAACAGTAAATATAGAAAATACATTTATACTCACGTATTTTTCAAGCAAAATATAATCTTTACAGGATATGAAGCGATTCCCTCCTTTCGATACGTTTCGACAACACTACCCGCGACGATGATATTCGTGTGGGAGAAAAAAATTATCATTAGACTTGATATACTCGTATTATATACGTAACGTGTTTTACACACGACCTCCGGAGACTCGTTGCCGACCGCGGCTCCTCGCAGGAGCGTCCTTGTAGACAAGCCGGATTGAGACATTTCGCGCCCCGGGGAAAATATTTTTTTCCGCTTTTGCATCATTTTATTTTTATTTCTATCATAATTTCCAATGCAAATTTAATCGTTTATAAACGACAACAAAAATATTATCTCTCTAAAAACAGAGTAAGATAATAATAATTAGAACTATTAAAACCCTCTACTTTACGAATAATTATTCAAAGTACAGTAATTTATCACGCATAAGACCGATACATAAATAGGAAAATGTAACAAGTGTTAAATTTTTTTTTTTTTTCCGGAACAAAAAAATAACGATTAAACTATAATATTTTTTATTCATTTGATATTTTTGTACTCGTCAGATATTATTACGCTCGGCCCTTTGCTCCCCTAATGAAATTTTTAAAGTACGTGTTCTTCGTTTTTTTCATAACACATTATCGCGCGTGTTGAAAATGATTGCAAAATTCGAAAATGGTAAATTATAAATAATCGTAATTTCGACTCCCGGATTCAGTCATAATGTTATTATTATCTTTTTTTCATCGATTAACTAATATTATCGACAACACTCGTCGAAGAAACGAATAACGTGCATTTGTTTTTCCGCGTTAAATCTGTCTACCCGATTTGACTGTATTGACTTATATATATATATAACACGTGTAAAGTGAAAACGAAAATATGTGTTGTAGAAAGGGGGAGGATAAATATAATAGCAACGGGGCGTTGAAATCCCGAGTACATCTCTAATATTATTATACACTCGTCGCCAATCGAATCATTACCCGTGATTTTTACTTAATAATTATCAAGATTATTTTTATGTTATAAGATTATAAAATTATTTTTGTTGAAAGAAGACGAATTACTATTTTATAATAAAGTTTACTGAAAATATTTGTAATTTATTTCATTATAGTATGTGTTGGTATTATTTTCAGAGTTATTAATTTTGCAGTTCAGTCTTAATAAGTGATTGTACATTTAAATTAATAAAAAATGATTAAAATTGCGTTATCTCAAGTTAATAATAATATTTAACTTAAGAAGACAAGTCACTCTTCACTAGCTTGTCTACATGATATTCATCTAGTCTGGGAGGAGTTAAGTGCTTGAAATGTTTCCGGTGCAGTCTCTGAAATAATTTAAATTACGATAAAGAATGAAAACACCCCACATACTGGGTTACGTAGATTTCTATCACATACCTAACTAAAGGTTAACATAATATACGTTAATATAGTCGATATGATAAACTAGGAATATGTTTTTGCGCGATCGTATATCAGATAGAAAACGTGTATACGAAGTCCGGCTGTCCGAAATGCGTAGTACTGACACATACGCATAAAATATAGAGAAATTTAACAATGACCAATCAATATTTGATTAAAAAAAAAATGGCATCGCGTCTTAAGGAATTACGTTTATTATATAACGTTTTATCTCTCGCCCAAACGGTATGTTTATGTAATAATCGATTGAACAAGACGTCTGTTTTATCGTCGTCCGATGATTTATCGACTCAAACTAAATGATATGTTTGAAATACGTTAGAAATAAGGTCGTTCACCCGAACGAAAATTGTCTCGATTTGTAACCGTATGGCCCCCGCGGGATTCCAATTCAAAGTGCATTTATTTCATTTGATCGTGATTTCACTCCGAGTACATGACTATTGATTCGTACAACAGTGAAACTTTAATTTCGCCCGCTTTTGTTGCTTATTCGTTTTTAGAATTTCAACGTCGTCGTTTCGTTTTCTAATTTTTCCTGCAACACGTCATGTGTCATACGGATTTTCAGTTATAAATTCGGTATAAATTATTACCGAATTCATTTATCTTAAATAAATATTATTTAGAGAAATTTTGTTACCACAGTATTTGCTTTGACGGGTTTGAGGGTTCATACGCACTAATCGTCAAAAACCAACGAGATCTCAGAGTGTCGCAGGTATTTTAGAATGTTTACAGAACGAATAACGCAGGCCCGAAATCTGTGGCGATGCTTGTTTACCGGTCGAAACGCGTCGTTCGAAACGTTTTCGTCGATGTTTTTTTTCATATTTGTTCAGACTCACGAAACTTTCTCGAGTATTAAAACGTGTATTCGATTGATTTTCGTACCTAATAAAATAAAAAATAAAAATACCAGTTGAAAAATGTCGGGTAGGACGAAAAAATATCGTGATTAAAAAGCCTTAGTTTTGGAGGGCGATCAACGTACCCTGGGCATTCTGACCTCACGGTCGGAATTCACGTCCAAAGTCGCGTAATACAAACGAGACATTAAAATATAATCTACGCGAGGCGAAACGTGAAAGTCGATCCTCCGTTTCCGTTTAAACACACACACACACACACACACTTATGGTAACTAATAACCGAGATGTGTGCACACGATTGGTTCGCGGTAATCAAATTATTATTATTACAACGTGCGTCATCATCCGCTCAAATCGTCAGTTTTATCAAAGCCCCGTAAAATTTAACGCGACCGAAAATCGCTGCAGTTATTGTCGTGGTGTTGTTTGACTAAAATGCCCCGGCATTATGTAGTGAAAACCCTTCTCGATAACAATAAGCGGTTTGTTTTAAACGGAGAAAGACGTAATAATATTACGTTCAATACGTCTTATCGGAAATTGTTTCGAAACGATAAAAGTTTTTGCCGTTCGTTTTTAAATATTTCGAGCGAAATAACTATTACGGTATTGTGATTGCGACGCTCCCCGAATGCGCGCGGTAATAATATAATTGTTTTTCGTCATTTTCAGCCGAACCGTGTGATTTCGTCGAGGAAAACGCAACGCGTAATTTAGAGGGAGTGATCGCCCCCCCCCCCCCCCCGGCCCGAAACATATATAAATTCAACGAATCGCATTACGAACAAAGTGTCGAGACGGGACAAATTTGCTTTTGTAGTGCGACGCTATTAATTAATACGTTATACATCGTAAAACATACGTTCTCCAGTTGAAGGCATACCGTCGTCGCGTCGTTTTACAAATACAAAAAAAAAAAGAAATACCTACTCGTTTCGAACGGCATAATTTAACATTTAGACCAAGGATTAATCGTGTTGAAAGTGAATTATAGAACAAACAGTTTATCAATAGCGTGGAAAAGCAAAATATTTGTAGACGTGAATCGTTTTAAATCGGAAAAGCGCTCTTCCACGAGGTTCCCAAATACGTGTCCGGGTTGTCATATAAACACGACTAGCGATAAACAATACGCTTTCAAACCGTCGTCGGTTTTCGGATCGATTACACATCTGTACGCATCGATTGGGAAAAAGTATTGAAAAAATAAAAAAGTCTAAATATAATTACGAATAAAACGTAGAAAATAGAACTCGCGAGTTTACCGCGTTCGAAATCGCTCAATAATCGATACTCGTAAATCATTTTCTATAACACACATCGAGTATAATATATAATGTCTATGATTACGCGCGGCGGTAGTAATAGTAGCGCAGTTATTTCAGAAGCACCGTACAGTTAGTGTTCTACGTCGATTCGTGTTTGTGCTGTAGTCGAAAACTATAACAGTAAAACGTATATCGGTATTCGAGAAAGTCCGAAGGTATTCGTTCGTCGCTGAATAGCCGGAAACGAATAATTAGTAGCGACTTTAGAAATGAAGTATTATAGTTATTATTGTTGTTGACGGATAACTAATTAAAAACTGTATGAAAACAGTTTACGAATTAGAAAAAAAACGTTATTCGTACATATAATATCACGCACATAAATACATACGTACGTTCTGCTCTCGATTCCACCATGCCTAGACGTAAATCGAAAAGGGGGGCGAGATAAGGTGACTGCCCCCGACGAAAAATCTAAGAGGGCAATGCCTCTTTGATTTTTTTTATAAATTAAGAAATAATTCAATATCGTAGAAACGATTTAGAGGTATAATTGATATTTGGTATTTTATTCGAGCAGTTGAATTTTATTTTAGAGCGCAGACTAAATGTATGTTGATTAATTTATTTCGGTAGTTTTTATTGGCGATTGACGCTTCTGACCTGCCCGCGGCAGTAGCGCCGTCGGATTTGTAAATATACAATAATTATACAACAATTTTGTAAATGTACAATAACTGTGAGACACCTGCATGTAGTACGTGTTTACGTAACAATAAACTTTTAAGTTGGGTGATTTCTTATCGAAACGAAAAAAATCAAATAACCGAACTGATTATTTAAATGTGTTATTTTTTATTTTTCGCGTTACGTGTTTCCGCGGAGAAACAGATTACGTTCTGATCGCAGATGTATAACAACGATAACGAATATGGCAAAATAAAAAGTACGCCGAAACGAGAAGTATTTGAAAAATTACCAATCAAGAAGATTATTACAATCGATCGCGAGACAGTATACGAATAATTAAAAAAAAAAAATCCAAACTGCAGTCAAAATATTTCCGCGAGTATAATAATTTATTGTTCTACGAAACGCTAACACGACGGTGAATATTTAACATGCCAATCTTTTTCATAATAATATTCTTTTCGCTGTTGAAAATATTTCCACTGCACACTAGTTTATTATTAATAAAACTACGGAGTAAAGGTTTGTTCAACAGTGATGTTTATTTTAATTTCTCACATTTTATAAGAAACCAGATGTTTTATTTTATTTATTTTTTAATTAAAATTAAAACAATAAAACTAAAAAAAAAAGAAAAAAAGTATTAAAAATTAATCACGCGAAATCGTTGAGGGAATGTGTCGACGCGACGACGTCGTCGTGTTGAAATTTTTTTTTCGTACTACAATTTCTTTTACATTTAAAACGTTATGACCAGCCATAATGTATAAAATAATAAATAATTCGTTTAACAAAACCTAGTATTGTTTACCATATATTATTTATTTGATACGAATAATGCGACGAAAAATCGCGGAAACCCAACGAAATAATTTTTATTTTAAATATTATTATTATTTATTAATAGGGGACGGATTTATGCGCACGTTGCTCGAAATAGAACCTTCGAAATGAGCGCTTATAAAACACACGCTATAAAATATTGTGCATAGAATAGGAAAACAAAATTTTAAAACTTACGGACTTGAAATCAAATGTGTAATTACTATAATAATTGCTCGTTGTTTTCGCACCAACAACGGCTTGACGTCGTGACGCTTTATCGATAGGTATTAATTATTGTGGACTGTCAAAAGTCGATTTTAATTTACGCTGGCTGACTGGGTAGCCGTCACTCGTTATCCCAGAATAGATTTCATTCCAAAAAACGACGTGACGTAATCGCACGGAAAACATAATCTGAAAGCAAAAACATGCGCTATAAAATTGCAAATACGCGCATCTCGAATGCACGGGAATAGTTGAAAACGTGAAAAAACAAAACGGACGCACTTACCTACGTTGTTTTATCGAATAGTGTGTTTCAAAAATCGTGCGCGTTTCTAATCCTGCAATTGCTCATTCTAGAAAAATATTATGCACGCGTTTACATAAATCCGTCGTCGCCTAGTCATCGCGGATTCAGTGAATATTCATCAAAACCGTTCGTTTATCGTACTTGGTCGATTTTTTTTTCTGTGTCTAAATGACACCGCGCACGGTACACGTTTAACAATTAAACACGACACTGTTTTTAACGTTAAATTCGAAACAAATATACGACGAGCTCTTCGCAGCATCACAGTGCCGAATCGATTAAATGCGACGTTATATAAATAATGTAATTATTATTTACGTGTGTGCGCGGCGACTCGAAATCGCGCAAATTTTCGTCGTCCCGTTTTTACTTTTTTTTTTTTTCGACGTTCCATTAAAAGTCTCGCAGCATACTTTGAGTACCTAATAGGTTTTGAATTAAAAACGTAGTTGTTTTAGAGTTTCGTGGAGGGACGAGTTTTACTCGAACGATTATTTATTTTTTATTTTCAGGACATTACTCGAATTATTTTAAAACATTTAAAAGCATAATATTACGTACGTCGATTACGGATTTCGTCATTTTCAAAGTGGTTTGTTTTAAAAAGTTTATCATCATAATAAAATGGTGTCTAAGGACATTATGTAGTCCTCTGTTTTATACTTGCATTTTTATAGGCTATTGTACATGATAAATCTAATGGACCCACTGGAAAACGATCCTCGACGTTCAGTCGCAGCTCATTAAATTGCGATTAATAACGCGTTTGATATTAAATGACTTTAGCACGTTACAGTAAATTAGTATTATTGAGATTATCGACATTGCCTGTACCGACAAATAGACTTTGATAAATAAATTTACTGACGATCGATACGATTTTTTACAACACTGACTACGCCGTCTATTGACCCGCATTTCCGATCGGCGAGCCTTTTAAGTGTGCCGCAAACGATATTCTGTATAGAATTGTTTACTAAAGTTATTGCGATTTAACTGACCGTCGCGTCGTCGGGACTTTGAAGTTGTAAAACATCACTGAGATGATATTATGTATAAATTATTATCAGTCGTATTTTATTTTATTTTTTTTTTTACCACGTCGAGAAAAATATAGTTATTCTGAATAATATACTCTGAAATGAAATCAGAAAAAATATTTAATACGGGTGCCTGTGATATAGTAATATAAAATTGATAAAAAAAATATTGCGATTTTTATATTTATAAAAAAAAGAAAACGAATAATTACAGTGTTCTGTTCCACGAGAAAAACTGCCTAACCGTCTAACGAGACTTTTGAATCTAAACCGTAGATAATGCCTGACGGAACTTTAAAATCCCAACACTACGAAAGAGTGAAATATTAAAAAAATAATTATTTTTTTTTCATGATATTTTCGTGCTTATCGTAGGAATAACCCAGCCAGTCTAGAACATTCCGATAGTCTTACGTGTATACTCTGTATGTACATATAAAAGCACAAAATGTTTGTAAATTGAGCGTACACAGAAAATTGGCCCGTGAAAAAAAATAAAAAGCTCAGGAGGAAATGTTTATTTTATTTGTGCTTATGGGCGTTTATTTTTGTCCTTTTGGCCTACCTCTGTGTTGAATTTCGTGTCTGCGGGGGCTTCAGACATTCGATTTGGGTTTAGAGGACCAATTTAATGACGTAATTGATGATTTTGCCGCCGTCAGAGTAAGTGAAAAGTGGCATTTTAATAGTCCGTTTTCGATTGAATAAATAAACCCGGTTATATTTCTTACATTTTTCATAACTGTGGAAAATTTAGCGGATAAAGTAACTTTGGACGCAAATGTTTACTATTTGTTTGCTAATAGCTTACTAAACGCTACTCGCTACGGCCCAGGATATTATTTCCTATACACGACGAAATCAAAAGGAAAACGAGCGAAAAAATATTATAAATATTAATTTTCTTTGGTTAGGTTCTTAGGAACGAGAAAAGGAACGCCCAGGAGCCTTCCGACGACGTTTTTAGAAGATACAACTCGTGTAGTATGAAAAAAAAAAAAAACCTTTCGAACACGACTCGATGAGTACCCATACGTGTAATTTTAATATACATATTTAAATAGCGGACACGCTCGTAAATTTAGGACACGACTCGTTTGCTGTCATTATGACATGTAAGTGTAACGTTATAAATGCGGGCAGTGTGTTTGTGTTCTAGGGGTGTGCTCGGCGATTAAAAAAATAAATAAATAAATAAACGTTATTAAATTATTTCTGAAAATAAAAAAAAAATGTTTAAGAACACAAACCATATTGTACCGTGTGCCCGTCGTCGACTCGATAAATCGATTTACGATCGTCCGACGTTTTGATTACCAAGTCGTTATTTTAACATGCGTATCGTACCGAAAAATATAATATTAATTAGGACAGAGGACTCGTGTCGTTCGCATATTTGATTAATACAATCGAAAAGATAAGCAGAGTAAATAACAAATACTTACGTTTCGCGTGGCTCGAGACAAAGCTTGTTATGTAATTTTACTTCGCATATAGGTTAATGCATGTTTTGTATTTTTTTTTCTGCTTTTAGTGAATATTTTTTTCTTCTTTCACTTTTTAACGCACATTTCATAATAATTTTTTAAATAATTTGCGCTCAACATACTTACATATTTCATAATTGTGTATCTAAGAAAGAAAACGAATAACATTTTATCAATATTTTACCACCCGTCGACGCTTTTTGTTTCATTTCATTTTATAAAAAAAAAAAAAAATCGTTAAAATAACTATACTGTGCAAGTCGTGTGTACCTACACATTTCTATTGGTCAAAACTATGAAATATAATATAAATAATTTAAATAAAAAAGGTGAAGTGTGTTATGATAAAAAAATGCTAATATTGTTACGGCCGGTTTCGAATAAGATTCGTCTTCAGATGTATAAAGAAGAACGCGTTGACGAGTTTTTTTTTTGAAATTTTATCGACAAAGTCGGACTGTTCCGGAAGACACACGTTGTCGCCGACAGCACGTTTACGTTAACACATTATCGAATTTTTTCCACGTCGGACCGGAAACGAAAAAATTATCAGTGACACTTTCGGCGACGTGACGTGTTAAAAGCTTCTTATTTTTGTCACCGCCGCCATTGTCGAAAACATTGGTTTACGATAAAAATTCTTTGATGTGGTGGACGCGCCGCCGCCGTAAGGTTTTTATTTAAACGCTCGATTCGATTGAATATTTATAGCGCTCTATTTCTTTAGGGCTACACTTCATCTACGATATTATTGTCAAAGCCGTCTTTCAATTTATTTTTAATTTCGTTCGTTTTTCTACGACTTGTAGTATTGCAATGTGATAATTTCAAAATAACGCAAATTATTAATCTCACTCTTTTATCTCTTAGTCGACTGCTCGATTTTTACATGTTGCTTATTGATTGAAAACTCGGTCGAAGAGCCAAATGGGTCAGTCGCGATTAACAGCCAGCCCAGCGTCGTCGTGTAGGGCCATGTAGCGCCGATGCACTTTATTTATATGGACATTAATATAGATACTATTGTCGATCGGTTCGCGCAGAACGAAACGAAACTCGATTTTATAATATTTAATTCGATAATATACTTAAACTTTTAGTGCAAAATACCAATCGAAATACTATAATAAAAAATATATTATGTGTTATTATAAGATTATTTATAACTAGCTGGCTCGGAAGTTGATGCATTTTGCATTTTTTTTTTTTTTTTTGAAACGTTTTAGACGATGCTCTTCTGGCCACAAATGTGTTTCATTAGCATGTCGATCTGAATAACTAATTTTTATTTTGCATTTTTCGGTCATTTTCCCACATTTTAAGTCATTTTTACTGATTCACACTAGTTCACTTCTTATCGTTTCTTGTCGACATTATGCCGATAACTTAAACCACTAATATTTGTAATTTTTTTATTTAATTATTTATTAAATATATTTAATTTCATTTTTAAGGGCATTTTTTGTCATTTCTATGTCATATTTTGATATATTCGTAAGCTTTGATAAATTAATATAGAATTTTATAGTAAAATATTTAAAAAAATTTTATTTTTGTTAATTTAAAACAAATATTTGTAATTTTTTAGGTCATCAACTTCACAGCCCTATTTCTAACAAATCGAACGCATATATTTTATCATTAGGTAAATTACATTTACGCGATGAACAATTTAACAAAGACCTACCTATTGGTCTGGGGGACACGGTGCTTATAAAATGATCATTATTATTATTATTATTATGCGAACACAAACGTTTTCAATTTTAAACGTTGGGTTGACGTTTTTACGATTTGACTGACGGCGTCGTCGTCGGTACGTACGTACAGATGGCTCACAACACGCGTAATGAATAAAATGAAACGCGTTTTAATGATTCTTTCAATAAAGGTATTATTCATTGTTATAATACAACTGCAGTTTATAGTTTATGCCTAACTCTTAATTCGTCCGCGCGAAACAACTGTTAAAACAAACTTTATCGTGCAAACGACGACGCGCGTTCGTTGCCTCGGTGAAATCATTGTATGCGTTTAAATAGAAATAGGCGACTATACGTATATATCGTACGTACGCCTATCCCGGGAACGGTATTTTTAATATTGTTTTTTCGTTTTTGTTTATTTCACCATTGATATTATATTTACGCGTGTTTGTGACGCGGAAAGCGGTTGTGAAATAACCGCTCGTACTAAAATCGTTGGGTGAAAAAAAAAAAAACTTTTCACGTAATATATATCGTTTCTAAAACATTGTGCCGCCAGTGGCGTGTTGACAATGGTTCTTTTTTCTTTTTTAGCCACGTACTGTAATAATAACTTTTAAAAATATAATAATGATGTGTAGTTTTTATTTATATTGAAAAAACAAAATAAAATATTAGTGTAAGAAAATATATTATATTGTTTTTTTTTTTGCCATATAACCGCGCGACGACGTTTCGTTTTTGAAATAAAAGAAATACTTACTCAATTGTATACGGTTTATTTTATTTCACTTATTTCAGTGTGAATTGCACAAAGTCACTCGTCACTTCAGTATATCCACGGAATGCCCAGCGCTCTTTGTAAAGTAGCATATCCGATCTCCGCGACTTGAGATTCACCCATACTCATGAGAATTGAGCCGTGTTACGCAATGGATAGTTTTATCTAAAAACATTAAACTGAATAATTATATCTCAGCTAGATAGTTTCGAAAATTGGAAACTCGTTATCGTCCGAGATGAAAAATATCTAGATAAATTATATATATTTATACGTCAATACCTTTTTATTTTGTTCGGCATTGAAATTAATAATTTTGTGGCAACGTCTAAATATAAGGTGTTTCGCTCAAATGGTAAGATTGAGATAAGATGCTCTGTTTAGACTTTGGATTGAAATGAGATTTTCAAGAGGAGATTGGAAATTCTGAAATCATAGTTTTTCATGACTTTTAAAATGATATTAATTATATTAATCCATAATTAAAACAAGAGAAGAATTATTTCGTATTTTTTTTCACTATAACTTACTGACTGATAATTTGTTTTCTCATTGCTTATAACTGGGGTCCATAGATTGTAAAAAGGGTAAAAAAATTGATAAAAAAAATATCAATATCGCTTGACGTATGATAATCAGTATTATAAATATTTATATAAAACGAATCGTACGAAAAGTACGCGATAATTCCGTTTTCTTTCTGTATTCTGCATTTCCAACGTCGTCGAAACAGCGTTCGCAACAACATAATTGTGGCGTCGATATCACAACTGAATTCATAATGACCATTTAATTCAGACGCTCTTCAAACAAAAGAAATCAATCATTTGTGTGTTTGATAAAAAAAAAAAATGAAAAAAAACCTACGGCGCACGCGCGCGCAGCGGTGAATAAATTAACAAAATATTTCATGCTACGATGTCCGATGACGATTCGGACAAGACCGAAACGACAAAGGCCAACTACCAGAGAAAGTCGACGATTTTCGTTTGAACCGATTTCACCTCATTATCCCTATTTCCGGGTCTGCCATTGTCTTGTCGAGTAGTAGGCGGTGTGGCGAGATTAAACCCGGATTCAACGTGTTTGTTTATTTGGACTTGGACACGACCGCATCATAACAGACACGACGAACAATTATGTATTCGCGATTATTTTATTCCATATCGCTTTATTCGGTGATACGTTAAACAGTCGAATTGAAAAAAATACGAATAGATAGAAAATTGTCCGAAAATTTGGGCCACTATAAGAAATAAGAAGGAATATTGAGTATTATTTATTTGACTTTAAAATTCCAGGAGTTTATATTGTTTTTCTCATATGGATTTGTTTTCGAATATATTTATAATTGGTAGAGTATTACAGTCTTACGCGGTTCTCGTGGGCAGCGAGAGAAACCGAAATCAGTGCACTGAGCGATATGTCTTTTTCGTCTAGTTGGATTAAATAATTTTTAAATAAAATTAACAAAACGTTACACACACTCGCGATAATTTTCGTCACGAGACGGCCAACCGTTGCTCCTGGCAACCGATAAGTATATAATTACGTTACAGCAGAAAATACATTTCGTGTCAAAACTTTGTAACAAATTTCATGTTCCTAATTTCAAAATGTGTATTCGGTCCAATAACGCGTCTATATTAAAACACACACACACACGCACCACGTTTGTATCAACATTTTTATTTTTATTATATTTTCCTTCGAATATTTGAAGATTTGAAAAAACGAAAACCATTTGATACGACACATCGCGTTATTACGTATGTTATACGACACAAGTATTTCAAAACTCGAAAAAAAAAACTCTTTTTAAGGAGGGGCTGTGCCTCCCTAAGGTCCTACCGTGGCTACGACTCGGTCGCGAGTAAACACCTGAGCAACCGATTAAATTCGCGTTTGTTCTAAAAAGACATTTTATATTTTACGAGTAGGACATTACGCGCGCGTTTCGGCGAAACGATTTTAAATCTGCAACTATTTTCACTCTCGGACTGTTTTGTTGCCTAGGTGTTTATTCAAAGTACGCGAACCGCGTGTAACGTACAATAAAATTTGTTTTTCGTCTTTCGAGAGACGCGAGTAATACGTATAACCTACCAGCGTAATATATAGAATTCCCAGTGGTTAAAGGGGGGGAGGGGACCCAGAAGGACGGAGTTCCCCCCCATCTTGTTCAAGGTAAAATTATGCGTCAAGTCTCCACAGTCCGGGGGGGAAGGGGGCACTTAGAGGCGTTAGTCACCAAAGTACAATAATACAACATTATAATATGGTTATGTGAAATGTGTTATTGATTGATTCGAACAAATGGAAAAAATAAATAAAACTTTGAAGAGAAAAAAGTACGACGATAAGAGATTTAATGATAGACGTACATCGGGAGAATTATTTAATTGAATCTTACATATTACAGATAGATTCCGGGCAGCGAAATAACACGCAAAGGCCGTCCGTGTAAACATACCCAAACAAACCCTACCTGACACACAACAGGGCTACTTTAAAATTAATGCGATTTTGAGAATGACGGCGATAGACAATTAATAAATAATATTAATACTCGGTAAGTTATTGTTTTTGGCGATACCCACGGTGGACTTTTACGAGTTACAATACGACACGTATTAGGCGAGTTGATAAGTTTTAGTATTTTATCTATAAAATTAAAATTACACTATTCTAGAGCGTATTTTATAATAATTTTATCTCAGTGATGAGTTTGTGTTCCACTACCTATCTATATAGACTTTAAATAAAAATATAATCGGTACTACTTACGGCCTCGGTCGGTGGGTAGCTGTTGAGGTTCGGTGTTCGTGAAATGAAGTAGTAGATACAAAAGTCACTTGATAAAAACGATTGAAATCAAAGAGAAAAAAATCAAAAGTCGCGATTGAAAGAGTCTGATTAGTCGTCGACGAGACGAACAATGTAACAATCGAAAACTTTGTCGACTAATACGGAGAAAAATAAAAACTGCAACGTTAAAACCGAGAAGAACTCTCTGAACCGCTGTCGACACTGGTCGTCTGCACATTGTGCAACGGCAAGCCGCTGCACGTCACTCGATCGGTATTTTTTTTTCGGTTGCGTGCGCTGCTCCGGCTGTTATTGGTCGGGTGGCACCTCGGCTTTCATTGGCCGCGTTTACCCACGCAGTATTTGTCCTGACGCAACACACACTCATTATTGTTATTACTATTACTATTGTTACATAATTATGTATTCATATCGAACTATCTTATCTATAAAATATCCAAAAAACTACACGACTTACGAACTTGAAATTCGGAACAGTGATTTTTCTATAATGCTCTAGGCGAGCAAAAAGAAAGGACTTTCCGAAATTCAACCCCTAAGAGGGTTAAAAGGGGTGGAATGTGTTAAAAATGGAAAACATTATTAATTTCTAGGTCGGATTTTGTGTAACTTACCGTACATACTCCGTAATAAAAATAACGAAATGTCTATAACCTCGTTTTCCAAAATTCAACCCCTACGAGGGGTTTAGAAAGTTTTTTTTTTTTTGGTCGGAATTTTTTCGAAACTTAGCATACATACTCTGTAAATCAAATAATGAAAAATCTACTGACTTATTTTTCAAAATTCAAAGGGGTTAAAAGGGCTTAAACATAAAAAAGGTTATTTCTTGGTCATGTTTTTCATTATATGTATTATTTACAGGAACGTCAGTATATATAAAAACTGACCCAGTGCGTTATCTAGGCAATAATAAGGGATTTTTGAAAGTTAATATCTGATCTGTTCGATTGTTATAAATTTCTGGTGCAAAAATCACGATTTTCCCACGAGGTAGCAAAAATATGATTTTGCCACCTCGTGAAATAGATGGGTTAGTTGTTGTTTCGGTGAACTAATTAAAACTAAAAAAACTTTAAATTTTAAATACATTTTTTTCCAACGTTACAGACTGTGTATTGCAATTTATTTTTACTGGGCAGGGTATAATATTATGTATAAGATTAATTTTCTTGGGAGGAAATTTGTGTTTTTACACCCTACGAACATAAACTTTTTATGAACAAATAAATGTGTAAGCGAACAAATGAAAAGGAGGTTTAGAGTTTGCGGGAAGCTTTGGGCTTCCTGTAAAAGTGTGGTTAGTTTTAGGCTTTGGGCATAGGAACGCTCCTTAATTTTCTAATGAATCAGTCCCCCCCTGAACATTTCCCCCCCCCCCTTTGACCACTGAAGAATTCCTGTATGCGTCGAGTTACAATCTTAAAATATACGAGACATTAAAATAAACACTATAAATATTACGCACCGACCTTCGCCCAGAGTCGTTAGTCGAACGTCATGTTATTTGTCATCGCTTTCGAACGTGTAATGATACTAATGATGCGATTAACACGGCCGAGGGAGAACCGCTCGGATCCGGCGCCCCATTGACTTTATTTTTTTTCTCTCAAATAATACGCTCGTATTTATTAATGTCTGAAAACAAACAACAACTACACAACTATTATGTACTACAAAATATACTAAATCAAATCGATTTTGGTCGTCATCCGAAGAATGATTTTTTTGCGTTATGTCTTCTCGCCGAAATCATATTTTCATTGTTTACAATATTGAAAGATTTCTCCCGATACTACTTGTAATTTTTAATCTCTTTTTACCGAGTCGATTGCCCGTTTCCGCGCCGTCACACGTACGTAGAGCACCTAAGTCGAGCCGAAAGCTAACATTTTTTTATTTTACTTCATAGGATTTTCGATTTGATTAGACGTGCCTGTATACCGTCATGTCGATCGAAAGCAAAACGATTTCGCGTAAACTCGTAGAAATCATCATCATAGGTAAATAATACGCTCGCGTACGTTTTGCAAACAAAACGTAATAACGATAAACTCGTTAAAAAAAAAACCGAGAGATTGTTGTCGACTTTTCATGACAAAAGAAAATAAAATTCCTTCCATAATCGGTATAATATTGTTATTGTTATTATTATTATTGTTCCTAATACGGCGTTCCTCGTATATGGACATTTTGCTTGCGAAATACATCGCGGCTTTGTCCCGCGACGAATCAAAACTATATACGAGAACGTTTATGACGTTTAAATTAAAATACAATCGGATGGTTTGATAACGACCCGAGTCGTCTCGATTACCTATGCCTACCGTTTGAATACTAAATAAGGCGTTCAATAGTTGTTTTTCGAGTGAATAGAAATAACGACGCATTGACTGAATCGAACGAATATGTTTTAGTTTCATACGCGATAAATAATTGCGCTGCGGTTATTATGGTCTACAGAGCGACCATGTCTCGGCGTTATCTGTAAACCCAATGCTGCGAATGGCCTCTAAAAAAAAGAAAGAAAAAAACAGACGAAAATATAAATCTTCTCCGCCGCCCAAATTCGTAATTTTCATTTTTCAACGCGAATAGTAGTCGTTTGAAAACCCAAAGTCCGTACAGGTTTTATAAAAGGAGTGTAAAGTGCGCAAACCTTTGAAAACCATACGATCGATTAACGTGAGCATTAACACAGCTACAACACCGCAAACTAACAATGTTATTATTTCTTTTTTTTTTTAAAGAAACAAAAACGATATTTCTCCGGCGGGCGGGCGCATTTATTTCACGATTCCTCGTCGCGACGAGATTACATAGTTTCGTTTCCTATCTTGAACGTTTCTGCTGTCGAGATTTTCGTCGAAAACCCGCTTCCCGTTGGTCCGCCGATACGTGCGGTGTGTACGGTTTCGCCGCGGTAAGTATAGAAAGCCCAAGACGTCGTCGTCGTAAAGTTATACCGAGCGAAAACTATGAAAAGTTTTTCGAAATTGTTTCGATCAAACTTTCGACCGGGCGCGTTTCAAAAGAAACTGTAATTTATTTAAAACGGAATTTTATTCTTTCGTTTCGTTTACTTTTTTTCCCGCGATGACCCGCACGGCGCGGCGTTGACTCCGCGGCGGCGGCGCGAGGTAGGTATTTGAAGAATTTAATATTCGCGGCAAGTCGCTCGTTATAAATTTCAAACGCTCTGCGGAGATGACGTTTGACGCGGCCGCCGTTCCGCCTCGCTTTCCGTGCGTATTTCTTACGCGGCGACTTTGAATTTCTACTCTCTGTTGGGCGTGTTTCGACGTCGCGACGGACGATATCGTTTTACACGCTCTCCGGAGCGCCTGCCTATACGTTTATGGCCGCGACGAATTCTTTTCCTCGTACTGCCCGGCGGCGGGGTCAGATCGACGTGTCCCACTAACGTGCCTCCTCCTGCCGTGTCTCGCGATCGGAAAAAATCCGAATTTCGAACGCTACGCGCGCCGTTTGAAACGATGCGTATTATTTGTGCGTCGCGTCGGACGCGTCATGATATTGTTTCTAAAAAAATACGTCTCGATCGCGAAAGGATAACGCGCGCGACGATTCGCGGAGAACGCTGCCCCCCCGTTCAACTGCGAACGACGATAAATTAAAACCGTTTAAATAGGTTAAAGAGAAATGACTCCTATTTAGGTTACGACCTCGGAATCCCCCGTAGGCCCCACGTACTAACCAACTGGCCGTTTGCCTAGATGCGTTTTTGAAATTCGTCCGACGACGGTGCCAAAAAAATTAAAAAAACTATCAAAAATAGAATAAATCCGTTTTAATAATAATTGATAACAATACGCGTTGGCGAGCCAAACTAACTATCGACCGAATCGGCGCGTCGTCGTACCTGTATCGAAGTGGTTGCAGCCGTCACGTCGTGTTGATAATATACCGAAAAAACGCAAATCTAGAAAATCATTATTCCATAACTACGAGCAGCGCCTATTTATTTTATAGATACTTCGTTACTTTATTACAGACTTTCGTTTGTATTTTCCGTAATGATCATTTTTATCGGATGGGATTGTTGTTGTGGTTCTTTTTTAATTATTTTTAATTATTTCGCTTCGTGAGTCCTACTAGTCTATTAACGACTTTAGATTAAATAATCGATCGTTTATTTTAATGAGTTTTGACGAACTGCGTGTGGATCGATTGTTTAATCATAAGCACGCCTTAAAATGGTATCTGCTCAACGCAGCAGATGAAATGAATTATGAGAATAAGTAAACGCACAGACGATTCGAGTCATCGATTATAATTGGGTGTATTAGGTTCGAAGACAACACGTTATATACGCCGTTTGAAAACGTATATTGTACGAGTAAAATCTTCGTCCGGTGATGCGCGTAAGATCTGAATCGTAAGTAGAATTTTGCTTTCGAGATCGTTCGGAAAGTCTTGGCACACGGTTTATTAGTTTTCCAGAACCAAAATACTTTACTGCAAAAATGCAAGACAATATTATAATATATCTATCGAACGGTCGTTATAAAATACGTCATCACCACAAGTTAGATTATTCAGCAAATTTCGACTAAACTACAGTAATGACTATTAGTTATTACTTTGATGACTATTCCTTTTTTTTTTTATTCTTAGAACGTCTTAGACTAGACAAAAATGTTCGTATGATTGTTGTTTCGTGTCTGTCGAACGCGATCGGTTTCGATTTCCAGTGGTTATATTTTCCCAGTACACGGGGGTGTATTTATCTTCCCGCTCTCTCGTCATTCGAGAGAGAATAGTATAAAACGACAGTCGGCGCTCGACGACTTATCGAGGATACAGGATATAACCTTGTTGTTTCTTCGGACCCGAATTTTCAAAACCCTTGAATGTCGCTGATAATATATCCTTCGACTCCGGATATAAGGAATACATACGTATTGTTTTTACAAAAACGTTATCATTATGTACATAAAAGTATATATTATAATATTATATATACTATTGTATATTTGTTAAATTAAAAAAAATACTCAAAGTCAAAAAATACCTACGCGTCGTTAGTTGTTTATTTCGCGTTTCGAACGAACTAATAAAATTAACATCAGACTGAGAGTGATAGAGAAATAATGGGTTTTTTTTTTGGAACGGGGGAGAGGAGGACTATAGGTATACAAAATATGATTTAGTCGAAATTATTTAACCGTTATCCGTGTGATGTCCTATAACGTACTCGTATATAATATGTATAAATAATAATTTGAAGATTACGTGCGGGGACGGTTTTTGAACCGAAACAAAAAACGATAAATAAACGACGCGTTTCGATCCGGACGAATAATTATTATTAAAACACGCGACGTGAGTAAACGGCATTCGAAAAACTAAAAAATATGAAACGCGTTGCCTTGCGATTCCCCGGAGGCGGCGGCGTAAGCGTTCACGTTCGATGTCGTGCCGCCGCCGGCTTCGTTACAATTGTACATCGTGTTGACTTTTCGCAAATCGTTCACTGTGGCTCCGGTTCGTTGTCCCAACGTCATACTCGGATTGTACTTGGAAAAAAAAAAAAAAAACATAACATGACAATTAATTTTCATTTCGGTGACGAAAAATCTAGGGCATGCTAACGAGATTTTATTTACAAACGGATGTGTTTTCGTGCATTCAGATGTGTTTGGAACGTTTGAGAAAACATTTATAGATTAGGCTTTTTAAATCGTTGATTTTCTATCATTGTTATGTCATCGTAATTGATAGGTAAGAGGAGGTCCGGAGGGTTAAACGTCCTCCCCTACACCGATAGACACCCAAACGGAACGGTGTGTTTTGTGGCAAGGACGGCACAAGTGAGAGCTATTTCGGTCGTGAGTGACGTGTGCGGCAAACGAGTCGAACGAGTCACACGTACTATTTGTCGTCACTCCTTCGCTTTCGTCGATATTATTGCGGATCGTCGTCGGACAGATATTGTTATTTCGGTACAAAGAATTTAATGATTTGTCAGGACTGCTACAGACTTCAGTGAATAACAGTAGGGATACCCATTTTTCGACCTTCCGCGTTGGGCTTTCCATTTTACCACCCAGTGAACGAAAAGAGGTCATTTTCAACGTTTCGGCGTAGGCGTAAAAAATTATTTACACTTTTCACTTTAAATAAAATTTACCGAATTTTTTAAATCCAATAAAACAATAGACATTCGTGGCTGAAAACTGAACTTTTCTACTGTCCTACCGAAAGATAAAGTGTCATCTCATAATATGTTAACAGTTAAAATGTAATAAAAATGTAAATATAAATTAATAATAATAGTAAACACTGGTTTCGAAAAGAAAACTCAAAAAGTTCCTTTTCAACTGTCCGTCATGTGTTAAATTACTGGATTAAACTTTCTGAATGTTAACAGAAACGTCGTTTTTTAACCAGAAGAAGTCTTAAAAAGATTAACACAACGCAGACGAAAGTTATTAAATTTACAATATTATAACAGTGTCGGACCTCTTGTTACTGTTTAATTTAATAAAAAAAAGTTAAACAATCGACTTTTGACGGTTCACGATGTTTTTGGAATTATTAATTCAAAACGCGTGTACTCTCATGAAGAAAATCAAATTTTTAGAATTCCTTCCGTTTATACCAACGACGACGTAGCTAATTATTATTATTATCGAGTGATATTTAATAGTGAGTTAATTTGTTTGTCTTTTACTAAAACTTTTTACTAATCTAATCAAAGTAAGAGATAAATTTGTTTACACAGTAGTCTGTGTTTTTTAAATTACATATTTTCATATATTTAATCAAAAAATACCTTCCATGGTAAACGTGAAGGTACTCAATACGGCATTTTACTTTTTAATCTATTAGTATATTTCTCAGAAAAATCTACTCGAAATTATAAACAGGTGTGTTTTTACCAAATGTCACTACTCGTATATGAGTTGGTTATTTATTTAATTTTTTTTTTTTTTATAATAGTAAATGAGCTTATGTCACTTTTTAACGACTATACACACAATAAAACAGCTGGGTAATGCGATCTTGCGTGTTTTTAAGTGCTATTATAATTAAGTTTCAGAGAGTTTATCATCGACTCGAGTCTCGAGTGTACCTGAACTCTTTTTTTCTCAATTCGTCCTTTTGAATGAAAATGTATTAAATCGCTCTCTAAAGTCTAAACAATAATCAAACGTAATATATAAAATATTTCTCACGCGATCGGGATTTATCGTAGCAGTAGTTTTTATTATTATTATTATTATTATTATTTTATTCAATAAAATCGCATAAATCTAGCTATTTTTATAAACAAATTGTTCTAATTTTAGATTTGAAAGTAATAAAACAGACTTGTGATTTCACAACCTGGCTTAGTGCCCAAGTCGAAAAAAAAAAACCATTGAAAAACAAACTTCTATTACACTATTGTGTGGAAGTGAAAATCTTTTATTGCGACCTACGTACAACCACACGTTAAAGTTACTCAAATGTTAGTTCGTTTTTATTTCATAACATAGTTTTATTTTTAACGCGTATTTCTTAATTGTGATTTTTACGTTTCACAATGCAGAATAAATAATGCGTATTATACACAGGATATTACTAAAATGTTGATTCGTTTATACCCGTGAACAATGTGTTGCTCGTCATTCGAACCAAAAACACCTACGTATATTTAATTCTTATCAACTATGTAGAAATATATTTTTATCAATGCCGACAAGTTATTGATTATTTATGTACTCTAAAATCTCATATTCTGGACGTTTCGAATGACTTTTATTTATAATGTATAAACCGATACAATGACTAAACTCTCAAACACGACTGAAAAATCGAATGAACTAGATGGATACGTCGTATAACAAATTTAAAAAATACAGTTTGATAACTTGAAATCGATATAAAAAAAATTAAGTTTGATTTTAAAATAAGATTTATAATACAAACGGGCAGAGTAAATGTATCTACAGAAAGAAAAAAATGATATAGTCTGAAATTGATAAAAATTTTACAAAAAAAAAAAAGCCTAAAATGAATGAATATTAATCAACAAAGCAAATCACGTATCAATCATAATGTTTTTATTTTGTAAGAAAACGCATGTTTATATTATTTTAGTTCAACGGTATAGTAGGGGAAAACATGACCTAAACATTTTTTAACTCTTAAAATTTCCACGTTTTTTAAGACAATTTGTTTGGAGAGTTAATGTTCCCATTTGAGTTTTGTTATATTAGAAAAACGCCTACTCTGGGTTTTATTAAAACGAAAATAAATAGTTGCGATTTTCATCCTAAAAACGTAGAAACTAATTTAATTATCGAAACGCGTAAACGAGATGATTGCAATGATTAACGGAAATAAAATATATTTCTATGTTCGTAATGTTTTATATTCAATAAGTGAATGATATTTACCTTGGCTACAATGGTTTCTTTGCCATTTTTCGAAAACGCGTAACGCGGGTAATGCATCACACTAGTGTAGTCGTACGGCAGTCCGAACGTAGACGTGACATTATCGGGTACTTTATGGAAATCTGGCCAATAAGCTGAAAATAAAAATAGTTTTCTGCTTACTCGGCCGCGCATTCCGGTGATTATAAAGCGTTCAGGTGTAGTATATTGTATGAAATATAAAAGTAATAAACCTATAATAAAACTGAACGCTGTGGAAAAAAACAATACAATAACAGTAGCGTGCCCAAGATTTTTCTTCTGGTGGTCAGCTAAAGTTATGAGAAAATATAAAATATAATATCGACCAACTATAGATTATGTATTACAAAACCGCTCCCTTGCGATTTACTCGATTCATTTCATTTAATATTATGCAATTAATGTATAATCAACTTGCCATACAAATAATCGTGCGTTTTAAAAACGTAATAATTATTAATTACTAATGAATCAATGGCAAGACTTTATAATATTATTATTGTTAAGAAAACACCGCAATACTCGAGAAATTGTGTACTTGCAGAACTTTTTTAATAGTATTTTTCAAGACTTTCTACATCTCTTATCGATAAAAGTTTCTAAATATTCTAAAAAAGTTCATTCTTTGTGGATAAAATTAGGTTTTCAAAAACAGCCCACAACAGTTACTATTCCGCGATATATTGATCATTTGATAAGTCGAAAAATTGAAAAAATTAATATCGATTAATAAACTACCAAACGTAATATTATAAACCTTACATGATTAACTTCCGCATGTTCTCTGCTGTCGAATTTACGAGAACGATATTCAACAGCGTCGTGCCTTTGAAAGGAAAACTCGGACGAGCGAGTGTGTGTGTGTGGGCAAGGGCGTCATAGTTTTACTTTAAAGTGAACAAAACGACTCGAAAAACAAAAAACCAAATGTTCAGAGTGATTGACCAAGAACGAATAGAGTTAGGCGCAAGGTCGGGAAAACTTTCGGCACGCCACTGTTCGTCGATAAAACTGTCTATCCGAGTTTCGTATCTCATTCTATTTTTTTTTATTTTTTTTTTTTGTCAAACCCGTTACTTTTGTCGATATTTTCCCAGTAGATGGTGACCGCGTTGTCCCGGTCGTGCCGAGCCTGTTCGTGGAGTAAGCCGACCACGTGGAGCAACTCGTGTTGTACGGTGCCCTGGTAGGAGATGCACGAGGGCGCTTCCAGGTTCATCATGTGCGGCGAGCCCAAGTCCCGGTGGAAGCCGATCATGGCGTAACAGCCGCGGTTGCGCTCGCGCACTATGTACAAGTGTTCGTTGTGCCCGAGGTCTAGCGGCGCCCGGACCGCGGCCGCGACGTCGTTCTTGTCGACGAACCGCAGGCACGTCTTGGACTCGATCGCGTCCATGGCCGTCCGAATCTTGGACCGTTCGTCCAACGCTGAAGGGTAGAAAAACGAAATGACGATTAGTGATTAATAATGTTTGTTATTATTAGGGTTCGGATTTTATAGCACCAAAAAAACCGTAAAATATGCTCTATAAATATGCCCTAAATAAATAAAAATCAAAATTACAGTCGATGGTATATTATAGAATCTACAATCATGTGGAACAATAACAGATAAGAAGGTACAAATGAATAAATATATTCGACATCGCCGGGCTATTTAAAAAGAGGTTTCGTAACTTTTTAAAAAAAATGGCTCTTTCCTACGAAAAGATTGCCGACCCCTGTACTAGATGATACTATTTAATATCCCGTTGTTTTGGACCACGTGTTGTGTTTTGCGATTTTTTAATATTGTTTTAAACGAGCAACTCGATGATAGCACCACCTATAATTTGAATATTTCTGTGTATAAAAGTTGAAATGCGGTTGGGCGGAACTTAATTCGATTTCCCTCGTCGTCGGCGGTAATGGGTACATTTTGATACGATATAAACGTTAAAAGCACGAGATGATGGGCTTTATGTGGCTGCACGTTATGCGCACGTTTTAAAAGGGTTAAATGTTGAATGCAAGGCGCACTTTTGATTAAAATCTAAAAGCTTTAGAACAACGGGGGTTTTTTTTTCTTTCTTTTTTAGAAAAGAAAAACGTCTCTGTGCGGGAATAATATAACTCGTCGATTATTATTTGGGTATTGAGAAGCGTATTGCGATTTAGGCGTTAAGACCACAGTAAAATCGAGCGGTTTATTATAAAATACGATTATTACTCACTGAAATTATAATGGATTATGTAAGGAACGGTCGCCTTTGGCCATTTATAATAATCTGACAGTATCGCGTTTCTGGAAATCGGCAGCATTATATCTCCTTGGTACAACCGCGAACTCAATTCCGGATACATATCTGTTGACATAAATAAATACAATATCAATACAGTGCAAAAACTTTCGGAGAAAGATGTAATATTTCGAATGAAATTCATCGTTGTTTGAATTTAATTCAAAACGAATTCAATTTCAAAATTGTAATATACTATGTGTAATACTTATTTCGCGTTTTTACTTTTTAGGCCATTCTTTCCGTTTTTATTATATTTTAATATTTTATTATTTTACAGTATTTATATAATTAATAATTGATAATTTTCTACACAATATAAAACCAAATGAGAGGAACATATGGTATTAAACGATCAACATTTTTTATCCGACCAAAATTATTTAATCGATATTTTTTGAAAAAAAAATTAAGAAAACTAGATCATTTCAAATAATATCATTCGCAATGTAAAAATGCATAAAAAATTCTCCCGTAAAACTCACCCGGGGTGAAATGAGACGGCGCTTTCGATTCTTCTTTGAATCTCTCGAACAGCGTGTTGAGAAAGTTCCCATCAATGCCGGCCGCGCATAATCCCAAAAGCCTCGCGGCCAAACATAAGTAAAGCGCTTGCATTTTCGCAGGATCGAAAAAAAAAAACCGATCGCCCACAATCGAATAATAGTGTCGCGTGGCCGCGACGATTCTCGCGAGTGCCGTGAACAGATATAGAGTCTTCTGTTGTTTTCAAAGGGCGAAAAAATAATAATATATTTTATCTGTAGGACGGCGGGGACACGCGCGAGTCTCCCCATTTCCTTTCGATTGTTTGAATAATATCGTACTTAGTATCTGCGGCTGATACGCGTAGGCGCAAACTCGACGACACGCGTTAATAAGGCCATTATTCATTTATTTCAACGACGTCGCCCCTGTATTGTTGTACAGGGTGTCCCACGGAGATCCATAGCGTTCGCACGAAAACGTTTTGCTCGGCGATCCTAAGTTTTTTCACAATAACTACCAGAGCTCTACGTTACACTTTACATTGTATTTTGTGCTTATATTTGTTTCAAAATTCAATTCAATTGTTTTTCCAATATACAAGTCTGTTTTTTTTTAGTATTTGATTTTGAAAACCATTTGAGCGTATAATATGTCAACGATTATAGTCGTATAAAACAATAATGATAATCGATTATATAGTACCTACCCGCAGGATTATTTGAAAGAAAGAAAATAAAAACTGAAAATAAAAACGTAGAACTGAACAACCGTAAGTCGTTGAGTTTTTACAAGGCCTCCGTGCAGGGACACCCTGTATACTACCTGCGGCCGGCGTACCCTCGCGGAATAATAATTAGACGTCCCGCGTGATATATCATTTTCCCATATGGTTTCCGATAAAAACACTACCTAAACAATTAACACGTTTCGTACTCAATGAAACGCGTCAACCCTATTCTCAGTATGTTTGTTTTGATAACCGTTGAAATCGTATAATATAACATATTACAATTGTTTCTCCCGCAATCACCTCGCCCCCGACCCACACCTGCACGAGTATCTAGGTACTATCGTTGATAAGTGAGTACCCATACATACCTACAACGAATAACTACATATAACAACAATATAATTATTGTTATAGTGTTGCCACCGAATAAAATATGTCACGTCGTGAAACCCGTGACCGATGTGTCTACTTACATAACGTATATACGTGCACTTAGTTTCTAAATTAATTTATTAATTATATTTAATTGATATTATATCTGAGTAAATCAAAAACTTACCAAAATTACACCATAACCACTGTGTGTGTCCTCCGATTTCCCATCAAAAATAACGATGACGTTGAATGCACGATGCCATTTTAAACGCAAATCTATAATATTATTACCCAAAAGTATATTAGTTATAGAAAAATAAAATATAGTTATTATGTAGGTAGAGCGTTGATAATCTACACTTTTAAACTCATAGTCCATTCGACAATATTCGAGATATTCAATATTATGTACACATATAATGCAAAAAATAAAAATGGTTTTTTTAAATACATTTTTTTCTTTTTTTACTCAATATCTGTTTATCTGTGATAAATGGGTTCTTATTTTTAAACAAATTTGTATAAGCTTATTTTTTCAAAACTAATTCTCATCATTTTTTTGGCTTTCCGCACTTCACCTCTCAGTCCCATTATTATAATAATCTACTACAGTTGTTTTTTAATAGTTTCGAAGAACGCTCGCGTACTCGAACTCTCCAGTACTCGTACTCTCGCGTACTCGAACGCTCCCGTACTCGTGCTCTCGCGTACTCGAACGCTCGCGTGACATTGAGTCACAGGGCCACAGGGAAATATAATGTAGGTATATGCATAGGTTAAAATGTACTATTAAATATGGTATATTTAATCTATGCTTACATAAACTACAGAAGATAACATACTCGTTATGTGCATCATTATTAAAGTTTCGTGAAGCCCCGGACCGGCGGTGATATAATAAGGGTGAGGCAATCATGGCCACGGCCCCTCCCGAAGTGTCGGACTAGAACATAACACGTTATGATATTAATTGTATTTGCAAATATTAAGTTTAATTATGAATATTAATACTTACATAATATTGTATATATAAAGTATTACCGGACAGTGGAAGTCTCGTTGACGTGACGCAAATGAAGACGAAAGTACTTTGTCGCGCGACGAAAGATTCAGGTACACCCACACGATACTCATGAGATTTCCGCCATTATTTTTTCCTCGGCCGTCGCATCCGCGAATAGTTTGAACTCGTGCGGGGGGGGGGGGCACGCGTGCAATTATCACTACAGTTTTTCGTCGCGCGTCTTGTGCGCTTTGGTACGCGCCGGCATCGAGATTGATCGAGAATATTCGCATTGACGAATATTGATAAAAGCGATCGACTCGAACGGGAAACTACTCGGCATTTCCACCACTCAACGACTCGGACGAGAAACTACCAATCGCCGAAGTCTTGTGTGTCGTCGCGGTCAAAGCCCCGCCCGCGCACAGAAGATAACCCGAGATGACCGCGGTTCGGGTTAATACCCGGTACCGGATCGAGACCAAAAATGGTGGCACAGGCGGTGGAAACGTATTTTGAAGGGCCATTTGTTTTGAGCATTTTAGGAAATACGACGAAAACTCGTCGTCGGTTTGTCTTCCGTGCGTTTATGTTTTTACCATATTTACAGGATGATAAAAAACGAATACTCGGTGAATACGTCGAGTCCCTAACGGTTAGACAAAAAAAACTACCGTCCGAAATTATTCATTAAAAAATGGTCTGTTTTTTTTTTTCATAATATGTTTTATGATGCAACGGAAAATAATATTACGCGATGCTAACAATTCTAGACAGAGTCGAAACGAATCTAAAATATCTCATGAGCAAGGTCCATCAAACATACTCACATTTTGTTGAGAAACGTATTTCTATGACGACCGGCAGCGTCGTATAAATAATGTATGTGAAGGATCTATGACAGTGCTGCTTACATAGGCCGTCCCAAGAGGCGAGAAAAATGTTTGCGTGCTGAAAAAACAGGGACCAAATATATTTTCATATTACCCATCACTCGCCCTTTTACAATTTAGATATCCGAGACCGCTTCTCGATTACCCCGTTGATTCTAGGCATGTTCATAAAAGGCGACTACGATTTTAGTCATTCCGGGTAACGTTGTTCCTATGGACACATAAATCCTATAAAATGTTTCCAGGGTAATATGGAATACCAACACCCAAAAGAAGGTACCATACTGAATGTTACCGACAAAATATAATTACAACGCATATCACAAACATCAACAACTCTATTCGCCGCGAGACCAAAACAGCAGTCCTGAACTTTCTGCAATTTTTTCACTAGAATATTATTTATTTTTTTAATTGACCTATACATAAAATATTTTCTATTATGTCACTGAATCCCACTGTTTCCAATATCTCAATTATTTAATGAAAATACACAATAATGAAAAATATTGATCACGATTGTTGT
Organism: Drepanosiphum platanoidis; assembly: GCA_948098885.1. NCBI lineage: Eukaryota > Metazoa > Arthropoda > Insecta > Hemiptera > Aphididae > Drepanosiphum > Drepanosiphum platanoidis. Next base: position 7,824,224 of record OX402532.1, read on the forward strand.
CGTATTACAATAATTGTGCATTATTTATTTATGCGTTTCAACTGTAAATTATAAAATCAGACCATTTGGGTAAATAATATTGCCATTTTTTTGATAAAAGAAAAAAACCAATCTTGAATCAAAGTTAAATTTAAAAAATATTTAATTATTCAATACATTTTATGTTTAAGTTATTAATTTAAAATAATTTTTTTATATTACCTCATATTTTGTAGAACCATTGGTTCTGTTGAACACACTTTGTGAATCACTGCTATAGGTTAAAAAGACTAGTTTAGAGTTTATTTCTTCTTGGGCAGTGTTTTTAGATAGCCTTAATAAGAAAAATGTCATAAGCAAACAGTTTACATTATTGTGATATAAATCATACATTAATATGGATGAAATTATTTTGAATGTTGGCCTATTTTCAGCCATATTACTTTTGTGAGAGGACTAAATTAATCATTGTATTAATTTCTCTACAAACTAGGTGATGAAACTGTATATGAATGCCGATGGGCAATTTACATCACAACAAAGACGTTAATTTATTGAAAGTACTAACTGATTGGGGAGGGAAAGTGAAATCAATACGACAATTTGGAATTTAAATAAAAGTCAAGGTATACTCAACACAGGGATGAGTAGTAATATGTTACATAAATCAAATTTATGTAACTTGGTCGCATCTTGTAATTCATAATAATTGATCGGTAATTTCAAGTAATTTCAAAATGAAACTCGTCACACTTTGTGTTGTGACTTTTTGTACAAACAAATTTAAATTTATCTTTTAGTTTATGATGTAACTTATACGACTCAACAACTGTAAGTCGTAACTTGTTACTCCAAATAAAATATATAACCAACAACTTATACCAAAAATTAGAGTAACTCTCATACAGTAGTTACATTAGCGCTAGCAGAAAGCACTACAAATACCATACAATAAAATGTATTGAGTACGCAGTAATAAAAGTTAATCTCTTGTATGAACTTAAAAATTATATTTTACTATCAAAATTAAATTGAAAATGAACAACTTTTCTACTTGTTTAGCTATAAATATTAAATAATTGAATTTTAAAAGTTCCGATTATTTGTAACACCAAAGTGAAACTACTAAATAAAATAAATAAAAATGACAAACATATAATCTATTTTTGTAACCTGTAAATTTGAAATAGAAATTTTTGTTGAATTGTCGATCATATATTTAGTTTTAGTAAAATTATAACACTGTGCTCAAACTGGAACACATTTTTACAACTTTACCATTCATTTTATTATTTTTCCGAGTACTAAATCGTATTTTGGCTTAAAGTTAACACACAATTAATTTCCAAAGAATACGATGTACACCCGAATCAGTTAGAACTGTTCAGACTTATGACAAGAAGATGAGAAGATGTTATCTTTCGTCACTTAAATGTTTACCAAGTTCATTATCACTACATTTTCTAGACTTATGAGATCTATTTGGACTTTTGGAATGTTTTCTTTTCTTTTTGTATGTTTTTTTCTTTTTATGGTTGACACTCGATTTTGATTTCAAACTGTCGTTTTCATTTGACGAATTATTTATGACAGGACTTTTAGAACGTTTAGATCTTTTCCTTGAACTAGACCTGGACCTTGTTCTGTGTCTCTTAGACTTTTTATGTTTACTTTCTACAGATGTAGAATGGCTTCTTGACTTTCTAGACATAGTTTCTTTAGATTTCGATCGGGTTTTATGCCTACTATGTTTAGTTTTTTTATACTTAAGCGGTGATCTAGATCTCTTGTACTCCATATATACGGTTTCTTTAGATTTAGACTGAGATCTAGATCTCCTAGATCTTTTTGATTTTGATCTGCTACTGGACCTCAATCTTTCTCTGGAACTAGATCTGATATGTTTAGTTTTTTTATACTTAAGCGGTGATCTAGATCTCTTGTACTCCATATATACGGTTTCTTTAGATTTAGACTGAGATCTAGATCTCCTAGATCTTTTTGATTTTGATCTGCTACTGGACCTCAATCTTTCTCTGGAACTAGATCTAGTGCTTAATACATCAACATCATTAACATCCTGAGAATATAGGATTTTAGAAGTACTGGCTTCTTGAGATGAATCATCATTTTCCTTTTCAAAATTCTTTAGCAATTCAGATTCTTCTGCTTCAATGTTAAGCCAACGAGTGTAAGGGTTATCAACATAATTTTGATTACCTTCACACTTGTAGGTAATCCGATTATTAGACACAGTTTCAGTGACATTACTCATAGTTTCAACACATACATTGTCTTCTTGATGAGACAAACTACTTGTTAAGCCTTCAACTACTTCTCTTAAAACCTTAATAATCAAAATAATAGTAATCATTAAATCAGACATTATAGATTTGTACTCAAAAAATTTACCTCAGTGTAAGATTTTCTATTTGTGTGAACTCTCTTTCCACGATAAGCCGCTCTTCTACGTTTAAAATCTCTTTGCCCTTGTAAAATCTCGAGCTCAGTTTTTGGCTTTTCATTAGTTTTATTAAAAATGTCCTCACTAAACAAAATTCAAACATTTAATTTAAAAATATGAGTATTAAAAATATGATAAATAAGTTCAAACTCACCCCATTAATTCTTTTTTGGCGGGATCGTAATTATTAGACAATTTTGTATTCATTACAGCACTATCGTATAATACTCTTCTCTCGTCGGGCGTAAAGTCACAAATGTAACGTTCAATACTTTGAGAAACTTGTCTAGGCTCATTTTTTATATCTATAATTAATAAAAATAATGTATATTTTAAACAAAACACAAAATCATTTGTATAATATAAAATGATGAATACAAATAATAGAAATATAAAAGGATATAAGTAGAACACTGTTCTTCGAGTAAGATATCATTATAGAATCTATCCATGTGTAGCAAAAACTTATGTGAAATTTCAAAAAAATAAATATTTCCGAAAAAATTGTTATTACAAATAATTTGATATGAATATACGATATCATTAAACAATTGAAATAATAATGAAACATTAAAATTATAATTATAAAAAGGATATATCTTTTTTTTTGCAATATATAATGAAAATATTGTAAAATATCTTGTATCAAACTTTCTTTTATCATATCTGAAAAAAAGGCATTAGCTGTTGTAAAAATTTTTTTAGTAGTTAAAACATAGCATTAGTGAACTTATTTTACGTACTTAAAGTGAAATTTGACTCCTCATGGGCAGATTTCAAAATATTTATTTGAGCCATTTCATCTGTAATATAAAACAAAGATTAGTTTAAAAAAAAAAGGGAAGAATTCTTTTCTTTTCCCATTACAGTTTACATCATCACTACATAAACGCTAAAAACATAAGATCATTAAATTTGATAAATAATTTATATTATGATAAGCAGTAGTTATGCTCAAGTTTACTACTTACAATTCTGAATAATTTTAAAATCCAAAGTTATAATACCTCAATTTGTTATATTTGTCCAATACACACGAAACAGAAAATATAAATGTACAATTTTCATATGATAATGGACAAAATAAACGAAGAAGTACTAAATATAAATTGAATTTCAGTGTTAAGTGTTTTATGTTAAAATATCATTATTAAACTACATATTTACAAATGTTTTATAATTGAAATATTGAAAAATTATTAATTTATAATACTGACATCTACCTAAGATTTATCAAATTAATAAACTCTGACAATAACTTTAATGAAACTGCACACTGATTTTATATCGTAAATGTAGTATGTCTTTACAAATATTTAAGATTTTTAAAACCCTAAAAATCTTGTAACGAGCAGCAATTGATATAAAAATTATTTTGTGTAGTTAATTCATTAGTAAATCCATATTACATATTGTTAATTGAGTATTTAAAAAATAAATGAATTATTATTGTACCGATTCGTGTAGTCTGGGACGATGTTGAACATTTATATGACGGATACAATGAATGAGTTGAATCGTATCCATTTTGTTTCAACATGCAATTTTGACAATGAACTTCGAGTTTGGACGGCAATATTTTATGTTCACTTTTATATGGACACTTGACCAGTACATTCTAAAAAATAAACATGTTTGAAAATATTTTTAGCAAAAATGTACTAATTAACAGTATAGTTTTAGTGATTCTAATTTTAATGCATCTAAAAATGTGTATTTTTTTTCTGTTTCCTTCCGTAAGATTAATATAAATGCGTTGAACATTTCATTAAAATTTCTATTGAAACAGACATTTTGGAACATACAATTATCGTTATTTTATGATAGAACAACAACAACATTGGAGTTAAAGCGGAATCTGAGATAAATAATAATATTAAAGTATTCAATCTGAGTAGACGTATTATCATTTTGATTTAAAACAGTCGAAATAAAAAATTGAGGACAATAAGACGTGTTTGATTGTTATGAAGCATGCACCGTCGAGTGAACAACCAATTTTAAAAACACAAGACGGTCATAAGAGTATTTATTTATTTACCCGAGTCAATACGAAATAGATAAAATTGATTTTGTATGAAAAAAAAAAACAAATAAACAAGTAAACGAGGGTATAGTTACATTGTTCGGTGTTTCGTCCAGCGACCATCCTATCTTCCCGACGAAATCGTTTAGCGTTTTCGTCGCGCCGTGGACATAGTTTTCGAACTGTTTCAACACCTTTTCTCTGTGCACGAGTTCTTTCGACGACAATTCCATTTTACGACCGAACAAATCATTGAACGTCACGACGACAACAGGGTTAGACGTCGTACATCGACTTCAGGCAGTCGAATTCCACATATTTTGAAAAAAAAAAAACAATGTTTTTACAACAACGATCGTTTACAAATGCGAAATGAACATGGCGACAAGTTAAAAAACTGATTTTGAAAATCCTTCCAACAGTCGTACGACAACACGACGAGTAGTAGATTCGAAGAATTCCCGATCGGTCGTTAAACGTTAAACAACAAAATCAACACGAGAACGTCTTATCGCTACGAGATAACTGCAAATAAATAACCTACAAAATCGACGTCAAGAAAAAAGTTACGGCTGATATTCTTCTTTCCCGCTCTTTTAAACAAAATGTAATATCTGAAACATGTATCTTATCAAAACGAAACTCACTTTGGCCGTGAGTTTGTGGCCGTGATGCACGCCGCCGTGACTCGATGCACCAGGAACTAGGAAGTTGAATTTTAATTTTCAATTGAAATCTGATTCCTAGTTTTTCGCTAAAAAATATTCATTTTTTTTTCGTCTGTTCATCCGCTTGTTGTTTTTTTGCGATTTATATATATATATATATATATACTGTAAATTCTTCGGAAAAATCGCAAAATGGAAGCCATGGAAATCAACGACTCCGAAGCGAGCACATCCACTGCCGCCACCGCCTCCGCGGAAGGAACGTCCAGTGTTAATGACGGACCGACTGATGCGACTTCTCAAACAACGACGGCGAAGAGCGATTTGAACACGCCGTGGTTTGTACAGTATTCAATTACGTATCTCCTTATGATGTTATCGTCTATATAATTTATTGTTTGATTTTAGGATAGAAAAATACCGGCCCAAAACTTTTGCAGACATTGTGGGAAATGAAGAAACTGTTTTACGGCTAGACAAGTTTTCTACTTGTGGAAACGTGCCGAATATTATTATTGCTGTAAGTTTATCAACGGAAAAAATAGTTTAAGGTTTAAATGTCCAAAAATATATGTCCTGTTACAAATATATCTAGAATTTAATATCCAATCAATGCAATATCAAGTCAAATGTCCAAATGTGTTATAACAAAAATGTTAATTTAATAAGCAATTATTATTATTATTATTTTGCTTTTCAATAATAGATATAAAACATAAAAACAATATTTTATATACTTTTATAATGTTACTAAAATGAAAAATTATTGAACTTAAAATCATCAATTGAATACAGGACAAGATAAATATGCTGGTTACATTAATTAATGAAAAATTAAAGCCATTGTACTTATTATAATGATTATAAAATCAGAAGCTAAGTTATGGTATACCTAAGAGCTATTTCTTTCTACCTCAAATTATTTTCATTCATTTTATACAGGACAAGATAAATATGCTGGTTACATTAATTAATGAAAAATTAAAGCCATTGTACTTATTATAATGATTATAAAATCAGAAGCTAAGTTATGGTATACCTAAGAGCTATTTCTTTCTACCTCAAATTATTTTCCAATCCAAATGAGACTGCAAATGATCAAAACTAACTAGGTGATAGATCAGAATAAAAAATTTTGAATTGTTTAGGTATTGACTGGTATTTTTTGGACATTTTAACTGAGTACCAATAAAATATACATATAAATACATTGTTTAATTTTTTTCGTTATGGATTATGTAAAAAAAGGGCCCTCCGGGTGTTGGTAAAACCACAACTATATTGGCACTAGCTAGGATACTGTTGGGCAGTGCATTCAAAGAAGCTGTACTAGAACTTAACGCATCTAGTGACCGTGGCATTGATACAGTACGAAACAAAATTAAAATGTTTGCCCAGCAAAAAGTCACATTGCCTCCCGGTAGACATAAAATAATTATTTTGGATGAAGCGGACAGGTAATTTTTGAATATTTCATTAATTAGCAATTATTTCTAGTTGTGGAAATATTAAAAATATTAAATTTCAGTATGACTGACGGAGCTCAGCAAGCACTCAGGCGTACGATGGAACTGTGGAGTAACACAACGAGATTCGCTCTTGCCTGTAACAATAGTGATAAAATCATCGAAGCAATCCAATCGCGTTGTGCCATGTTGAGGTATGGAAAACTTTCCGATCAAGAAATCATAACGCAGATGCTGAAAGTCTGCAAAACAGAAGGGGTATTGATTTCATTATATCATTTGTTTTGATTGACTATAATTATGTCAAAATGTGTATTTAACAGGTGTCATACAGTGCCGATGGCTTAGAAGCTGTTGTGTTCACTGCTCAAGGAGACATGCGACAAGCATTGAACAATTTGCAGTCCACGTGGAATGGTTTCAGACATGTCAACAGTGAAAATGTGTTTAAAGTTTGTGACGAACCCCATCCCTTGCTCGTCAAAGAAATGTTATTGGAATGTGCTGATCAAAACATCTCCAAAGCATATAAAGTTAGTGAAACATTGAGACAATGTGGTTTTAAAATGATTCCGAAAATAATCCAATTATTTTGTTTTGCAGATAATGGCCCATCTATGGAAACTTGGTTATGCCCCTGAAGACATAATAACAAACATATTTAGAGTAGCTAAACATTTGGAAATCAAGGAATCTCTGAAATTGAAATTCATTCAGGTACATAATGTTTTTCTATTCAAATTAAACTCTAGACTCTAGAGGATGTTTCTTGAGATTATCATTGGTTAGAATAGAATCATTTATGTACTGTGTTAACTAAATAGTCTAGTTGAATTTTTTTTTCTCGCGCAATAATCCAATTTTATATGGTTTAAAATTATTGAAAATCGATAATTATAATATTTTCAATTTCAAATATATTGCATTTTTTTTATCCAAGTTGACACTTTTGTAAAAGTATATAAAGTTACTTTTAAGATAAAAAAATACACCTTTTACACCAATGATAACTTACCTTATGAGGTATGGAAACAGCTTGATTAAGTCATTGTCCTTTTAACTTCGGTCTTTAAGTGATCATATTAGCTGCTTCTACTGTATCAAGTCAAATTTCAAATTTCTTTGTTTCATATTTAATTCTAATCAGTTGGAAAATCATTTTAGTATTGATATAATATCAAATGGTGTTGAATGTTTTTAGGAAATCGGAATGGTTCATATAAGAATTGTGGAAGGAATGAACTCACTTCTTCAACTATCTGGATTGTTGGCAAAGCTGTGCACAGTAGCTGCAATTACTGAAAAATAAATTGTTTTTAAATATCAGATAACTACAATTTTCCTAATGTTGTAAATTTATGTATTTATTTATTGTATTTATAAAACTTTTTTTTTATTAAAAATAAATTGAAATGTCTCCTAATCCTTCTAAATTTTTCTAACAAGTCTCAATTTTTTAACTAATTTGTAATATTTATATTTAAGTATTGTATTGGATACTATTATCTAATATTTTATAATATTATAAAATTGAGTAATGATGTAATATCTTTTATGACTATAATGACTTTATGATATAATAAAGACTTAAAGTTTGATTTTTTTACTATAGTTAGAAAATGTGTGTATTTTATTTGATTGAATTAAATTAATACATAATTTAATAAAAAAAAAAAGGCAGATGGCGAAAGAGTGTGAATGCCGCCTTCCTATAAAAATCTGATAAAGAAATGCCTACTTAATATTTTTGTAAATTAAAAATTATTGATATTGAAAAGAGAAAAAAGCAATTATTTGTAATTCCTTGGAATGCTTCAGTTTTATTCGGAAAAATACAACGTTTAAATTTAAGTGTTAGGGACCCCTGCAAGTAGCAACATTATGATTGTGATATTATTGTATTGTGTTAGTGTTGAGTAAATATATTATATTGTAAATGGTATATTATTTCATGTGAACCAATGTCCGTTGAAGGGGGATATTTTGAGCGATATCTTTTCACTGGACGGCGGGACAGCTCGTCGGGCATTAGCGCCGACGATGCGCTCTTGGTTTTAGTGTAGTGAGACCAAACATCTGAAAATTAAAATCACGTCAGTTTATATTCATAACAAATAGAAAATAAATAACCAAAGTAATTATATTTATATTCAATGTACGTAGTGTTAATACTCGTAAATAATAACAAAACATTAAATATATAAAATTATTTTAATGCGAACTATATTAAATATAATATTTAAACGCTAATAAAATATAAAAAAATATAAAGGTCCTTGCCTTGAGTGTTGTAATCGAGAGTGCATAAAACACTTTTTGAAAAGTAAAACAAGAGAGTATATTCCGTAACCACGGTAAAAATACTGTTTGAACAATGATCGTGAAATTTCTTTACAGTGAAATCAGTTTGATGGCTGACGTTCTATCGTTCATCGAAGCAATCTCAATAATATTAGATATGGGTCTACAGCGTGTCATGGCGAGACGACGGCGTCTGCTCGCGGACCGTCTACGGCTGGAACGGCGGCGACGACGATGCGATCGTGTGGCAACTGCCACGTCAAGTTCGCCCGTCCCGAATCGCTCGACGCACACGCGGCCGTGTGCTCGGCGGTTCGGCGGGCGACAAAGAGGCGGAGGGAAGCTGGCGACGACGACGAAGACGACGAGTGCACGCCCAGGAAACGCGCGTACGTGTTCGACGACGGCGGCGCCAAGTGCGCGGGACTGGCGCGACCGAACGGCGAACGCGACGTCCACGGCGTGACGGCGGCGGCGGATAACCGGCGGAACATGATCGCGCACGTGCTGCTCCGGTGCATGGGCGCGAGCGTAAAGCCGCACCGGTGCTCGGCGTGCCCGAAGGCGTTCGCCACCCGCGATCTGGCCGCCGTGCACTTTGTGCGCAAGCACGGCGTGTCGCGCGCGCGTCAGTGGCGGCGGCGCCGGGACGCGGAGACAACCGGCACCGCCGAGGAGACGGTCGCGTGCGAGACGTGCCATAAACGTTTCGCGCGCCCGGACTCGCTCCGGTGGCACGCGAAAGTGTGTCGGGCCAGGTGGTGTCGCTGATGTGGTGTCGTCGGCGAGACGAGTGACGTCGCTTGGGGAGGACGTGATTTTTTTCTTCATCACACGGTTTCGTCGTGTGATTTATATTCATTTTTCTATTATTCTATTTCTGTTATCTTTCTATTTCTTGTTTTTCAAATATATTCCCTGTTATATCATTATAATTATTGTTTTTTTTTACTTTTATCGCATTGGCGGTCAAACGGAGGGTGGGGGGGTATGAAGGGGATAGATCCCCCGCGTGACCTTTTTTTTAAATATTTATAACTAAAGACCGGATGTCTTTGTGCAGCTAAAATCTAAAAAATGTCCAATTAAAATGTTAAAATGTGTAAAAACGTGCAAAAACAAAATTTTCATTATAGGTACTTGTACTATTTTAATTCTAATAAGTAATAACTAATAACTAATAACTGACTTTACAATATTTGATTAAAATTTTTATAATCGTGTACATTTCCAAGTTTTTTTCTTTAAAATTATGTCTTCTGTCACTTAATATGTGTTTAACTGATAAAAATAATACAAAAATACAAAAATATTTGTACAAAAGTACATTTTTATAAAAAAAAAACCCAAAATGTGCAATTTTGTGCAAAAACCCAAAAACGTGCAATTTTGTGCAACATAAAACTTTCTTTAAATTAATCTACATCTCTTGATTTGGATTTGTAGCTTTTTTCTATTGAATTTAGAACACGCCATAAAAAGATGCAATTGCACGGGAATCAGGTCATTATTTATAACATATACTAACCAAAAAAATACAGCCGAAACTTCATTTGCTAATCAAGATATTATATATATATTGCGTATTTACGTCGTCTGTAGTCAATCACGTCACTTCATAGTTATCTAATTTAATATTTTTATTTTATTAAATCTTTACTAGATACTAACAAATAACTCAAATAACACGTTACTTACCGATCAATAAAAATATACAAAAAACTTAACTCTGAATCGTATTATTGTTACAATCGTCGATCACAGTGTAATGACTGTAATAATGAGTCAAAACAAATAATAGGGACGCCTTAATGGAACCATTAATTTTGACCATATTGCCCGATGACAGCGATTGCAGTGATGAGGAATCGGATATAGAGCAATTGGAATAGCTAATATTGATTTTAATTTGATGTATATTTGTATTTGTAGTCTGTTTTGTAAATATTATTGACAATTATTTATAAATGTATAGGAATTAATAATATTTTATTTTTATTGTATGTGCAAAAATATATTTTTTTACTGATTTGCAATTATTATTAACAATCAATCAATTTTATATTATATTATGTATTGAAATAATTTTTTATACTGATCGTTTTTAAAACCATTTTCTCTCATGATTCGTATAACAATAAATTAATATATACCATGTGAACAAATAAATTTAAAAAAACGCGGCAATTAATTTTACATTATTCACAACCACTTATTGAAAATTGCCACTAGAGTCGCACCAGTCACCAGCCACTTTTCGTTCGCCGACTATAGTTACAAAGTTATATAATATATAAATTTTCAAAATAAAAGATACAAAAAGAGCAAAGAAAGGAATTGTGGTAAAGGTCAAAGGGTAAAATATGATTAAATTATAACATTTTATATTCAACTTTTATTCTAAAAAATAAAAATTATATTTTCTTATAAAAAGAGGATAAAAGAGATTATTGACTTTTAAATTAATTTTGCTATAAAAGAAATATGAAATAAAACGGTTTAACTTTATCATCAAATATAAATTGCATGCATCACATTTAATGCAATTTACCTATTAAATAGTAATACATAAAATTTGATTAAAATTAACAAGTCGAAGGTAAAAAAAAAAAAATTTTAAATAAAAGCTAAAATATATTTGAGTTAATTTTGAGAAATAGTTTCATGCAATTTTTTCAAGATGTATAATTTACATCTGTTAGGTAATTGAAAAATAAAATACTTTTAAATTGGGAATTATTTTTTAAATGATTATCATTTGGCTTACTAAGGGTAGGTCGGTATGATAATTGATGATCATCGGATACACATATGTTCATCAGTAACAAATGATCTATTAACTGTACTAATTTAGATGAATTCCATTCTTTAGAGTTGTCTTTTGCATGGTTTAAATTAGCTACATTATTGTTAGTACGAGCAGATGGGATCATTGGATAATTTGGATCAGATTCGATTTGTTCATATAAATCTTGAACCAAATTTTCATTGCCAAAGTTGATTTCAAGTTGAATAGTTGTAACGGTTACCACAGTGATAACAGTCGACATAGCAATCATTTGCTTTATCATCTGACGTACAAATTTTCTTCGGTAGAACTAAATAACACAATATTGAAAATAAATTATAAATTTATGACGACAATTTAATTTAAAAATCAACCAACCTTTCTTATTTTTTTTACTACCGATGAGATCAATAGGAACATTTTTAAAATCACAGAGTTGTTATTCATATCATTATATAGTTGGTTAACTATCTGTTTATGCTTAGAAGTGAATTCTTCAACACTTATATAAAATTCCCAATTCTAGAAAGTCAAAAAAAAATGTAATTACTCTTCAATTCACAATATCATTATAACATAAGTATACATAATATATATTTAATAGTCAGTCAAATCAAATTTCAAGTGTTTTTTCTTTTTTAATGATGATAAGGTATTTAAAGGTTGAAAATCATTTCTCTTAAACAATAAATATGTTTTCGATTTATTCAAAGTTTATTCACAAAAATAATGTGTTTTTAAGAATAGCAATAAATTTTTAAAAAATATACACTTTAGTATAAATTGGAGGAATTAATCTTTGTTTTATTTATAAGAATACTGTACTCTTTTTACATTATTTTCAACTTAAAAATAAAGTTTAACAATCAAATTAGAAATGATTCAGTCTTGAAATCATTTTTCATTTAATTTTTCGTCAAAGATTTTTAAAACAGTTGTATAATGTACGAATTTACATTAATTTAAATTAAAAATTTAGTTATTAAATTATAAATTTTCATTTATTTACAAAATATGTATACTGTTTTCAAATAAAATGCTCATTTGTTCAAAAGAATTTAAAATTAGACCATTAAATAAAAGTAAATGATTACATCCTAATAATAAAAAGATACAATAAAATTGTAAAATAATTAATAATTATAATAAAAAATGATAATGTTTGAATTAAACTCTGTTTTAATTTGATTTTGAGTTAATATCTAGTTATTGAAAAAAAAATAATGTAAAAGCTATAAATTCCTATCAATAAAAAGTTTTTACATGTACAAAGGTTTTCATTAAATTATTCAAGTTGATTGTTTAGGTTATTTAATTCTTTAATTAAATACAATTATTATTAAGAGCTTAGTTAGATTTTGTTTTTAAATAAATATATGTTTACCATTGCAGACAAATAATCTTTTTCCATCTGATTGATAGTTTTAATACTGATACCATAAGCTGCAGCCCATTCACTGTTAATCGCTGAATCTAGTTCACCATCGTCATGGAGATATTTACTGGCAACTAACTATAAAATAAATTAGAGTACATAGTATTTTAATAGGTGATGATTATGTAATGGTTTATTATACTTACCAAAGAAATGAGAAATAATTCAGATGAATTAATAGATTTCAAATAATTAGGATTTGACGCCTTGAGCCGTTCAAAATACATTATGGCCAGTACAAATGAACATGTATATATATATGGTGATTCATCCTCACCATCACTATAATAATCAAAATCTTCAAACTGAGATATTAATTTCCCTGTTTTAAGTTCTTGAGCTAATTCTGTAAATAAACAATGCCAATTGTGATCTATTACAATTAAGTACCTATATATTTTTCCTTGATAGGACACATAAATAATAAATAATAGTAAACTGAATTAATATAATAAAGTTAATAAATTATATATTTAAATAATTAAAAAAATGTAATTAAATCTAAATAGGTAAATATTCCTTCAATTTTTTTGATTTTAATAAAATAAAAAAACTCAAAAATTGATCTTGTACGTCAAAAATTCAATGATGTAAAGTTTACACTGTAAACTAATTGAAAAGTATTGTTTAATTGATAACCATAACCGTATAACGTATAAGCATTTAAGGTAAATAGAAAAAAAACACCAACTCTATTATAAGATGAAAACCTGTTATTAATTGAACGATTTTAATAAACAATTGTTATTGCTTTGTAATTGAATAACCTAAGGTGCAAAGATTATCTTATTTGTTTTAGAAAATAATACACCATCTTTAATATTGGAATACATCGGTCATGTTCTTAAAGTATGCACATTTTGAATCGTATAAATTCACTTACCGGATAAAGGTAGACGTCCCAAAGTAGAGTTCAATGGCAGTCGGTTAAAATTCTCGTTACATAGTGCCGAGGTCAATTTGGACAAAAACAAATCATGGTCCTGTTCATTTTCAGACTTCTAAAATGATAGATCACAAAATTATAAAACGTAATAATACATTAACGAACAATGCCACCATACTGCCCTTCTCAGGCAAAAATCTATATGTAAGAATGGAGTAGTTTAAAGAAAAATTACTTTTACTGTGTCCTCTTGTCATTCAATAAAACAAAAAAGTATATTTCATAAGTATAATGTATCACTTACGGCCTTTTGCCTTGGGAAAGTAGTCTCATAGACTCAACCTCCTCAAGCTCTTGAATAATTTAATTGACCTATTTAATTATAGGTTTACCTACAGTTTAATATTTACCATCATTTATTACCTATAAAATATAGTAATATAATAAATAGGTATAAATTATTAATGTCGATATATAATAATATTGCAGGAACGATTGGTTGAATAAAATATTATGTTTAATATTTCAATATTAAATATACATTATTATGTTTTTATAAACTATTTTGAAAATTATTTATGAATTTGGACTCGATATAGGTCTGTTTTTGTAAATCCGTGTTTAATTAGAACGTAAGCTTCAGTTGATGAGATCGAAGGGTTTCAAAAAAGGTTCACCTTTGGAGAGAAGGAAGGGGGGTACCGAAGAAAAAATAACATGACGGGGTCAGACTCACCTTGGCGTTTGGAAGTCTCATTCGGTTGCGGGTTTTCAAACAATACTTGGAAGACGTCATGTTTCGGACGAGCGCCACGCACGCTCTTCAGCTTCGGTCTGTGGTCTCAACTATCTAAATACAACCAAAAAACGAAAGCGAAATACAGCGGTCGACGACGACGGCGGCGGCGGCGGTTTTCTTTGTGTACACCGTGATAGGAAAACTGAAAGTTTTAAATATAACGACGATGGGGTGATAAAAACAACCCGAACCGCACGACGCGACGACGACCGCACGCGAAACTTAGAAAAACAAACTATATGAAATATATATGTCTACCATGGTACCGCGAAAGCAGAGATTATAATGTGCGCGTTTGCCGACCGAGTTTTATCACGTCGCGCGCAGTGTGCCGTTTTTGTGTTTTTCATAATATTATAATAAACCTAGAGCACTATTACTATATTTGGATGAACTGAAGGCGATATCGTGACGCGATGACGTCATGAGTTCTGATAACGTTATTATGTACCAACAGTGGTAGGTATCCTATATCTCGACTATAACCATTAACCACAAAACCAAACAAAACCGAAACGACAAAGATTGATCAGAGAAGTCGATGATTTTCGTCCAAATCGATTTCACATTATCACCTATAAAATAATTATCCCTGTTTGTGAGTCTACCGTTGTCTTGTCGAGTAATAGACGGCGTTGAAATTAAACCCGGATCGCTCGTGTTCGTTTGTTTAAACTTTGCACGCAACCCGTAGATCTCTTGGTCTTGCCAGGCGGTAGGCGGCGTGATTAACATAACGTCCTGATTCATTTTGTTTGTTTATTTACATTTTGGCATGACTGCTTCTATTTCATCATCACAGACGACTGACCAAGGTACGCGATTATTAATTTCTGAATTGCACATATTTATCGATCGAGCATTATATATTCCTGCCAAAATTCACGAGAGATTATGCTTCTCTTGCCTCACTATAATTTGAGCAACTAGGGGAAGTTAGCCTTATATATATATATATATATATATATATACATATATAGTTAAGTAGTCTAGATGAATTTTAAGATTTTCAAATTTCTATCGTCCCACTATTGTAGGCCCATGCAGAGCTTAAATACCTACAATAATACTATTACAATTAATTTACCTACGATTTTAATAAACTTTTTATGAATAGTAGTTTCAATATACAATGGATATTTTATTTACTACTTATTTAAATACATTTATAAAAGTATGAGTTTTCACCCCTATAAATTGGTTTAAGGACGCCCCAGAGTTACTGTACACGTTATACACAACCTATGTAAAATATTTAAAAACAAAGGTAAACATAATTATATTATTGATTATTTTAAATACTACATAGTGCCTACTACCATTGATTATATATTATTAGTTCTTATATTATTATTATTAGTATCAATAATCAATGGTACCACGTATATACTACATACGAGCATAAAGCCAATGAGCTATGAGTAATATCTCAAGGTTAATAATTAAAAAATAATTTTTAAAACATGTGTAAAAATTGTAACAAATGGAATATTTGTTAAAAATACTGTAAAATGTAAAATAATGGTTTTACAAATGATAATAACTGATTGGTTTCATTAGCAGTAGTTGATGTTACTCGTTATTATTAACTGTAAATTCAATTTGCAGTAAAAAATTTAAAAATACACATAAAATATTAAAATATCAAAAATTGTAGTTTAAATGAATTAACAAATTCACAATATTAATCCTGTTACATAGTATGTAATACATACCATTTATATTACAACGGTTAACAATATTAAAAATAGAGAAATTATAATATACACCTTAAAATAAAATACTTTATGCAAACAACTATAGATTAGATTAGAGATATAAAAGATTTAGTTTTATATTTTTTTCACTCTGCAGCTAATTAGTAATTTTTTTTATAACAATTAAAGGATTGGTTTGTTTTGATGTCTAATGGTAGCATATTGTATATTTTTGGTCCTATATTATATAAATTAATGGATTGAGTTAGTTTTCTGTGCATCAATGGTACAGTAATATTAGATAATTATCTTGTGTTATAATTATGTTCAATATTAGATATTAAGTTATTTTTAATTATATAAATTACTGATGTTTTATAGAACAATTTTTTATTTTGGTAGTACATTTAATTCTTTGTATATATATTACTTGTATAGATGTTCTATGTGATATAAATAATTCTTTTTTAAAATTACTTTTATTATTCTATTTTTTTTAATGGATTGATTGTTGAATCGTAAACACCTCCCCAGATAGTGATACCATAATTAATTATTGATTCTGCTAGTGCTTAATATACAATTCTAATTTTATTAATTTCTAGTAAATTAACTAAATTTTGAAAGCATATATTATTTTTCTTGATTGATTTCATTATTGTCTGTTTTATGTGGTCATTCTAATTAAAGTTATGGCACATATCTTTGCCTAAATATGTACATGGCTTTACAATATTTAATTTAATTTGACATGTAAATGATTTTGGATTTAAGCATTCATTTTCTTGAATACACAAACTGGTTTTAATTGGTTGGTTTGAATTAGTTATACATGTAAGTTTTAACTAAATTAAGGAATACCTAGGTTATTTGCACAAGGACAATTGTTAATTTTTCTTAGGTCATCTTGTATAGTTGTATGTATGTAAATACCTCCTTCCAAAAGTTACCCTCCACAAAAAGAACAGTGTCATCAGCGTAACAGACTTGTTTTCCATGTATCTATATATAATACGAAGTTTTTCATAAATGTACGTACGAATTACCTACATTTTCTGGCACGTGAAAAAATTGTAATTTTTTAAATATTACAAAACTTTGGTGCTCGTCACCAAAAAAAAAGTTCATCCCCTTCTCCTATTTAATAGATCCTTAGATCATATATGCAATATTATGATATACGTATAGCAGCTGTTTCTGTCATTTTATATTCCTAAGATTTCTTCTTTTTTTAACTGTTTTATAGCAATTCGATTTAATTTGAAGGAGTTTCAATTTTTTTCTTCAGCGTCGAAAAATATAATTAATAATGTACCTATTATAATACGTTCGTTATAATCGTGGCATTACATGTTTTTGTTGTAATATTTGTGCTCGGATCTTATACTATTAAGTGTTTAGAATAAGGTCTATGTGTTTATTGTTTACAGTTCATAGCCTGACTGAGATCAATGACGCACAAACACAACACATAGTTGATTCATCGGTCTAAATTAGTTTGACCTCAATATGCACATGTTTTATTGATAGTTTATTTACTTATTGCCTAACACGTCAGTATTCTTAATAAATAATACTCATTTATGTTGAAAAAAACGGTGTTTCCGCACTTCGAATTCGGTATAACGTACGTTTTGTACATAGGTAATATTGACAAAATATTACGCGAAAAATCATTAAAAATGAAAAATGATTAAAACAATAGTCAGTGACGTAAGTAAAGAGGCTAAGTTCTTTCCGACATTTGTTTAAGTCTGCTTAAAGTCAACTTAAGTGTTTGACGGACCACTTTTGCAGATTAAATATTAATGTAGTAGAGGTCGAAAGACGGTGGATTCCTCAAGCAATTACGCACAACTGATAATAAGTGTATTATTATTTAATACACTTACATAACCCAATAATTTGAGTGTTTGGTGTTTATGCGTTTGCCCCCTTGCTCCCTTTAGACTTGTTTCGTTCGAGTTACGACATGATTATAATCGTTAGGTCTTATGTTTATACCTAAAGAAGAAAAAAGAAATTTTGTTGTTTAAATTATAAATTAGATATAAACATACAATATGAACTTCTGAAGAAAATACATGTACTTTAAATGATGAAGATGAAGTGGTCTTTTAATGAAAACATTGACTAGCTTAATAGTCGGCATCTCTATAAGAAATAAATTCAAATGGCGTCACTGAAACGTTTTATGTTGCAAAGTTAAGTGGTAGTAACACATCGAAATAAGAAAAGAATGGGAATAAAATCATCTTCGTGACTACTATATTGTTGTAAAAAAAACCTCTTCTATGAATTATAAAATAGGATTCAAAAGTATTCTAAACTATTAAAAGGGAGAAAATCGAAAAAAGTTTTCTTTTTCACGCCTAAAGCGGTTTTCAAAGCAAATCCGAAGATATGTTTGATTTTGAAGAGAGCCAACTTTAATTTTTCAAAATTCACGTTCAAGTTTTCCGCGTATACACACTTCAAAAACCAAAAATAATCTTTAATTTATCATATTTTCGTTTCTATTCCTGACAGTCCCTGAAAACAATTACTTAATTGCAATTTTTTTTCTGCTATACTAAATATACTTAATAATGTATATTTAATCAATGATATTATTATATTATTTAAGATCGGACCAATGCCCAGTTCTGTTGGACGAATCTCGGGGTAAATCAAATACATGTTATGAGTCGACGAATATTAAATTCAACTCCGAAAACATTCGAAAGAAAATGCGAAAATTTATTTGAAAAACTGCAAAAAAAATGTGTTCCGTTGACGGGATCGAACCGTCGACCGTGGAGATAATAATCCGTCGCGCTATCCACTGGACAACGTCGAGGAGGCACGGTGAAGCGCGATCTAACATTTCGCCGGCCGAAATGACAAATCTGTTAGGTTTAATTAAACCTAACGAAACCTAACGAAACCCAACGAAACCTAACAGATTTTTTTTCGGTTCAATAATTTTGTGAAACACATTGTACACGACGTGAAAACGTTGTCTCTTGTAGATTTAACACTAATAAATTATTTCAAAATAATTTGTAAGTAGTGTTGTTTCGAACGAATAGTGTACGTAATTCAGGATTCGATTTAAGAAAGGGTTAATCGGCATCACAGGTACTATTTTTTTACTATTTTTTTAATGGGTAACAAGGAACCATAATCGAAAACAAATTTTGGAGGGGGTGGGGGTTAGAATTGATTAAAAAATACACTATACACGTTTATACTTTTTTACGTTACCTAACAGTTTTTTTTAACGGCGACAATGACCAGTATAAATGTAATAAATCGAGTTCGAAATTATAGTTGTACGACTCAAGAAGATATTGTGGTAATCGATAAATCGATTCGATTAACTCGATAATATGCGGTTTGGATCGAATAAAAAAAAGTCCGAGAGAGAGCTGGACAACCCCCCTCCCTCACCACCGGTCGGGGGATGAAAAAAATTGATAAAGGGATGCACTAAACGCGCACGGACGTCCTTTCGTGTTTCCCTTCCCGTGCGCCCACGGAGCACACTGACCGGCGGTCAAGGCGAGTCGTCGACGACGAGAACGCACGTCGCGGTCGCGTCCGGTCAGCGGTCAGCGGTCACGTATTTTTTTCGGGGAGATCCGCGGTCGCGCCCCGTCGTCGACGCCGAGGCGCCCTCGCGCTTATCACGCGGCGCGACTGCGACAGTGTGACCGGCGTGGCGCGTCAACGGCGATCGGCGGAGCGGACGCACACCGCCGACGGACCATTTATTATTATAATAATAATAATAAATGTCGCGTTTTCCGTGATATAGAATCAACGAAATAATCGTTCCGGCGACGTGACGTGACCGACCGACCGACGGCTGGTGCCGATAGCCGATGTCGCTGCTATTTTTAATGTAAACGCCGTCGTCGCGTTACGTGCTCGCTTTTGATTCGACTCCGAATTGGCCGATCGTACGTACGTCATGTCCCCGGTGACCAGTAAGAGTTGAACTCGCGGAAAAAAATGGACATCAAACGGAAAACGCGTCGGCGACAGTTCGCGTGACGTCGTATAATTCGTCGTCGTCGTCGTCCTGGACAACGACTGTGTGAGACTGACCGGAACCGCAGACCGTGGTAATAATTGTGTGATCATTTCGCGGCCTTGGCGAATAATGGTCTCCGCGTAGTTGGCCCGACGATCGGACACCACAGTATTCGCTGACCGAATGCCGATAGCTGGCGAGATGTGGGCGCTGTTGGTCTTGATGTTCTGCATGAACACGCTGCTGTGCCGGTGCCTGGACAAAGAGGACGTGATATTCGCGGTGAACGCCGGCGGCGACGCTCACGTGGACAGCTACGGCATACTGTACCAGAGGGATTTCAACAGGATCGGCACCGAGTCGGACTATGGCAAGAAGTTGTCCATACAGCGGGTCAAGCCCCACGACCAGATACTTTACCAGACGGAAAGGTATTCGCAGACAACTTTCGGCTACGACATACCCATTATGCAAGATGGCGATTACGTCATGGTGTTGAAATTTAGTGAAGTGTACTTCACAAACAGCGGCTTGAAGGTACCCACTGTCGGGACGCGCATTTGTGTGCTCGAAAAAAAAACCACGAGTTCTTACTCCATCGACTAACAACTTTGCTAATGATCCTTATTCATTTACAGGTTTTCGACGTCGTATTGAATGGTCAGCACGTAGTGGTACCACAGCTAGACATCTACGACAAAGTCGGATTCGGCTCTGCTCATGATGAATACATAGAGTTCACAGTGGACGGCACAACTCTGTATTGGAGAGGAGAGATATCTGAAATTAAAGGAAATCTCGTCAGAGTGGATTTTATAAAAGTACGATTTCCTTTCATTACAAAATATTAGGTTTTAAATATTATTTGTCGTGTAAATATTCCATAGAAAATGAGCTATAAGGACTATATTTATAATTACACATCTCAATATTTATCTAATTTTACATACCTTTGTTTAGAAAGAATTCATGTGCCTGATAATATTATGTTATATATATATTAAATCATATTAGAAACGTTGTGTATTTTAAATACCATCTAGTTGCAAAAATGTTTCTGCACACATTTATTATTCATCCATCAAGTCGCTAATATGAAATATTAATTTTTTAGGGCGACCGTGACAACCCTAAAGTGAATGCAGTCCTCGTAGCTAAAGGCAGAATTTCAGGTGAATATTAGCTTAGTTTGTACTTAGTATTGTATGATAATGTATTATATTTTGTTTTTAAGATATACCGAGATTACCAGACCTTTACTCAGATATTGAACCTCAACAGCACGATGACGTCGATGTAGAAGAAGATCCATTGATTAACGATGGCAAGGACCCTGTGAAAATAGTGCAACATTCTAGAAATCCAAGTGGTCCCAGAGCACCCGATCCTCAAGACGTAAACTCAATGAAATTAATGCCAATATTTGGAGCCCTAATCGCCTTTTTCGGAGCACTGCTTCTACTCTGTAGACTCTGAAGAGTTTTATACATAATATATTTGTGTAATTTTATATTATTCTTTCATTCTTTCCTTCCTTTTATTTTTAAATTACAAGACTATAACTTAATTGGTCAGTACTTTTTTTGTACATTCTAATATTATTATCATCAATTAATGTAAAACATAAATTGCACACATCAAAATTGTTAAGGTTACCTAATATTTTGTATAATGATTGTACATAAAACATTTTTCTTAGTTCTCGCTTAAAATATTATATTAATGTTTTTTTTTTTTCTTGTAAGCATTAACAACAATTTGTATTACAAACGACTGAGCAATTAGATCTGTTAATTATGCTTTGTATTATTATTATAAATTTGGGAGGGGTTAATTGTAGTTTTTCAAAGACTGTTTTTAATATTGTAAACACATAAAGTTAAACGACAACAACAATAAAACCACTATGATAATATATTACATCAAATAATGATAATTTGAGAGCTGTGTAACTGTCATAATGTTTTAATTATGTAATTATTTGTTAAACAGTTTACTTGTAATAATAAAGCAATAGACGTTTGTTATTAATATATGCGTTTGTCATTAAACACTCTCAAACAATCATTTGAAATACAAACGGACATCATTTCAATCATTGAAAGTCCAGTTAAATATTATATTAAATTGAGTGAAAAATGTAATATTTACTTGCAAGTTGATAGTTTCCGTTAATAAAAAATAAAAAAATAAAAAAAAATACTGTTAAACGTCGATAGTATTCTTAGGAATTTGCGATTTTTGAAAGATCGCCGGAATGAAATTAAATGTATTAAAATTTTAAATATACAAATTTAATTATATTATATATTAATAATAAAAAAAAAAAACCCCCGATATAATAAATAATAACATCATAGAACAACATAATATCAATAACACGAGAAATACCGTTAAATATTCGCAATGTGAAAATAAAATATCACAACGATTTTTTTTGTATTAAAACTCAAAAATTAATTAAAAAAAAAAAAAAAAAACAACAATGACTTTGATTTTTGACTAGACTTTGTGAGTCGCGAGAGAATATTATATTCTTCTATGAGGAATGTGTGTCGGTGATAAAATCGTCACTCAGTACGTACGTATTTTTGCTAGATGAAAAAAATAATAATAGCAATAATTGATTAATAATAATAATAAAACAATGGAATCCCTGATTAGTTGTTAACATTCCACAAAAAAAAAAAAAAAAAACAAACAAACAAACAAACATTTGACTAGGAGTTAGAAGACACAACTTAAACGTTAATAATAATTATTATTATCATACAGTTAGTTAGCCTAATGGTTATTGCACTATAACAAATCTTGGTTAGTATACATAATAATAATAATAATTTTAATAATGATGATAGTAATAATAATGGTTAATTCCAGGTTAGCGGCTCAGCGAACGGCGAATCGTGCACGCTGATGACACTATCCGTATCAGAATTGGTGGAAAACGGCGTTAGTCTTGTGTACGGGATGGGTCTTTTTCTCGCACTACAAAACAATTTTCAACCGTTATTGGACACAATTCATCGCAGAATTCAAATTAAAATCGAAAATAATGTGGTGAAATTTCAATATATATTTACCAGCTTGTAAACAACAAAAAACTGCCAAAAATCAAAATTTAACAAATCTAAATAAAAAAACAAAAGAAAACAAAAAAAAAAAAAAATGAAAATAAAACTGCACACAACAAATTATATTGTAATGTAGCCATCATGATGCATAATATTATAAATAATTATCTGAAAGCAAAATAAATTAAATAAAATAATACTATAATGTCAAATTAAAAGTGCACATGACTTGTGGGTTCCTAAACGTAACACCACGCTTTCTCTTCCTATAAAAGCGACATTTCAAACTGGTGTACGTGGTAGTGACAGTCGTGGTGGTCTACTGTTCTGAGCAAAACATGTGAGGACGTACATACAAAAATAATAATTTTGTTTGAACAATAAATATATAAATAAAAAAAAACTTACACATGGTTTTTTTTTTTTTTTTTTTATTATTATTATCATTTTGTACGATTTTGCATTCAAAAATTCATTTATTATTCTCAATATTTTCCGAGATAAAAACAAATAAATAAATAAAAACACAGTAAAAATCGTTAGAGAAATTCAAATCGTACAATTTCTTTTTATTGTAATCAATATCTACATAATCAATATGGTCATGCATAAATATAATCTACCGAGAAAAAATAATATTAATAATAATTATAATAATATTCGATTCAAGCACATAAGGGTAGCAAAATAAAAATAATAATAAATAGTCAAAATAATATCTTTAGTTTTGCTAATATATAATATCGAATTAGCAAAAATACCCTTTTGTAAATTAACGGCTAATCATCAATTATTTATAATACAGGATCGAATACAATGTACATGAAAAATGAAGTTTCTTAAAAATTAGTTAAATGTCTAACCATATAATAATTGAATAAAATTAATTTCCCCGATTTGCAACGTCAAACAGATAATAAAGAATTACCATCAATTTACAAAAAGGTCGTATTTTACACACACTGGACAATATTTATACAAAATACATAAACTGATTGATAGCCTGATACCTGTGTTCCAGTCTCATCATCCAAATCGTGATTCAAGCATAATTTAAAATGAGATAGGAACATAATTTTACTATTTTGTTTGAGAATTATTTGAGTAATTAAAAATATTGAACAAGTTATATCTTTTACATATTTTATGGAATTGTATATACTCATATATATGTATATACATACACATTTGTATATATTAAAAAATAAAATCGGAGGTATAAAACACACACTGATATTAAAATTTACCTTGTAATTCGTCTTCGATCCAAAAAGCTAGGCGACCCCCGTCGCCTAGGTATAGATGCAGATCGAGACTTCGAACTACGGCTAAACACAGAGCTGCTAGAATCGTGGCTAGAACTAGAGCTGCGAGAGTAATGACTGCTCATTGAACTACTACTGGTAGAACGTGAACGACTTGAGCTATAACGTCTTTTCTTTTTGTAAGACGACGATGACCTACTGCTGCTACTACTGTCGCTGCTCCGCTGTCTCCGAGATGAACGTTTGCGTTTGGAGGATTTGCGCTTATGCCTTGGACTTGATTCTTCACTTGAAGAGACTCGTTTCTTGCGTGAACGTTCATTAGAGCTCAAAGATGCAGATCGCGATCGAGATCGAGAAGTACTGCCTTTAGTATGACGACGTGATTTGGGAGACTTTTTCTTGGAATATTTATCAGTAGAGCGCCGTTTGGACGACGACTTACGGCGATCAACACTTGTGTCACTCGCATTACTACTACTGCTACTAGAGCGTGAACGCTTAGTTTTTTTTCTTGTATTCACATCACTGAAAAATTATAATGTAAAAATGTAATTTTAGTTAGTTTTTTTTTTCATGAAGAATATATTAGATTCAAAAAAAGACTGAGATTTTAATCATATTAATTATTATATTATTTTATCTATAAAGTACATTAATAAATATATGATGAAATTTTAAGTTTTTAATAACAAAGAAATGGTTTGAGATATAATTTACATACCTATTACTGGATGAAGAATCCCTGGCACGCCTTCGCTTGACACTTTTCTTTTTAACAGGCTCTACTTCTGAACTTTCACTCGAACTTGAAGAAGTTCTGACTTTGTGTTTCTTTTCCATTATTTTTTTTTTCAGATGGAGCAACGCTTGTTCTTGTTTTTCGTGCAATTCAAATACTTTTTTAATTTTTTCCGTAGTGATTTCTTTGATTATATTCAAATCAATGTCTTCTTCTAAATCACCTTCTTCACTTGAGGTAGAATCTAAAAATATTTTATCTACTCGATCATTGGTTTTTCGAGATTCAGTTTTTTTATGTTGATTTTCACTGTTTTGCAATGCAGGTTTTAAATTGTCAGTTCGTCCATTGGCTTTGGTAACAACTAGGCGATCATCATCATCATTGTCCTCGCGCAAAGAAAATGTGTATTTAGTACTTTTGACATTTTTATCTTCATTACTTTTTGACTGGTTTAATTTCGCATGCTTAGCTTTCATATCCTTGGGAGGTGGTGTATAACATGATTTTTCACTATCAGAAGATATGCAAGTGAGCTTCTCGTATTGAACAATTGGTTTTTTTACTTCTTTGACAGGACTTTCATTTTTCTTCTTAGAACTATATTTATTATCTCCTTTATCAGATTTTTTGTCAGACTTCTCTTTATTTGATTTGCTACTATCACGTTTTCTTTGGTGTCTATAAGAATATTTATCGTAACCTCTATCTCTATCTCTAGCTCGTTCTTTTATTGGTGTTTTGTGCCTAGGTGAACTATCTTGTTTTTTAGATTCATGAGCGTCTTTAGATTTTGATTTGTGGGATTCTTCAGTAGATTTATCTTTTTTAGAACTTTTAAAATTATCTGATTTAGAATCTTTTTTACGATAATCTTCCCGATCGCTTTTATATTTGTTTTCTACTTCTTTTTTATCATTCTTATACGATTTATCATTATCTCTCAAATGTTTTTTATGGTTATTCTCAGACTCATATTTTTTTTTATTATTTTCAGTAGTTACTTTATTAGATCTGTCATCATCGTTCTTAGATTTTACTTGAAAAGAACTTTTACTGATTTTCGTATCATTTCTAAAAAAAAAAGTTTAATTTATTTTATAATATAATTATAAAGAACTCGAAAATAAACAAATCTTTAAACTTATGTTATCATAATCTTCGATTAACTAACTTTTTTTTAATTTAATATTTTTGGAAAAAAAATTCATACCTTGGGCTATCTTCAGACGAAGAATTGTGTTTCTTTTTATGTTTTTTTGATTTTTTCTTATCACTTCCCTTTTCTCTGTAAAAATAATAAATATATAAATTATCTAGATATTGATAATTATTATCAATATATAAAAATATAGTTAAATAGTTATATAAAAAAAAAGGAAAAATATTCAGGAAAAAAAATTATCCTGCCATTTCTTCTGAAAGATAATTAGTATATCAAGAATTTCTCTTTTAAATTTTAAATCAATGTATCAACAATTGTATTAGGTATAAAATAGCTTAATATTTGATGAATAATCTTGATTTTTTAAAGTATTTATTTTCTAACTATCATAGTAAAATTTTCGATCGAAAAATCGATTTTTTATTAAAATACAAGGATAGATATTTTCATCTTGAAATATTAAAAATATATAATGACATTTTCAAAGTGCTATTAAATTAGAATTTGAGACGAAACTTTTAGAAAAAAAGAATTTATAACAACATGTAATCATTAATTTTAATAATGTTTGAGTTATGATTAATTTAAAACTAATTAATTCAATTTACAAAATGAATTAGTTATTACACAATAACAATAGTAATAATAATAATAATAATAATAATAATAATAATAATAATAATAATAGTTATAATAAAAACATCTCATTTTTAAAAGTATTAAATATAGTTAAAAATTATAATTTTGTTATCAAAATTTTCCTAAATTAATGTTTAAAATAGATTTTGAACTTTGAGAAATGAGAGAAAACTATGTTTTTTATTATTAGTATTTAGAAAAAGAATAATATTGATGAAAATATTTTATTAGTATAATATTTTATGCGAGTATAGCAGAATACGATACTGTATGGGAAATCACACCAAAACAAAAATTACTGTATGGAAAACATAGTAACTTACCACTATTTAGTTTAATATCCTTTAATCAGTTTAACTAAACAGTAATCAACAAATTGCCTAATTAAACAAATAGTTTTCATTGGGTATCTAAGTGTATGACAAAAATTCATAAAGCTACTTTCTAAAAAATGATGATCAAAGGTTTACTTAGACCAATTGTAGTTCTTCAAAACTAAAATGAAAAATAAACTATTACATAAAAAGATCAAAATTAATCTTTGATCATCAACTTAGTGTTTATCATTTACACTTTTCCAAAATTCCATCAAAATGTAATGTACACTATGTACTTATTATTGATTAAAAATAAGTCTAATACATACTTATCAGTTTTATGAGATTTGGTTTTCTTCTTCTTTCGTTTTTTATGCTTAGGACTTTTAGACCTAAAATTTAAAAAATTAATTATTTAACACTTTTGATACTACAAATGTTTTAAAATGTATGAAAGTTTTAAATAAGAAAATGATGATTCTTACCGTAGTTCATTTGCTATACTGCTGTCTTTATTTGTTGAGGTGTCATCATTCATGTGTGTTTGCTCAACTGTTTGGTCCACCTGTAATACCTGTAACGACTTTAACTGGGCCATTGCTGCTTCTTTTGTTTTCCTTTCTGGGTCTAAGCTTGAGCCTTCAATAAAAAATTCTGATATACCAAAGGCGTCTCTAAGCCTTGCATTCTTTTTTAACTGTTCATCGGCAAATTGATGAGAATCCTTCATACTGAAAAAACATAAAATGATTGTATGAAATAAACTGATTAAAAAAATATTTTTAAAGCATTCTTGAAAATATCAGTGATATTATATAAACATAAATGGACACATGATTTTAAATTCATCAAACAATTTATGACAGCTATCTACTTACTTAGAATACATAAATAAAAAGTGATTACAAATTTATAAGGAATATAGTGAATAATATGAGCATTAAATAAGGTTTTATATTTAGTTATTTAAGATACCTTAAAAATGATTTTAAGCTATTAACATTAGCAAATTGCATTCCATTAAGGCAAACAGTATTCAGACAGCCCCAGGGCATATGGTGAAGAAATAAAGTGCCATTGGTATTTAAATTTGATATTGAAGAACCAGTGATGTTTGTTCCATCAGTACATTTACAAATATTCAGTTTGTTTTTTTTTTTTCGACGACGTCTAGATCTTTTTTTCTTTAAATCAACATTGACGTGTTGAAAAGATTTTGTTTCAGCCATAATCATAGTATTAGTTGGGTTTTTCAACACAGATTTTAAAGTTTTTTTCCACACACGTTTAAAACATTGTTGTTCAATATTATTTGGATTGGACATGTTATTTATGTAGTATAAAAGTAAA
Source organism: Drepanosiphum platanoidis (assembly GCA_948098885.1). Taxonomy (NCBI): domain Eukaryota; kingdom Metazoa; phylum Arthropoda; class Insecta; order Hemiptera; family Aphididae; genus Drepanosiphum; species Drepanosiphum platanoidis. The sequence goes on from OX402532.1 coordinate 7,853,303, forward strand.
TTATATTATATATCAAGTTAATTCTAAATACAGTATAAAATATTTGGAAGACTTTTTAAATTAACTTAAAAATTAAATTAATTAATAAATGGAAGACTTGAGTTACTAATTAAAATACTAATATCACATGTAATATATTTTGGAAGACATTGATTAAATTTGTATGTAAATTAAATTAAATCATGGAGGTTTATACTGTGGTTCCTTCATGATTTACATGATCACTTTACATTATTATAATTAAAAATTAATTTTATACATTATATGTAAAAAAATCACACAACTTATGAAAAAAACAAAACATCTCATTTATCTATAGTAGTGACTCATACAACAGTAGTAATGTTTACCAGTGGGTGGTGCCAATGAACTAAAGGTAGGGAGGGGGTTGGTTCTAGTATTGATCCACACAGGGATGTAATGTTAGTGGAACAACTTTCTTTTATATACAGTGATTACATTTTTATTATTAATGAATAAATACATTTAAAATTATGTAGAAAATGTAAATGGAGTTAACTAAATATTAAAATTTAAAGCAGAAAATTTTAAGATATAAATATAATTGGTTTACAGAAAAAATTGTATGAACATTAAATGACTATTCATATGTACAGCTAAACGTTTATTTGTATAACCTAAATACAATCTATTGAGTTTAAAACAAATATTCATTTTAAGAACTTTTACAGTATACGAATATTATTTAAAGTATTACTCATGAAGTCATGATATTAATGAAATCATCAAATATGTACCTAACATGTTTTAAATGTGATTAAAAAATTATTTGTATGTATTATAAAATAGCATCACTGATATTATTAAGAAAGTATATTATGTATCTAAGTAAAAATGTATGTCCTACGATTTAAATCAAAGGATTTGTTATTTTAATAGGAATTCAAATAAATTTCAAAGTATATCAACGATGAAAACTATAATTTAAAGTACTTATACAAAAAAAGCATAATTCTACGTATTTACCATAAAATAAGTTAAACTAGGTGTCAACATCAAAAGAAACTATTTAAAAAATTAAATGAGATTGGGTACTTACATAGGTCTACCACGTTCGTCATATTCAGTTCCACATATTGGTTTGCCCAATAACGTGACTCTAAAGCTGTTGATTTTTTTGGAGATTTCATCTTGGGAGTAGCTGTACAATGAAATATAACAGATTACAATAAAGTCTTGTCAGCAAACAAAACCCAGAAACATTTGCGCAAAATACATACCCTTGATCCTCTAGCGACTGTTCAAGTTCTATGCATTTCAACTCAACTCTTCGTTTGCGATCATGGTCCAATAGCTCTTGGTTGGGTTGCCGGTTGGCAGCCGAATCAATTTTGGACAGTTCCTCATCAGTCTTGAACGATGTGTTGTCTTTGACTTTTTTTATGGCCGCCCAGTTACGTTGCACGTAGCCATTGGTGCCCGACCCACGGGCCGTAGCTAGACCGATTCCGTTGTACATCGTCTGGGGAAAAAAATCAAATAAAAATCGAATATGAAATCACTACAGAATCGTTTTTGAACGATGCCGAGGCAACTCACGAATACAACACACACCGCGGATGCAGTAGCAGTCGCTAAACTCGGTGCATCGGCGTTATTGTAATCGTCGTCCCCGTGTGGAGCTGAAAGAGATCTGAATCAAAGTGAACGTAGAGCAAAAACGAGGACCGACGGTACGGAAGAGGTCCGCGAAGACGACCGCGAAAAGGGCTCGATGAAATAATAATAATATTATTAGTACGGCGCGCACAAGGCACGAGCAGAACCGCAAAACAGTACTAGCGCTGAAGATTTTAATTTTTTTTTTTTTCCAATACAAAACCAAAGTGAAAGACGAAAGGTGTAATGCACGAATTCGAGTGTTAGTGACGACGAGATGTTATATACTTACGCGTACTTGGAACTAAAATGAATGGAAAATGTCAGATAACTCCACCGCGGCACATCGTTTTGATTTTGAAAACAGTCTTGTCGCGCGCACGTTTGATGGTAATTATTACTATAATTCGTCGTAATAATAATAAAACTTATAATACTATTAAACTAGAAACAATAATGATCGAACAGAAAACAAATAAACACGATTGGAGGGGGCCCGTTTTCACTTCACGGGATACCGCAGTGAAGTGACGTCAATCAATCGTTCTGCTTACCTATGGCCGCGGTTACCGCAACGAACCGAACGTTTTTGAGGTTAGCGGTTATCGGCGTTATCACACCGCGGTTCGTCTGATAACGGCGGCGCACGCATTGATATTATTGACGAAGTATTTATTTTTTCATATTATTTTTCTGTAATTTAATTTTTAATTCCAATCGGTTCCCAGTCTTTCGGGGGCGGTTTGATTGAATTTAATTAATTGTAACAAGTTAAAAGTTTAAGTTTTAGACGAGCGACCGCCAAATGCTATAGAAACCGTGACGCGGCGTTTACGTGGGTAAAGTTGACGTTACCTGGATAGTGTGGAAAAAATTATTCGACATGTTGCTGGGAAGCTTGAAACTACACAGGATTCAGCGGGGACTCACACCTGGTATTGTATATCTGAACAAACGTCTTTGCGTATTTCCTCTAGAACGCGTAACTTATAGTCGTTTATCCTCTGTGCATAGTTGGTCTCCGGGTGTCCAGATCGTCCAGTAATGTTCCAGTGTCTGACAAAGTTCAGCAGTCCTCCGATAACGACAACGCCTCTGCGTCTGGTAAACAACAAACAAAACATGAACGGAAATCAGTTGTGCCGTCCAACTGTAGATTTGTTTATCCTGAGTTTCTGCCCGATCCCAAAATGGAATGGCGAAACACTTTGCGAGAAAAACTCGAGCGCATGGACATGATACAACGGAGAAAGCACATAGACATACCGGAATTTTATGTCGGTGAGCAACATTGTGATGTGACCACATCATTGTATATCAACCGATAAATTATAATATTCTTTTTTTTGTATTGAATGTGTGATTTACAAATCTATGGTATTCTACACTGTTTGCATGTCTTATTTTTAAAAAAATTTGCTGAAAAGTTTTATTATTTATTTAAATTTACTTATAAGATTTTAGTTTAATACAGTATAGGTATACACTATACAGTTTATGTACAAAATTAGTTAGCACTTATCTTATGGTACTTATTTAAAAATATTTTCTCTGAGGTATATCTGAATTTTTTGCTTTACCTAGTTACCAACCTGACTTGGTTTGAAATGAAAATGGGAGATATTTTAGATTTTTCATTTCAAATAAGGAAGGTAAAAGGATCTACTGCTGCAGCCTTTTAATCTATCTTTTCAATCTGATAAAAAAAAATAATAATATATCCATCTATACTATGTCTAATCAAATAATTATTTATATAAGATTAATAATTGTAGGTGACACGTTAAAATTGTCATTTGTGTATAGGTCATAAAACAAAAATGTTCTAGGTCAAATATGAAATAATTTTACTCATGTTTTAGGTAGCATCATGGCCGTTTCATCATCTAATCAACATGCTCCAAATAAAGCTACTCGTTTTGTTGGCATTTGCATACAACGTGCAGGATGTGGTCTAAGAGCTAATTTTACCCTGAGGAATGTAATAAAGCACATTGGTAAGATATAAAACACGACACTTTTTTTTAAAATTAAATTAAAACCCAATGGGATTTATTTGATATATAGGTACTGAAGTTAGATACCAACTGTATGACCCCACTATACAGAAGATTGAAGTTTTACGTTTGGAAAAACGTCTTGATGATGAATTATTGTACTTGCGAGATGCTCCAAATGAATATAGTACGTTCGATGAAAACATGGATACTGAGTATTTACCTGAAGGTGCTCCGATACCGGTCAACACAACATTGGTAACATTGATCATATTATAATATTTGAAGAAATTTAATTTTTCAATTTAATTTTTTTTTTCAGGTGAAATTAAAACCGAGACCATGGCGTGCTAGGTGGGAAAGGAAAAATATGAAAGGTTTAGATGATTTAGGGCTAGAAGAGCGGTTTTATGAAAGAGCCGAAGAATTAGCAACACCGTGGGAAAAATACGATTTAATGAAACAATATAGGTAAATAAAATTGTGTACAAATTGCATGGGTTGATAAATACATGTATATATTTGATTGTAGGAAAACGATACCGGAAGAGGAACAAAAAGAAATATTTGCCGAAGTCTATTCAGAATTACATGAAGTTGAAGTGATGCGTAAGAAATTAAAACGCAAAAAAGTTTTTGTTAAACCAACCAAATCTTTGTAGTATTAATAATAATAATACATAATGATAAATATTAGGTATATCTTTCTTATTAAAAATTTAAATTGTTTGTATGAATTTCACGCATGTTTTTATTTCAAGACCTTTAAAACCTCTTTTTTCTTTATTATTCTCCTTTTTAAAAGAAATTCAATATCAAATTTTCAAAAATATTTTACTGGTTCTTTGAATTGTCAATTTAAAAATCACATGTTCGGTTTTACTTAACGAGAGCACTACAAAGAATAAATTTACTGAAAAATTTTTAAAACCAGTTTTAACGAGTTTTGAATCTAAAAAAAACCTTATAAAATGACTATACTTAAGATTCTTTTATAATAAACCTACTACATTTAATTCATTTTTTTTAATTTGTAAATAAAAATAAATATTTTAATTGGAAGCATTTAAGCTGTTGGTGGTATACATTGTATGAGGTATTTCTATAAGCTATGAGATTATAGAAAAAAAAAGAAAACTATTTCTTAGATTCTTTAATGACTTAATAGTTTTATAAAAATCAAATCATAATGTGAAATGTACTAAAAACCTTAAAAAGCTCTGAACAACAAAAAAAAGTAAGTTAAATTAAATTATAATTTTTCAATATAATAGGTTTTAATGAGATCAAACCTCGACTTCATACTTGGTATTCATTGACTATTTTTTTTTTTTATTACAATTAAATTTTTATTACAGATTTTACAATTTTTGTTTTATAGTTTTATGCGTTTATGTCTTTAGCAAAATGACTATAATGATTAACTGTATTATTTTATACTAATCAATACTCGGCAGTAAGAATATCCAAAAGTTTTGTCAACGAGCCATCAATTATTTTGGGCCCTTGAATTCAGTTTGCAGTACCTAGAATGAAACTACCCCTCATTGAACTAATGGAATATATATTATACAAAGACAACTTACATACATGTTATGTAGTATAAGGAAAACAGATTTAACTATTTAAATATAGTTGGCTCTATTTGTATACTTTACAAATATACAAATTAATTTAATGATAAGTGTGCACGGAGGAAAAATGTAACACAAATCCCAATAAAATTGAATATACTACAAAATTATCGGTACATTTGGTCTCGAAAGAAGCGAAATAACCATTTTTTATTTAAAGTTTGAAATTAAAATTATGACGGTCAAATAAAATAAATTCATACTATGAATACTAACTAATTCACTGTATTCCAATGCTACTGTTATTATAAGTCTATAATATTTTGTAGTATAGGTTTTGTGTTAATTGTATTCTTTCTTACATTTCAAGGTTGGTTTTTAAACACCCGATTAGAAACTCATTTTCAGTTTGTCCCTCCATTGTGTATGGAGCCTGTGTGATAAATTGTCCTCGCCCTGGCCCTAGTCTTATGACTATTGAAATATATCAAATTCTTAAAAAAAGAATAGACTAATATCTAATTTATGCCCTCGAGATTTCTGTAAAGACTAATTATGACAACAAATTAAAGTCCCGACTTGATTTTAATTCACTTTATTTAATGTTATTAATTTAATATAATAATCTAATCCGTGAGCAAACAGATTGTTTAGTCTTTAATGTGGTTTTCTAAATGACCTGTTTTATTATTATTATTATTATTACTGCGACTTGAATGGATTTAATTATCTGAACAACAGCCAACCAAGACTATTTTTTAGCCATTCAAAATGAATGAAAACGCTTTTCTTAATAATTTAAAAATTGTCCTGAAATGCTCCAACACATAACGAGTCACAATCTTGAAACAATAATCTAATATTGTAATGAACATCATATTACACCTACATGTATGAAAAAATTTAAGATTTTACAGTAAATTTCAGTTTCAATTAATTTATATTTTACTTTTGGCTTACAACTAGAAACGACATTGGACCACGATGGTTGGACTCGTAGAGAAATAATCAAACTATCCTTTTGCATAGGTGTCGGTTAAAAGACTGCAATGTCTTTTCTTAAAAGCTAAAATTACATACAATCATAATGTACATGTACTACAGTATTTCAAACATTAAATCAGGTACTGATATTTTATTGCTAATTTAAATTTTTATAGCCTAGATATACTTACAGAATCACAAATAGGAGCCAATGATCAATATCGTCTAGTAATGATATGAATTTCAAATTGAATGTAAGTTTATAAATCCATAAAAAGATGTTTTCTTTTTTTTGGCGACGTTTGATTTGTTGAGAATACACGAACCACATTTTATTTTGAAAAAAAACAAAATGTAAATTTATTAATGACATATTATAAAAGTGACTTTTATAAAAGAAAAAATATTTATTCATTTGTTCAAATAAATGTTGTTTGTTCAAATGCGAACGACTTTTTCTCGTTTTAGCAGTAAAGAAAAATCAAAAGAGTTTTAAATATTACAACCAATATTATTTCATTAAAAATCCAATAATTGTACTAAATCGATCTAATTCTCAACCATTTAATAACAAATCATGTATAAAACACTCGAGTGTTAATTTCTAAATGGCTCTGGCAATATATATATAAAGAAATTATCAAGTGTTTTAACGCAAAATCAAATTTATAATTGGACAAGTCCATACACACATTAAGAAAATATTCATGAATGTCTACATTTTATTTTCAAAAAATACAAATTAACTGATATTATGTCAAAACATGATAAACATATGCATTAATTACTTTAATATTTTGGTACAATTATATGCTTAAATTGAGTACAAACAATTTTTAAGTAGTATATAAGAGCCTGCTTGTTGAGATAAAAATGTGTTGCATATTAATAGTGAAATCTAAAGATTACAAACACCGCCAACATTACACTTAATTTTAAAATTAAAATTAAATATTGCAATTGCAGGGGAAATTGCGTAAAATATTAAATTAGAGCTGCTGATATTCACTTATCATAAAAAATAATTATTTGTTAAATATATATTTGAATATTTACATGACATTTGATATTGTACTAAATTTTGTCTGTAAAAATATAAATGCCTTATATAAAACTATATCAATGGGACAAACTTACTTATCATTAAATTTTAGAATAATATTATTAATTTAATAAACTTTTCTATAGACTTAAAAATAAATAAAATAAAATAGGTGAGTTTGCAAAACAAATTAAAAAAAAAAAAACTCACATTTTTCTACTTTTTCATTTATTAATGTAAATATTCAATATATCTAAAGTTAGACAGAACACCCAAAGTTAAAAAAAAAAATGGTATTTATAATTTTTTGGACATTAATGGGAGTAAATACATCAACTTAATATATATTTTTTAATTGAATACAAAAAAAAAAACATTGCATTTTAAATTATAAAAAAGTAATTAGAATAAAATTATAATGTGGTAATAATTTACTCAATCTTTTATTACCAATATTTGCTTAAAAATTTCTTTAGTTTCGACACGACCTGAAATAGAAAAAAAATGAAAGATATAAATCAATTTGAAATGTTGAAATCATATTTTATAACATACATTTTAATAATGAAAGTCAGCTGGTAGATTGTATTTGACGTATGGTACTTCTACATCATCGCCATCAGTGTTGTTGCAACATATTTCAAAAACTAATGACCTGACGTGTGATTCAATCTTCTTCTTGGATATATTACGTACAATTTCAGACATCTTAGTATTGATGCGTTCTTCTCTTTTGGCTTTAGGCATAAAGAAGGAATATAACATACAAACTCCTTGAGACAGCATAGTAATTTCCAGTGCATGTTTTTCTTTGAAGTAATTTAAGAATTCATTTAATGTGAGTTCACCTTCCACTTCAAAACGATCCCATAAAGTCCATTCAATATCATAATACTTGGATTTTGGTGCCAATAAAGGTTCAGAAAAACCAAAGAACGGTAAGGCTAAGTTTACAAATCCATTTTTGTATTTTTCCAATTCATTGAATCCCCAAGCTAATTTAATAAATTCTTGACATACAAGACCAGCAACAACTGAAGTTGTTGTGGCAATTGCGGGAATAATTTTACCAGCAATAAGCTTACTTCGATGTCTGTCAGCTGGTTGAATTTCATAATTAGTAGCTCTTAAGTTTGATGCAGCCACAATAAAGTCAATATGTAAATTATTATCATCGTCTTTTTCAAACTCTAAAGGAACAATTTTTAAATTTTTTAAAGAATCCGACGGTGGTAAATTCTTTTGCACTTTATTCAGTTTGTTTTGATCATAATTTGATGATCCATTGGTTATTTGCGAATCATTTTCAGCAATCCTTACACCAGATTTAGGAATAAATTCAGGAACTTCAACCGAAGACACCACATTGGCAAAATAAACACGATCTCTAACTTGGTTAATGTTATATGTTTCAGCTCTTAAATTAGCTGCCGTAAAGACATAATCCAAATGTAACGGATTGTTTACATCAAATACAATTGGCTTTGGACAACGCTTGGGTCCTGACCAAAATGGTTGACCACTAGATGTTGTTTGGTCTGGTGGAAAATTGAATAAAAGTTGTTTGATTTGATTGGTGAATTGATCTTCAAAATGAATTCTAGCCCATAAAATACAGTCATCAATATTTTCTGGACGTAGCGTAACTGATACTCTGATACTCTCCATAATTTCTATTGGTTGTAATCCGGGTAAAGCGTTAGCGCGATCGATAAATGTAGGATCTTCTAAAAATTGTTTAACATTTTCTGGAGTCTGTTTGTAAAGACCTTCGAATAAATCTCTAGCCCACTGTAATGTATGTTCAATAGCATTTGGGAAATTTTTAAGAGTACAAATCGGTATACTTTTTTCCGGAGGATCTTGAGATGAGCTGTACGATTCAGTCAAATTTGGTAAAACGACTTGAGTATTTCCTTTTGTTCCCAGAGTTCCAGATTCTAAAAGAGGCTTCTTGTAGAAAACGCAACGTCTGTCCATGTATATACGAGCGTCAACATTATCCAAAGCATTAGCCACACCGTCTAAATTTTCAAAAAATGTATCGTTGTATACCTGTTCCGTTTCTGGACAAACTCTATTAGTTTGAGGTTCAACATTTACATTGGGATTCATACATTTAATAGCTTTAGCGGCAGTTTCGGATTTTGGGCTTTGGACATCTTGGGGTCTGAACAAAAACTGTCTGTTTAAATTAGATTTTTCGATTAAATCCATATCAGTCACATAGATTTTACCGTTGCCACAACCAACACCCATAATTGCAAAATTTTTCAACAATTCACATCCAATAGCTCCAGCTCCAACGACGAAATATTTCAAATTTCCCAAAACGGATTGGAATTTTCGGCCATAAACAGCCACTTGACCATCATAACGATCGCCTATAGGTTTAGCATCTTCCTCAGTAACTTCTTTGGGCAAAGATTCAGTGGCATCAAAGTAAAGCCATTGGAAAATTGGACTAAACTTACCAGAACATGATTTCATGATTTCTTGAGCAACAATGCCACCAATGAAAGATGTCATTGGATTGATGTTGCCAGAACATACTTTGGAAAAAGTTGTCAAAAGATCAATGTCGACTTCAATGGAATTGGTATTGACGCTTTCGGCCAATTTTAAAAATGCATTGGCGTCGTCAGAACTCCAAGGGGCGGGCAAACGACCATTGGCCGCAACAAATTTGTGAAAAGCTATGAAAGCCAAATGCAACTGAGAGGGCCGTTCAAATTTTCCAAAATCAGAAACCAGAAACTCGGGTTCAACCAAGGAACTCTTGAGAGGTTTGAAATGCAATTTCTTGGGCATTTTCACTTGCGTGGCAATGCCTCCCTTGACATAGTCTGAATAGGACGTGGTGTCACCAATGCCGAATGTGTATGGCCCCAGGACAGTGATTTTTTTCGGCTTGCAACCGTTGGTCTCAGTCATGCCCTGCACCTCTTGGAATGTGACATAGTCGCCATCCTCGAAACCATGGCGAGATTCATCCATGCAGGTGACCACCCCTTGTTCGTCCTTGGTGATGCCAGCTATCATAACGGATACTGGGTTTTCACCTGTGGCGTCATTTACGCAGAACTCAGGGCCAAAGTCACAGAAAACTTGGGAGAACACACCCCGGGTGTCAGCCACAATGAGCGCGATGCCATTTGGATGCGTGATTTCGGAGACACGGAGCTGTTCATCAAGAGTGGACTCGGTGAGAACGATCACTTTGAACCGCAAGATGAAAGATTCCGACAGGCAGCCGGTATACGCGGTGACCGGCACGTACGAATTGAGCTCTGCCAGCTTGGGGCAGCTGACCTCGGCTCTGTTTTTGCCCACGTCTCCCTCGGAAAGATAGAACTGAGACGATAGGTCGCTGTAGCCACAGGCCGTGGTATCGTGCAACGTCACAGACTTGACGCCACCGAGTATGACGTTCTTGGCAATCTCAACGCCCAGGCCACCCAACCCGCTGATGAGCACGTCGGACGAGGCCATCTTACGCATGGCGTCGTGGCCCAGCACGTATAGCTGTCGCGAGTAGAGACCCTCGTCGATTTCTCCATCACCCGACACGCCGTTTTTCGACGACATTGCCGATGACGACGTCATTACCTGATTGTTTGATGCCGAAGAGTCGACGGTGGACGCAACTGCAGACGATTCACCGGAAGCCAGTTTACGCTTCTTGGCCGGCAGTTCACAGGTGGTGTCCAGTACTTCAGCACCAGACATCGGACAACGGAATACCCGAATCGCCGCGTGTGGTGTGTGTGTTCACGGGCCCCTTTGTGTTATTTGTCACTGCGGCGGCGGCGGCGATGACGACGATGATAACGGCGGCGGTGCACGCGCAGTGTGTCACGACAACGATGACGTTAGTTTTCACTGGTAGGTGCCGACCGACCGAACGCGTGATATCGACGACGACGACGGGTCCGGGGGGGGAAAAAAAATATATAATTATAACAATAATTATTACGAACACACCGTCGCGCGGCGGTATCGGATGACGACAGCGGCTGGCGCGTTCGGGTTGTTATTGCCCCGTTGCGATTCGATGTCGGTGTGTTTTTAACGCAGAGCGGAGAGAGCTGGAAACGGAACGAAGAAACGGGGAAAAAAAAAAAAAAAAACAAAAAGACGGTCAATTAAACGCGTCGCGCGCGCGGACGATGACGATTGCGATTTCGTTGGCGATCGTGAGCGCCGTGCGGCAAAAATGACGGCGGTAGCGGGAGCGGCGGAGTGTGGCGAGCAGATAGCGAGTTAAAAGTGAAACGGTATGCCCCGCCGGGACGACAACAGAGACGGACGATTATCTTCTGGCCAATGGCGTCGCGACAATCGGTTATCGCGGTCGGCCGGCGTCTATTAACGTTGTACAAAGAGACTTCGGCCCGCCGCCGCCGCCGCCGAGCCCCGCGCCTGTCCAATCGCACTGTCCGTATTATTATTATACCGCTTACCGCGCACCCGGTGACAGTCTGTGCATCAGCTGTTGACCGGCGCGGGGTATTGGCAACATTGCGAACCCCGCGCGCGCCAGACTATTTCAAAATAGTTTTTCTGTTTATAATAAAACACCACCGTGTGGCTTGTAAAATACACCGAAACGCATTTGTTTTCACACGTTTTTTACACAACATTATCCCGGGTCGAATTTCCACGGTGCCCGTATTGCTTGGAATTCCGCAACTTACTGGCAGCCATATTATACCGTTCAGAAAACAACATTAACCGAAATCTATTAATATATGTCACGGAATTCCGTGAAAATCTCGAAATACGATCGAAAAAGTCGAATTAAGCACATCGATACTGCAAACATCGAAATGTCAATCGCCCGTGGAGTATACAAATAACTTAATTCAATGCATCTCGATGAAAACGAATTCCGTAGATAACACGACGACGGTGATAACGTTTTGACAATAAACCGATTTACATGGTAAAATGCTAACAACGTTTTGGCGGTTTTCTTCCGAAGCATTATTTTATCGTTTTGGTTATAATTACGGGAAATGTTTACAGTTCATTGTATTCAATCGTCATTGTATTTTATCAAAAAACGACAAAATGACTCAGAGAACATTGATGTATGTAGTTTTGTACTTTATTATTTAATACACTGTTTTTCTTTTCTGAAACTCTTTTGTGCAGGTCGTATTTTGGCCCTAAAAATGGAGTCAAAAAAGAAAAAAGTCCACCGATTATATCAGCAGCTAATACGTCGACGTCTCCGGAGTAAGTCAATATTTCATATTGTTAACATTAATAATTGGAAAATGTATTTATGTTGTGTGATATATATTAGTTAAACCATATTGTCCTTCTAGCGAATCTGTGTTCAGACAATAGTTTGGAATACACACTTTTAACTAATATTTTTCCATATTAATGTTAACTATTCTCAAATAGTTTTGTATTTTACATTAAATCTGAAAAAGTTTGATAATCCTAAATTTTAATTTACAGAAACCTCAATGTTGTGTGTACTAGTCCATTAAAGACTTATGGTAAAAGAAAAAAAAATGCAATTTTATTCAGTGATAGCAGTGATGAAGAGAATGTTAATGACAAGTAAAATTATTTTATCTGTTATATAATTCATTTATATTATTGATATTTATACTTTTTATTTTTAAAATTAAATTTAGTAAGAAAAAAACTAAAGATAATTCACCATCGAAAATTAAGGTAAAATCTACAAATATTGAGGAAAATAATTCTGATACTGATGGGGAAAATATAATTGAACCAAGTGATGACAATGATATTGATACGAAGAAGGAGTCTCCAGTAAAATCAACTATTAAACAATCTTCAAAAAAATCTAAAAAGTCTAAAGAGAAACAGTCTTCAAAAAAATCAAATGAAACTCAATCTCCAGAAAAATCTAAAGAATCTAGTGAGAAAAGGTCGCCAGAAAAATTAAAAGAATCCAACGAGAAACAGTCTCTTTTAGAAAATACAAATGAACCTTCAAAAATTCATGACAAGATATCTGAAAATGACTACAATCCTACAAAAAAAAATTACCATCCCATAAATGATGCCTTCTGGAGTCATAATCAGCTGTAAGTAATTGTATAAATTCATAATTAAAATTGGTAATTTTATGCATTTGAATTGTTATCATTTTAAAGAGATATATCGCACCTCGGCAACTATAACGACACAAGTTGAAAAATAGACTTTTTCTGTTAATTACACCATGAAAATTATTTTTCCGTTTCATCTATAGTTAAAATGACATAAATCTAAACAGTATTTATGCATGTGTTATACGTACTATAGTGTCCTTATAGAATATATTAAGTTATATGTTTGTTATAAATAATATAAGTTATTTGTTATAAACAAATTTTTAATTCTTTTTCCTGAAAAATTACAGTTTTTGACTTGTGTCGTTATAATCTCTGGGGTGCGATATATAATAAATATACAGAATTGTATCTATTACATTTTTCAGGACTCCATACTGTGCGTTGACAAAAACTTTATCACATATTGAAGACACTAGTGCTAGATTAAAAATTATTGAAATTCTTTCGAATTATTTCCGTTCAGTGATTGCACTCAGTCCAAATGATTTATTACCTAGTGTGTACCTGTGTTTAAATAAAGTTGTACCTGATTACATTGGTTTGGAATTAGGTATTGCTGAGACTACACTTTTAAAGGTACTTGTAATTTTATTATTAATATAACATTTTAAATCTTAAAATGATATAAAGTTAAATTAATTTTAATTTTCGAAGTAATATTATTTATTTTACAATATATATATTTTTTTAATTTTTAATTAGGCTATAGTTCAAACAACAGGAAGAAGTATGGTACAGGTGAAATCCGATGTTAATAAAACAGGTGATATTGGAACTGTAGCTCAAAAGAGTAAAAGTAATCAAAAAACTATGTTTAAACCTGCTAGATTAACTATAAAAAGTGTATTTGATAAATTAAAGGATATCTCTGAAATGACTGGTCATGCGGTAATATATTAATATATATTAAGATTGTTTTTACTTTTAATAAAATACTTTTTTTTTAATAACTTTATATTTAATTATTTTTATAGGTAACTTCTAAAAAGCTCGATAAAATTCAATCAATGTTTATTGCATGCCAAGACTCTGAAGCAAGGTTTTTAATGAGATCATTGGCTGGCAAATTAAGAATTGGACTTGCTGAACAATCAGTACTACAAGTAAATCTAAATATTCATTACTGTTAAATCATTGATTTATATTAATTAAAATAATGCCCCATCATGTTTGATATTTAAATTGTAAATATTTTCAGTAGTTTCTTAATTTAATATAATATATGTCTTAATTTAGGCTCTTGGATTAGCTTGTGCAATGACACCCCCTTCTCAAGATTTTCCTCCTCAAGTACTTGACATGGCTAAAACAGTGAGTGAAGACAAATTCAAAAAAATCTACGATGAATGTGCCTTAACTATTAAAACAACTTACTGGTGAGTAAATCATTTTTAAAACATGTATTGTTTTGTATGCATGTTATGTGTTTGTTTAAATTAAATTTAAAATACTTTAAATTTATTTGCAGTGAAAATCCAAATTTAGACATAATAATACCCACTATCTTAAGAGTAGGCGTCAGCGCCTTACCTGAAAATTGTAAATTAACTCCTGGAGTACCTTTGAAACCAATGTTAGCACATCCTACTAAAGGTGTACAAGAAGTTTTAAAAAGATTTGATGGATTAAAGTTTACTTGTGAATGGAAATATGATGGAGAACGAGCTCAGGTATTTTACTCTTTTATTTTTTTGTTTTTAAGTGTTTTAATGTTTTTCCTTAATAGATTCATTTGAAAGAAGATGGAAATATTTTCATATATAGCCGTAATCAAGAAAACAACACTAGTAAATATCCAGACATTGTTAACCGCTTAGATTCTGTCAAAGGCCCTAACGTAAAATCTTTTATAATGGATTCTGAAGCAGTTGCTTGGGATAGAGAAAAGAAAAAGATTATGCCTTTTCAAGTGTTAAGTACTCGTAAACGAAAGGTAAAGTTTCAGATTGTTTTAATTTAATTTTTTTAAATTTAATTTTAATGTGATTTAAATTATTTAGAATGCCAATGAAGAAGACATCAAGGTTCAAGTATGTGTATATATGTTTGATTTACTCTACTTCAATGGAGAATCTTTAGTTAAACAGCCTTTCTGTGAACGCCGTAAATTATTAAAAGAAAACTTTATTGAGGTGGAAGAACAGTTTTTGTTAGCTACATCAGTGGATACTTCTAAAATGGAAGAAGTACAAGATTTTCTAGAAGAATCTATAAAAGGTAAAAATAAATAATTTTTAGGGGAAACAGTATAAATTAACATTCGATTTTCTGATACTCATTGATAATAATTATTCCTAAATAAATATATATATATATTATGAACAGAATTGTAATAAGTTTTAAGAAAAATGGATAATTTTAATGTAATTAATATTTATTATCATTAATAGTTCTAGCTTATCAATGACATTACATTTTAAGTGCTAAGTTCTCTGCATAGATATATTAATTCTAATGACAATTTAGCATTTATATTATTATTGATATTATATAATATTAAGTGATTTTTTATAAAATCAATAATTATCAAGATTAATTATACATTGTTAGGAGTTAAATATTTGTAACTTCACACCTCAAAATATTCCTTGAGAACTGAGATTATTTTAAATGACTTTCTCTAAATTTGAAACCTAATTTTGATTTTATATGTATTGCATATTTATTATTTTTAGGCTGACGTCTAATAGGTATTCTTAATGGGTTAATAGGTTCTGAATGAATAGTGTAATTATTCATGACAAACAAATTGTATCATTTAATGGTGTATCTTATACTATCCTATTGTGTGCCAATATCAGTATTTTAATATTTAGAGGATATTTGTTTTATTTGATTTTTCTGGGGAAGTGTAATTAGAATTAATATTATAATTTACTCCTTAGAAGTAGTGATTCCGCATACTTTTGTCAAAGAATTTGATAATGTAGATTGAAGCGATTAATGTCAATCGATTTAAAATCCTTGTCATCGATTGTACTTATGTTTATTATCTTAAATGTATAGTAGAAAATGACTGACTAACAAAATATTTTGTTTTATGATTTGAATAATATTATATTGTTGTTAAATTTGTGTATGTTTATAGGAAATTGTGAAGGCTTAATGGTTAAAACATTAGAAGAAGATGCTACTTATGAAATAGCTAAGCGTTCACGTAACTGGTTGAAGTTAAAAAAAGATTATATGGATGGTATTGGCGATACTATTGATTTAGTAGTTTTAGGAGGTTATTTAGGCCGTGGAAAACGTACTGGTACTTATGGAGGTTTTCTATTGGCTTGTTATGATCCTGAAAGTGAAGAATACCAGAGTATATGCAAAGTAATTTAAATTCTACTATTAATGAATATAATTTTAAGATTCCTGTATTATTAATGTTTTTTTTCATCTTAGATTGGAACAGGATTTACCGACGAGGATTTACTACAACATACAGAGTTTTTCAATCAACACATTATTGAAAACCCTAAGACTTACTATCGCTATGACCAAAGCCACGAGCCAGATCATTGGTTTGAAACAGTCCAGGTATGGGAAATCAAATGCGCTGATTTATCATTATCTCCAGTTCATAGAGCTGCATTGGGTATTGTCGATCCTGAAAAGGGTATTTCATTGAGATTTCCAAGATTTATTCGTAAACGAGAAGATAAGTTAACTGATCAATCTACCTCAGCACAACAGGTATCTAAAATTACACATTACTTCCATCAAAAATATGTACAGTTATATCATTTGATGTGTACAATTTTAGTTAATTTACTATTATTAATAATTAACTTGTAATACTTACTTCAAGACTATAAACATATCAATGAACTGGTTGGAAAATATGATAGAAAAATAAATCATGTTTAATTCTGGTTCAATCATACTTTCCATTCCAGTATTGCATTATTATTTTCATCTACTTATTTATAAGGACTTTTAATAGAACATTTTATCGAATGTTAAATTTTTCATATTTTTAGAACATAATAATGTTCTTAGTTTATACATAGTAAAACTAAATTGACTTTCAATATTGAGGTATAAAGTATAATGGTTTTTCATCGCCTTCTGTACAAAATATCATCATGAAGTTTTATTTAATTTATAATGTACTTACTCAATTAAACTTGAAACTGATTTCAAATTTAACAATGCCAAATTTATTTTTATATAACTTTTGTTGTTCCTCTTGTATTAATAATATTATGCTACCATTTTCAGATTGCTGAATTATATCATAGCCAAGTGCAAATCATTAATCAAGGAAATATCGCAAACAAAGAGGATTTTTATTAATATAGTTTTTAACTCATAAAATTGTAATATAACTGTTTTATGTAATAATTAGTGAGTATTAAATAAATTATAATTATCAGCATTTAAAATAAATTACTTATCATTTTATCATAATAAATTATAATTAGTAATAAATGGTATACATAAGTTGTACAATAACTAATGTAGTATTTCAAGTATTCGTTTACATGATTTAATATTAACTTATTCAATTATTAGTTTATTTTTTGTTTCCTAATGCTGATGCCATATGGTATACCAATTTTTAAAAAACAAAAGTATTTCTAAAGATGACTTTATTTCCTCACTATTAAATTGTTCATTGTGTACATCGACTGAACTCTTCGTCAGTTATATTATAATAAACAGTAAAATATAAAAATTCTCACAGAAAGTCATATGAAATCAGTTATTAAGATCAAATTAAATAATCACGTTCAATAAAGTATATTTTATTTTATTATATTGCTCAATGAATTTTTACATTATGTTTAAAATTGTTTCCATATTATTATCATGAACATAAATTACTATATTGTGCATTGAAAAAAAAAAAGAAATCTATTAAATTCTCGACACATTTATGTATACTTAATATTACAGGGATGAGCGACTGAAAGTTATTTAAGGGCCAATTTCTTGAACTAAATATTCGAGTGCTAAAATATTAATCATATAATTAATTTTTTTAATTCCATAATTCGATTTGTATAGATATACAATAGACCTATCCATGTGTGAAATACTAAAATATATATATTAGTATTCATTTTACGTACCTACTCGTAAATACTTTTTCTTGAAAACTTCAAACTAGATTAAAGTATTAACAAGTAGTAAAATGTGTACTAAAAGTAAAAAAATTGGCCACTTTATTTTAAGATACATTTTAACCTTATAAATAACTGAAAATATTGATAATTTTATATGAAATTTAACACGTAGTAATTATATATATCATACATATCTTTTACTGTACGGAAAAAATAAAATTCTTTATATTTTATCTCATTGAAGTTATTTCCATAATAAGCATTAGCGTTTATATCACTCAATACCTGGTTATTTGGGACGCAGAATTTTTTTTTTATCGTTTCAACAGATGACGTTTCAAACAATTCAGATCGGATGGAAGTAAGCTTTTTTAGAAATGGTTCATAACCAATATTACTATACGTTTGTATTGATTTTAATCTCTGTAATATTTTTTTAAAGAATTCACCAGTGTAAAGTTTAAATTGTATAAATTGTGATCTCATTATATGGAGTAAATCGTCGTCCAGTGTTATTTTCGTTTTATTACTTTCACACGAGTCTAATATTACAGTTTTGATTCCTTCGAGCAATTTATCACCCAAATTGAATATAACAAGTACAAAAACATCCACTGCTACATTGTGATATTGCACAGCGTTGCTATACAAGTGGCGTGACTTCAATGATCTTAAAAGTGTGTGTAGAGTATTTCCTGTTACTTCTGGTGCTTCTTTTGTTTTGAAATATAGCTGAAAACATGTACAATTTATGTTAACTGTCAATAATGAAAACGTTTAAATGAAATTAGAAGCTGAATACTCGTATCCAACACCAATAAAATTTATCCGGGCTGTAGAATTGATGAAGAATAGATCGAATTTGACAAATATCTTAAGATAAATCGGTCAGTAGTTTGAATCGCTCAAACGCCTACACTTTTTCAGAGAAATTAACATCAGGTGAATGCTATTATTTTTAAACATCCAGAAAAATAAATTTATAATCTTTAAAAATTCAATGATATTACCTGATTTTCTCTTGTAAACTTTTTATCAGTTTTGACGATAGACTAAAAAAATTACAATATAAAAATTAATTTTTAACCGTTAGTATTATGTTTGAGGTTGAGGAATCGCCTAAAATATGGATGGGATATTATTAAAATGTATAAAGTAGCGACTATTTGGAGGGCATCCATGGAAATGTATGGGTAATTAAAATAGAAATTGTCTAAACAAAAGAGGGGGTGGGGCTAAACCCACATACTTATGAGTTATGAGTAATAGAGATTTTCGATTACAAAAAAGAGGTAGAAATTTTAAGGGATTCAGAATATGGCTCCCCGGGGCGATCCCCCCGCATACGTACGCCAATAGCAAGAGTGATATTTACATACATTCGATATTAGTTTATTACCTATACTTGAAATATTTCTGCACAGTTCATGCGAAAGACGTGTAATCTTTATTAGTTTTTTCAGATCAAAGTAAAGGATAGGGTAACAAGGAAAAATAAGATTTCAGCAACACCTAAACTAGAAAAAATCCACGCCTATGAGGACATATATTCGTATAAAGACCAGTACGCATTACGCCTTGTTTCTATTCGTACTTCATTCTATTCTATCTAAACTATTTGATGTTCTGTCAATTTAATTATAGTAAATAAAATAAATAATAATTAAATACCGAGACAGACTTCTTATAAGCATTAAATTGGTTCTCCACGGAATGCTGGAACAGTAATTATGTTTAAACATAGTAGTTTTACAAATTCAAATGTTTATCTGATAAAAGTGTATTATTTATGCCGTTAAGAAAATTAAACTTACACTCATTTCTACAGTAAAATCCCATTTATCAACATAATACTGTATTCTATTAGATTGGTTGAATTTGAATAAACGATGCTACATGTAAAAAAAAAAATACACAAAATAGAGATATTATATTTTTCGAAAATATGTAGTTTCCTTATTTATTAATTTTGTAACTTTATACTCACCGTCAAAGTAAACTCTTCATAATACATTATTGAAATGATAAAATAAGAAGTTTTATCCAGAGGATGTGGTTTAGTGGCCAGGTTTTTATCGATAATCGGTGGTGCTGTAGGTAAACAAAATGCTTTGGAGAGGTTCGAAATGTCATTTCGAATTTTTTCGATTCGTTTGATTAGTTCGTCACTAGAAAGTTGAAGGTGAATGTTTGTATCGTTGACTATTACTGGAAGTTTGAAATCATATAATTGTATTTCAACTAAAAGTTCTAACATGGTTTCAGCTATTTCTATCCTAAATCGACTGACATCGCTATAAGTTATGTATGGCAGTATTTGAAAAAAATACATAGCATGTAACATTTGGTGTACTGTTCTATGTGTGTTTTTATTACTGTTGAAAAAGTATGTGACGATACAGTAATCGAAGGATTCTTCGAATTTAAATGAATCAATACCTTTTATTTTGAATTCTTCTATTTTATCGAAATGTATAAAACTACGCACAAACTTGTAATATCTCTTTAATATATTCACTGTATAATCATAGATTACTTCATCGAATGTCATTTTCACAATACTCTGATTCTTTTCGAATTCCTCGAAGAAATCTGTAATATCCGTTTGTTTGATCTTGACGTTGTTGCTTTTTGTTTTGAATGTCTTACTGATTTCATGATTAGGATCTGAAAATTTAGATACCGCATTCATTATTGTTGTGATTTCAGATGCTTTAGGTACTACTTGTTGTCTCCAACTAATCAAATCTAGACTTTCGATGCCGACGAACGACGTGGAAATTAATAATATTAAAATCATCATTGCAATATTGCATACGTATTTTGCGAACGTTTTAATCATTCGAATCCGAAGAATATACTTACAATTTTATAAGATCGTATTCTCGAGATTTGGTGGTCTCTTTTTTTTTTTAACACGAATTAAATATCTCGTGTTAATAAGTAGTTATGACGTGTTAAAAAGTATTTATGACCTAGTTTGTAGAATCTATTGATTTTACCACGATGTGTTTTTTTTGTTTGTATGTGTACACGATAAGTATTCAATTAATGCTCCGATTTTCAACTTCAGTTTATTGGTTTCTGGTAGCAAAACGTACTATCTAGTTGGTACTTTAAAGAGGTAATTTGTTGAATTTCCTAACAGTTGAAAAGTTGTAAGTGAAAAACAGATGAAAAACTGAAGAAAAAAAGTTTCTGAGTGAAGGAGAGAGAGCATCTATTTCTAAAGATGACTTTATTTCCTCACTATTAAATTGTTCATTGTGTACATCGACTGACCTCTTGGTCAGTTATATTATAATAAACAGTAAAATATAAAAATTATCACAGAAAGTCATATGAAATCAGTTATTAAGATCAAATTAAATAATCACGTTCAATAAAGTATATTTTATTTTATTATATTGCTCAATGAATGTTTACATTATGTTTAAAATTGTTTCCATATTATTATCATGAACATAAATTACTATATTGTGCATTGAAAAAAAAAAAAGAAATCTATTAAATTCTCGACACATTTATGTATATTTTATATTACAGGGATGAGCAACTGAAAGTTATTTAAGGGCCAATTTCTTGAACTAAATATTCGAGTGCCAAAATATTAATCATATAATTAATTTTTTCAATTCCATAATTCGATTTGTATAGATCTATTTATGTGAAATACTAAAACATTAATAATAGTATTTATTTTACGTACCTACTCGCATATACAGTTTACTTTTTCTTGAAAACTTTAAACTAGATTAAAGTATTAACAAGTAGTAAAATGTGTAGTAATCAAAGTGAATATCAATGTACCATTCGAAAAAGTAGTTCTATCTATAATTTTTTTTCCTTATCATACTGGATAATTGAATTTTAAAATTCAAGATGAGCCAGAAAAAACTAAAAGAGCCAGCAAATGTGGCCCGCAGGTCACCAGTTGCCCATCGCTGATATATAACTAATGGTAAAAATATTGGCCACTTTATTATAAGATACATTTTAACCATACAAATAACTGAAAATATTGATTATTTTATATGAAATTTGACACATAGTAACTATATATTTCATACATGTCGTTAACTGTAAGGAAAAAATAAAATTCTTTATATTTTATGTCGTTGAAGTCATAACCATAATGAGCCAAAGATCTTACATCAGCCCATTCATTGTTTCGGGGGTCGCAGAATTTTAGTTTAATCGTTTCAACCGATAACATTTTAAACGTATTAAATGCGACGGAAAGCTTCTTTTGAAATGGTTTATAACCGTCATCATAAAAAGATAGTATTTTGTACAATCTCCGTATTGTTTTTCTAAAGAATTCATCGGCGTAAAGTTTAAATTGTATAAATTGTGATCTCATTATATGGTATAAATTGTCGTCCAGTGTTATTTTCGTTTTATAACTTTGACACGAGTCTAATATTACAGTTTTGATTCCTGTGAGTAATTTTTCACCCAAATTGAATATAACAAATATAAAAACATCCACTGCTATATTGTGATATTGCGCAGCGTTGCTATACAAGTGGCGTATTTTCAATGATCCATAAAATGTGTGTAGAGTATTTCCATATACTTCTGGGTCTATTTTTGTTTCGCGACGTGGCTGAAAAAATATACAAACTGTCAATTATGAAAACATTTCAACGAAATTAGATGCCGAATACTCGTATTCAAAACCAATCCAAATATCACGTGCAGACACATTTTGTCCGGGCTGCATATTGGTGAAGAAAAGATCGAGTTTGACATCTATCTTAACTCTTAAATCGGTCAGTAGTTTAAATTGTCCATATTACAGAACACCTACACTTTTTCGCGAGAAACTATAACATCAGGTGAATGCTATTATTATTAAACTTCTAGGACATATAAGTTGATATTCGTTAAAAACTCAATGATATTACCATTGGATTAGATGTTGTCAGGTTTCCATTAGTTTTGACGTCAGTCTAAAAAAATTATGATATAAATATTAATTTTCATAACCATTAGTTAATATGATTGAGGAGTAGCCTAAAATATGGATGGTATATTAAGAAAATGTTTAAAGTAGCGACTATTATGAGGGCATCCATATGCGTGCTAACGTGGATGTTGCTGGGCATGCTTTAGCAACACCTGGATTTTTGACTTAAAAGCCAGAACGTATAGTTCGGTTCCTGCATTGAATAATTGAAATGTTTCTATCACATTTTAAATAAAAATACCACAGAATCACAGAATATTTTGTGTAAAACGTTTTTAGTAGTTGACAATCGTCAACTCATATTGTAATCATTTTCTTCTATTATTATGTTTCGTTTAATTTGATACTATTATACCAAAACGATTTATATATAATTATTAATTACATTTATAATGCATATTAAGTTAAACATTTGTAAACATTTGAGATGTTTTTTGTAAAGCGAATTCTTTAATCATTTCTATATATTATCTGTACATATATATTATGTAAGATTAGAATTAATTAAGAATTTGAGATACGGATCTTCATGAATTTATCAGCCTATCATAGAGTTGGCGGTATGTAAAATTTTCCCACCGGTATTCGGTATGTGTTTACACGCCGGTTTTTAACGGTATACCGGTATGTCGGTATTTATTGATAAATACCGCTCGTTCGGTAAATATCGCTCACTCGGTAAATGTTCAAACAATAAATACCACTAATACCGCTTTTAATCGAAAAATTGATGGAAAACAGCCAAGACTCGAGAAGTTGAGAGCATAATATAAAAATGTATAATTTAAATTGTATATTTTAAGTTTTTTTCTTTTTAACCCTTTTTATAGGGGATGGAATTTATATTTCACATCTATGTAAATACCAATCATACGGTAAATACCGATCATACGGTAAATACCGAAAGACCGGTATACAGGTAAGTGTAAGGGCCTGTATTTCTAAATACCGGTAGATCGAAATACCGGTGACTCGTCGGTATACCGAACATACCGCCAACTCTAGCCTATCACATGACACATCTCTAATTTCTCAATAAGCCCAATGAAAAAAAAAAAATTAAAATTGATTTTATTTTATAATGAATTCCATTCGTAAATAATTTAACATCGAGCTATGTCATTTCAATAATAAAAAAACGTTCAGCTTCGGTGTTTCCTTAAAGGGATTCAGAATTGGCGATTGCCCTCCCCCCTCTAAAAACGACAATGGTTACAGTGATATTTACCAGATAAAGGATAGGGTAATAAGGAAAAATAAAATTTCAGCAACACCTGAACTAGAAAAAAGCCACGCCTATGAGGACATATATTCGTATAAAGACCAGTACGCATAACGCCTTGTTTCTATTCGTACTTAATTCTATTCTATCTAAACTATTTGATGTCATTTCATCAATTCTGTCAATTTAACTATAGTAAATAAAATAAATATTAATTAAATACCGAGACAGACTTCATATAAGCTTTTAATTGGTTCTCCACGGAATGCTGCAACAGTAATTATGTTTAAACATAGTAGTTTTACAAATTCAAATGTTTATCTGATAAAAGTGTACATATACGAGAATTAAACTTACCTTCATTTCTATAGTACAATTCCAATGATCAGCATAATATTGTAACCTCCGAGATTTATCGAATTTGAATGGACGATGCTTCATGTAAAAAAAAAAAAATACTCATAATAGACATATCGTATTCTTCGAAAATATGTAGTTTTCTTATTTATTAATTTTGAATATTATACTCACCGCCAATGTAAACACTTCATAATACAATATTGATAATATAAACGTAGTTTCATTCACAGGATGTTTATCAGTCACCAGGGTTTTATCGATAATCGGTGGTGCTGTAGGTAAACAAAATGCTTTGGAGAGGTTCGAAATGTCATTTCGAATTTCTTCGATTCGATTGATTAGTTCGTCTCTACTAAGTTGAATCTCAATGTTTTTATCCTTGGCTATTTTTGGAGGTTTTTAATTGTATAATTGTATTTCATCCAAAAGTTCTAACATGGTTTCATCTAGTTCTATCCTAAATTTACTGTCATCGCTATAAGTTATGTATGGCAGTACTTGAAAAAAATACAAACCATGTAACATTTCGTGTACTATTCCATGTGTGTTTCTATTGCTGTTGAAAAAGTATGTGACCATACAGTAATCCAAGGATTCTTCGAATTTAAACAAATCAATGTCTTTTATTTTGAATTCTTCTAGTTTATTCAAATGTATAAAACTACGCACATATTTGTAATATTCCTTTAATCTATTCACTGTATAATCATAGATTACTTCATCGAAATGCATTTTCACAATAAACCTATTCTTATCGAATTCCTTGAAGAAATCTGTAATAAACGTTTTTTTGATCTTGACGTAGTCTCTTTTTGAGTTGAATGCCTTTTGAATTTCTTGATTTAGGTCTGAAAATCCAGATACCGCATTCATTATGGTTGTGATTTCAGATGCTATAGGTACTACTTGTTTTCTCCAACAAATCGAATCTAGACTTTCGATTCCGACGAACGACGTGGAAATTAATAATATTAAAATCATCATTGCATACGTATTTTGCGAACGTTTTAATCATTCGGATCCGAAGAATATACTAACGATTTTATAAGATTGTATTCTCGAGAGATTAAGCGGTCTTATATTTTAACACGAATTAAATATGACGTGTTAAAAATTATCCACGACCTAGTTTGTAGAATCTATTTATTTTACCTCTATGTGTTTTTTATTTTGTCCATGTTAACACTGTGTGTTTTTTTTTTTGTGTATATTAACACCAATAACAAATTAATTTTTTTATAATTGTTGTTGTTTCTCTTGTATTAATAATGTTATGCTACCATTTTCAGATTGCTGAATTATATCATAACCAAGTGCAAATCATTAATCAAGGAAATATCGCAAACAAAGAGGATTTTTATTAATATAGTTTTTAACTCATAAAATTGTAATATAACTGTTTTATGTAATAATTAGTGAGTATCAAATAAATTATAATTATTAACAATTAAAATAAATTACTTATCATTTTATTATAATAAATTATAATTAGTAATAAATGGTATACATAAGTTGTATAATAACTAATGTAGTATTTCAAGTATTCGTTTACATGATTTAATATTAACTTATTCAATTATTAGTTTATCTTTTGTTTCCTAATGCTGATGCCATATGGTATACCAATTTTAAAAAAAAAAAAGTATTTCTAAAGATGACTTTATTTCCTCACTATTAAATTGTTCATTGTGTATATCGACTGATCTCTTCGTCAGTTATATTATAATAAACAGTAAAATATAAAAATTCTCACAGAAAGTCATATGAAATCAGTTTCAGTTATTAAGATCAAATTAAATAATCACGTTCAATAAAATATATTTTATTTTATTATTGCTCAATGAATGTTTACATTATGTTTAAAATTGTTTACATATTATTATCATGAACATAAAATACTATATTGTACATTGAAAAAAAAAAATAAATCTATTAAATTCTCGACACATATTATATACTTAATATTACAGGGATGAGCAACTGAAAGTTATCTTAGGGCCAATTTCTAGAACTTAATATTTGAGTGCTATTATTATAGTGCTATATTATATTATATAATTTATTTTTATTTCCATGATTCGATTCGTATAGACCTATTCATGTGAGAAATGCTAAATTATTAATATTAGTGTTTATTTTTTGTAACTACTCGTATATACAGTTTACTTTTTCATGAAAACCTGAAACTGGATTAAAGTATTAACAAGTTGTAAAATTCGTAGTCATTATAGTACATTTTTGATATTTACAGATATTGGTTTTCTACTTGCCCAAGTTCTATCTTTAATTATAGTCCTTATCAGACCGGATAATTTAATTTTGAAATTAAGATGAGCCAGAAAAAAAACTAAACAGCTCTGTGTGGCTTGCAGGTCACCAGTAGCCCGGCGAGCTATCGAGAAAATCTCGGTGGGCCGATCACGAGTGTAAGGGCCATTAGTTTATATTAATATGATAATGAAAAATAGTACAAAGATCAGTGAAAAATATTATTTTACAGAATTATTAAACCGTACAGTTGGAGAAGTGTAGTCAAACGTTAGAAATCGAGAAACAGTAAATAATGGGCTGGTGATTTTAATAAGGGCTGCATCATAATGTATTTATCGGTGGGCCGATCTACCTCAATCCAACCCTACCAGTTGCCCATCGCTGATGTATAATATAACTCATGGTAAATACATTTGTCACTATATTATAATTTATAAGATACATTTTTCCTTACTAATAAATGATAATATTGATAATTTTATATGAAATTTGACACATAGTAACTATGTATTTCATACATGTCGTTAACTGTAAGGAAAAAATAAAATTCCTTATATTTTATGTCGTTTAAGTTATCACCATAATAAGCGTCAGCGTTTATATTACTCAGTACCGGTTTTTTTGGGTTGCAGAATTTTATTTTAATTTTTTTAACCGATAACGTTTTAAACAATTCAAATGCCGTGGAAAGCGTTATTAGAAATTGTTTGTAATCCTGTTTTAAAAAAACTAATATTTCGTCTAATCTCTGTATTATTTTTCTAAAGAATTCATCAGCGTAAAGTTTAAATTGTATAAATTGTGATCTCATTAAACGGTACAAATTGTCGTCCAGTGGTATTTTCGTTGTACTACTTTCACACGAGTCTGCGATTACAGTTTTTATTCCTACGAGTAATTGTTCACCCAAATTGAATATAACAACTATAAAAACATCCACAGCTACATTGTGATACTGCACGGCGTTTATGAACAAGTGGCGTATTCTCAATGATCCTAAAAGTGAGTGTAGAGTATTTCCTTTTACTTTTGGTGTTCTTCTTATTTTGGAATACTCCTGAAAAATATACGAATTAAGATAACTGTCAATTATGAAAACATTTAAATGAAATTAGATGCTGAATACTCGTATCCAACACCAATGCAAATATCACGTGCAGACACATTTTGTCCGAACTGCATATTGGTGAAGAAAAGATCGAGTTTGACATCTATCTTATCTCTTAACATAAATCGATCAGCAGTTTGAATTGTCCATATTACAGAACACCTATACTTTTTCGCGAGAAATTCAGGCGAATGCTATTATTATTAAACTTCCAGAATATATAAATTGATATTCGTTAAAAACTCAATGATCTTACCAATTGATTAGATCTTTTCAAATTTTTATCAGGTTTGACGTGGTGCTAAAAACATTATAACATCAAATTACATTTTTGTAACTGTAAGTATTAAATTATTAATGATTGTTGGCATCTATTCGTATATTAAATACTAATCACTACGCTCAACGCGTTGTTTCTATTCGTACTTAATTCTATCTTATCCAACCTATGTGATATTCTGTAATTTTAGTGATCGTAAATAAAATAAACACTATATAAATACCGTGACAGACTTCTTATAAGCATTAAATTGGTTCTCCACGGAATGCTGGAACAGTAATTATGTTTAAACATAGTAGTTTTACAAATTCAAATGTTTATCTGATAAAAGTGTACATATACGTCAATGTCGTTAAGAGAATTAAACTTACCTTCATTTCTATAGAACAATTCCATTTATCAACATAATATTGTGTTCTATTAGATTCGTTGAATTTGAATGGACGATGCTACATGTAGAAAAAAAAAAATACACAAAATAGAGATATCATATTTTTCGAAAATATGTAGTTTTCTTATTTATTAATTATGGATATTATACTCACCGCCAAAGTAAACTCTTCATGATACAGTATTGACAATATAAATATTGGAATTTCATTCGCAGGAAGTGGATCAGTCACCAGATTTTTATCGATAATCGGTGGTGCTGTAGGTAAGCAAAATACTTTGGAGAGGTTTGATATGTCATCTCTAATTTTTTCGATTGGTTTGATTAATTCGTCTCTAGAAAGTGCACTCTTAATGTCACTGTCGTTGTATCCTGCAGGACCGTTGACCCCATATAATTGTATTTCATCCAAAAGTTCTAACATGGTTTCGTCTATTTCTATCCAAAATTGTCTAACACTGTCATAGTATATGTATGGCAGTATTTGAAAAAAATACATCGCATGCAACATTTGGTCTACAATTCTAAATGTTACTTGATTGCTGTTGAAAAAGTATGTGACGATACAGTAATCGAAGGATGCTTCGAATTTAAATGAATTAATATCTTTTTTTATGAAATTTTCCTCTTTAATAAAATGTATAAGACTGCGCACATATTTGTAATATTCCTTCAAACTATTCACTGTATAATTATAGATTACTTCATCGAAAGTCGTTTTCACAATACTCTGATTCATTTCGAATTCCTTGAAGAAAACTGTAATATCCGTTTGTTTGATCTTGACGTTGTTGCTTTTTGTTTTGAATGTCTTACTGATCGCTTGATTTAGGTCTGAAAATTCAGATACCGCATTCATTATGGTTGCGATTTCAGATGCTTTAGGTACTACTTGTTTTCTCCAACAACACAAACCTAGACTCTCGATTTCGATGAACGACGCGAAAATTAGCAATACCAAAATCATCATTGCATACGTATTTTGTGAACGTTTCAAGCATCTAAATCCGAAGAATATTTTAACAATTTTATAATTATAAGACCGTATTCTTATGGCATTATTTTTTAACACGACTTAATTATGACGTGTTAAAAAGTGTTGTGACCCAGTTTTTTTTTGTCTATTTTGTGCCTATTAATCATTCGATCTTTACTTTTATATAATTAATAAAACTCGAAATTTACTTACTTAATATGTGATTTTTCCGAGCAAGAAAAACTATCATAACGCCTGTTTTACGCGTCATTTATGAAAATCCAAAAATTCTTTTCTTATTAGATACTATTATAATTGTTTTTTTTTATTACTATTACTGTATATTCATCGAGGACAACCTTTTTGGCAGGCCCCCATAATGAAGTATCTACAAAAGTCCCAATATTCTATTCTGTCTCATACCTCTCGTCATTATGATAATTTACGCAGGTACATGTGAGAAAAAGAAATTTAAATCAAACAAAATGTTCCTTAGTTTTAAAGAAAATTGTTTTAAAATCATTAATCGTCGGAACGCGTGCACTGAGGTTTTATTGTTCAGTGGTTTCCCGTCGCCTCGTACACAGAACATAACAATATTGCGTATTACATAATTTATATTATACTCGATTATACATAATACTGATTTCAAATTTTACATCCTTATATTAATTTGGTGAGAACTTTGTTTTGTTACACTGGTAACAATACTATTATACAATCATTTTCAGATTACTAAATTATTTCAGTCAAGTCACTATTAATTTAAGTTGCAAAAAATAAATCATAAATTGTTGACACTTTTTGTACACATATCACATCATATAGACGAGTTACAGGTAATGCTATTTTCTCGTAAACAATTTACCTAATCAATAATCATGTTCTTAATAATAGTGCACGCACATCGTAGAAAAACCTATACATTATTCCCCAGTCCATTGATAATTTTAAAAAAAATTATAATTTCTAGCAATACAGTTACACAGCATAATATGAGATTCCGTGTCAGTATATTGCAGTAGAAAGGAAGCACATATAATAGTATTGTATATAGTATATACCCATCCCGTAGCTTTCGCTCTTTTATTCCACTGTTCGCGGAATTTTAAGTAGGTTACTTAAAAATAAATAAACTCAAAGCCATATTGAAATATAAATTACTTGAAATCAATACACAATGGTTAATAAGGACAAAATTATTGGTTGTAGCTTGTACAATAGTCTACAGTCAATGGGTTTGAACTATTATAATTATATATTTTCATTCCTCAAACAATATATAAAGAGTGGCTTACCGTTATATGCCGAAACATCTCTGTAGATATTCATTATTTTTTTTACATTTGTTGTTTTTAGTGTAGTTATGAATCATAATATATAAGCCAATCATATTATTAAACATTTATTGCCAAATTTGTATTTCATACTTTCATCGGTTGGGAAAAATTACTTAAAATTTGTCATTTCTGTAAAATTGTAATAGTACAAGTTGTTATAAAAATTACAAAGTATCGCTAATGAAAATGGAAAAATTTGTTTTCAAAATTAAAGAAAATTGAAATGTATAGGAGAGGGTAAGTATACTTGGTAGTTATATCGGCTAATTAATAAAGAAGTATAAATTGGATAATGTTTTCATAATCTTCTAATATAATTATTAATTTACAAGTTGTATGATTTATAAGTAATGTAAAAAAAAAAATGTTAATATATTTACAGCCGTCATTCATAACATTATAATTTATAGTACATAATGCAGATAGTGTAATCGTATAAATGTCTCTGTTAGGTAAAAGATAGTCTTTCTTAAAACGTTAAACATGTTACCAATCTAATTAGCACAAATTTATTAATTACCCAATATATAACTGCTGGGAATGTTTACCTCTCCTAAAGTCTTCATTTGCTTTCATCATTTGCTCTAATTAGTTGATTTCCCATTGCGATACTTTTGAATGTTCAGAATAACGTGTGCTAAAAAAATGTCTATTAAGCACTTTTATAGAAATGAATAATATTCAAAAGTTATTTTCTAAAATATACAAACAAAACAAAAACTAAGTAAAAAAAATGTAAAAAAAAAAAACTTAGAATTAAATGCTGTTTAAAATTAGTATTTAAGTTTAGCATAAAAATAAGGATCAAATAATGTTAAAAAGTAGGTACAAAACCTTATTGTTTGAATTAGCACTATTAAAAAAAAAAAAATGTAATTTAGATTAGAATTAATAAAAAAAAAATTTTTATTCAATTAAATCTCTCCTTTATTCACATTTTTCTTTACATACATGTAAACTCACAGATGTGTTGTGAGGGCACAAAAAAAAAAATTTTAGGGTGGATGTGTAATGAGGTGACTATTATAAATATATTATACATTATACATAATATATATTACCATATTGTATTCCCACAATTACTATTGAAATTAACCAATAAAAGGCAGCTCCTTTCGGCACGTACACAGACAAGAAACATAAACAGTAAAGCCAGTAAAGATACAACTTTAACTGCCCTCTTCCTCCAAAATAAATATTATTTTGTGTAGACACCTGTACCTATGCGTAAGTATTTTTATAATTTATTAATATGACATATATCTAGGTTCGCACTTATATTTTTTCAAATAAAATGCATACAAAAATATAAAACAAATATTATAAACTAATTATAATTTACCTTAGCTTACTATATTGACTAGCATATTTATTGAAATTAAAATATAATATTTTTAGGTGAATCTTATTGGTTTCAAACTTCAGTTAAAAAAACTCATCGCATTTCTCGTGTTTTGTCAACATTAGTCGATCGGGATTAATGTTGAGTTCATACAGCAAGCCATAAAGTTCAGCTCGAGATGTCGCCGTGAGATCTCGTTCTCTTCCCAAAACCCAAACAATGTCTGCGAACAATAAATAAATATCAGTAAGATTCGTTTAAATAAAAATAACATTTGATTTATCTTTGTCATAATAACGTAAGATGGACTCTGATGTTTTGTCTACGATATGACTGACATAGTGATGAAGTTGTACTAGTAAATTTTTTCAAGTACTTAGATTCATTGACTAACGGGGTCTGGGGACAAAATTATAGTGAAATGGCATGATTTTTCTGAATTGATTTTTCAAAAAAATTATGTTAAATAGTTCAAATTTAAACAGTCAAGTTTCGAATGAGCCAACATGTTTTTTGGGTAAGTGAACACTTTGTAGTGTCTTAAGATTTTGACATATTATAATATTTTTAGTGCAATATGATTTCACTGTTATTATATTGTTATGCATTTTGTTATGCAGGTTCATTACCTGTGTGGAAAAGTCCAAAACTCGTGCACGACCACAAGATCGTATAATTGTTGTAATCTGAATACATGATGTGATACAGACCGGTGGTTGGCAGCATACGGGAAAATAGACCAGGCAGTCGACTTTCGGCTCTGTAGTTGAGTACTGATTTGTTTTTAGACACAATCGTGGCAATTCCGGAAAATATATTAGGATTTCCTGTTCTGTCAACAATATATAAAAATGATTGTAATGCTTACACTAGTGTACTGAAGCATAGATTAAGTATACTTTAGTATATTTAATCTATGACTGAAGATAGTAAATATATATGAATATTACACTTGCGAGGTCAGATTCAAAGACCCAGCGGACAATTACCTACGACAGGCAGGCTACAAAGCTAAAATTTTATATTTTTGGAACAGGGAAGGATGTCTGAAAAAATGATTCCTTCTTCCCTTTCAAAATTTAGAAACTTTCATAATTATTATTAATTTTTAATAAAATTCTCATTAATTAGTCATAAAACCTTTAAATTTTAATTAGGTAGACACATGATAAATTAATAATTTAATATATATTTACATACGTATTTCATCACACAATATTTAATTAAATAAAATTCATTTTGTACAGAATTATGATTTAGATTCTATGGGCAGATACTTAAAAAAAAAATTTTGTAGCTATGGATAATCCTCGTGAATACTCCAGAATATGTGCTAGATAACAGAGTGATGTGCTTAAGATATTCAAATTTGTAGGAAGCCTGTCAATTTCAATATAATAAATTTATTAAGTATTGATATAAATTATAAATTAATTCACTTAAGTTTAAATCAACTATTTGTGTCTGTCTAGTGTTGAAATAACTACAGATATGCATTTTTCAAAAGCTTAAATAATATCTATCTTCTAATGCTCGAGAAAAGTGTACAAAAAGTTATAATTTTTTATGTACTAGCAAATGGCACTGGTAATCAAATAAATAATAAACAATAGTTTAATATAACAAACCTATGTAAATAATAATATAAAATTAAAGGATGTTTTCAATCACCTTTTTTTATCGTACAAAACACAAATTTAATAGATGTATAAAATTGTGCATTTCGAAATATATTTCATAAGTAATAGTTTTAATAAAGGGGCCCATGCCATTTGATAACCACCAACACCGTATAAACTATAATAATTTTATCGTTGGTAACGGTAGCTGATGGATTATTTATACGTTATAGTTAAGTATAATATTATATTGTTTCGTTGAAAAATTATTCCTCTTACATCCGGTTTTTCGTTCCGATGTGAACTTTGAATGACGTTCCGTCGGGGCTCAGGGTGAAGTTGAAAGAAGTACAACTGGCAGTCATCTCCATCATGTAGAATGTTTTCTCCACTTCGTACCATTGACCTTCGAACTGTAAGTACATACATTTATTATAAGACAAGTAAGCAGTTGGAATGGGTTTTAATATAATCTAACTCTATGATAACGCAACCAATTAAATCACACTGACAACTCAAGGGGTGGGAACTTTGCAGGGTATGATTTGGAATAAATGTCCCCCCTCCCAGGGGTTATAAGACACTGGAACACCAACAAATTTGTCCTTCGTCGAGCATTATTTGTATATTGACCTGTACCTAATGTTATTTGAATAAATTTGAAAGGAATAATGATAAATCATAAATTCATAACATTCCAAAAACAATTTTAACAGCGAAGGTCGGTCTAATACTCCAATATAATATATTAATATGTATTTGTAACGCTTTATTTTAAACGATTGAAACTCGCATCATGTACTCACAATCATATACAATACGTTCACATAAATATACTTTACTACTTTACTTATAGATATATATTTTTTTAAAGTGTTCTAGCTATAGGCAGTGACAGTACTAATGCGATTGTACAGGACACCGCGTGGTTGCAACACCTCAATAAATTTCAAGGAGCTTTTTGTGTTATATTGCCCAATTTTCCCTGAAGTATACATACTAAATATTTATTAAAAATAATAAGTTAATACTTTGAATGGTCGTTTATTATAAAATATCATTCTTAGAAATATTAAAATAAATGCATGACATCATAATGACATGCGATGAGTGAAAGTTTCAAACAATTATTACTTATCATAGATTCTATAGTACAGCTAATAGATATTAGGTACCCTCTATTTTTTAAAACGTAAATTTAAAAATACAACTACATTACTATATTCTTATAAGTATATAGGTATTAGACGTATTAAGTATTGGTATGGTACTTATGGTAGGTACTATATTATAGTCTATATTGCAGATATTTGTACTTTTTATCCGAAAATATTTTTATTGGACCAAAAATTATACATTAAAAATTTGTCACTACTCACTAGATAGTGATCTATTTGCGAAAACAATATACGTATTATATCATATTTAAAACTAGACGTCTGTGAAAACAATCTGACGGAACTAATTCTTCCGAATTTTGATCACCGAGCATAATATGGCACTTCGTCAGCCTGTCGTATTATCTATTTGGTATAATATGTTCAGGCATAAAACACAAAACAAAGAGATTTTAACGGAAAAACGTACCCGATTTCCAATTTTTCCTCCTGATTGGAAAAATCAAGAGTGAAAATCTATAAAGAGTGCAATGTATTTGCATTATAAATCTCTCTCTCCACGAGCAGGGGGAATTCGAAAGTATACGTTACTGCAGAGCACGTGTTATAATTAAAAAAGGATTCTTAAACATGATTGTTATAATTTTTTTATAGGTATAAAGATATGTTTTTTCAAACAAATTATATAGAAAGATACATTTTTGCGAATATTCGATTGGTATCAAATCGATTCTATTTATTAATATTAAATTTTTTGCTGTTTCAAGTCTTTTCAACAAATTGTGTATAGGTTTGAACTCTGTGTTCTGCGGTGGATCAAGAGTTAGATGTTTCAACAGAGGGAAAAGACTTTTTTTTCTCCCAGTGAGTAAAAATAAAGAAGCTTTTTAGAATAGTAAACAACATAATATTTGTTTTACATAAAAGCTTTCATATCGTTGATAAGAGTTTTAATTTACTCTTATGATAAGTCGATCAGTGGCAAAGTGATCAGTAGAAAAGCAATCAGTGGTGAAAACTTGTAGTAGAAAAGCAGATAATTTAATATATTTTTTTTCGAGTAGATGATATGTAGCCAAGTTTTAACTCGTTTTATCGTTGAAAAACTTTATTTTGCAGAAAGTATACCACATAGTATGACATAAATGAATAAGTACAGAAAGTGTATTCATTTATTAGAGGTGACCTATGGTTGGGTAAGAGAGAGGTCTAGGCGTCTATAGACCCACCTGGACCCATCACCGACTCTACTCTTAAGCCAGGTAAAGGAAATATTAAATTTTTATTTCCGTTTATAAATAATAAAATACACATTTGAATAAAATTTTCACTGGAATAAAAAGAAAAAGAAAATTACTGGACGCGAATTATATTGACACTCGAATCCCAAAAACGATGCCATTGAATTACAGACGACTCGACAATACTCCTCGTCATAGGCGAGTTCCAATATCGGAGGTGCTTCAAACACCAACGGGTATGGAGGTAAAATAAACAACAATATTGCTTGCGCGACTAGAAACTTTTGAAAAACGAACGATTTTTAGAAATAAATAATCGAAAGAGAATATGGAATTATCGTTTAAAGGCCGTTCATGCGTGTGCATGTAGAAACATCAATTGGGCTCTGAACATATTTATATTATATTTCGGATTGTACTTAATGTTATAGTGATTTATAGTTTACCTGTTTCGGGTCGAACGTCTTCATCGTTTCTTTTTTCGGACATTTTCCCAAGCTCTGGCAGTGGACGCAACGCATCACAACCACCGCTGCGAACGCGGCGAAAATCAGTATTCGACTTGGCATCTCGGAGGAAACGTCGCGGACCATTGTGTGAAAAACCGCGTGGCGGTTTGTTTCAAATTTAAAACCGAAGAAAACGAGACAATCGCGCGCGCGAATGGAACGAAAACAAACGGCGCGTTCGCTTCGCGGCGCTGCTGGGACGCTGGCGGTCGAGACAACACTAAGTCAGTAAGTCACTGTAAACGAGATAGTTCGTTAAGAAACGCCGTGGGTAAGGTCGTCGGTCCGCGCGCGTGTCCGCGTCGGTAAAAATTAGTCATGGTGTTTTCTCGCGAGCGCGTGCGTGGGTATTTGCCGCCGAATAAACTGTGGGCACTCTGTCGCGCCGCGGCGGTGGCGATACAGGGTGACAAACGGAACTTCGAAGGTAAACGCACTGTGCTTCATAATAATATATACGTCGATTATACCGCAGCGTTTACCCAAAGTGTGGGACAATCTCAAGAGTTCTGCCAGATGTATGTGATTATTTGGAAAATTATTTTATACTTGGATTATTTATAAAAAAGTTAGTTATAGTATATCGTTATAAAGTATTAATTGTCGTACTCGAACGAACTGATTTTAATAAAATAATAATCGATACAACACTGAACACAAACTATTTTTCTAAGGGTTCCGCGGTTGTAAAAATTTGGGAACCGCTGGATTATAGAATGTGTAAATATATAATAAAACCCACATAAAAACAATGGGGGGGAAAACCCAATCATTTGACCGTCTTTGTTGACACACCCCGTATATAATTTATAATTATAAACGGTGTATATACGTAAATAGAACTCGCGCGGCTAGGCGAACAGGTTCTCCGTGGCACCACGGACAATACAATCCCTCTCTCACTCTCTTTCTCCGGCACACTTTACCCCTACCCGTTCTTGTCTTCAAAATTATATTAAATATCGCGTAGTCGGTCATCTAATAGGTAATAAAAAAAAACAAATAAAAACAAAATCCTTTTACAAGGCGGCGCGGCGGCGGCCGAACACTTTCGCCAGCCGTCTCGGTTATTATTATTTATTAATATTATTATCGCAGACCGTCCCAGCCGACGGTTTTAGGTGAGAACCGCGCGCGCCATCGGTATTATTAGTGCGTGATTTTTTCCTTATTATTATTCTTTTATTTTTTTTTTTTAATTACGGTGGGAACTTAAATAATTCAATCCGCGTATTATTAGACGGTCGGGCATAATAATATGTAACCGCGTTACTCAACTCCGTAATACAATAGCGATGTGTAATCGTCCGGCTGGGCATAATTTTCAAATGAACCAACGTGTGTTATTATAAAAGTATTATCGCACAACGGACACCTCTATATTATATTATCCGAGGCGTGACTCTTGAACAACGAGTTCATCATAATATCATCGAAAAAGCGCGCGTAGCAAACACGGAAATAATATTTATAATCTGCGAGCATCGAACAGTATATATAGGTATCGGGGCATTGATTTTTGTTTAAAAGTCTATTATAAAATCAACAGTATCGGTTTACATAGTTGTACCAGTACCACGGTAGGTATTTTGCGAGCGTCGTTTTTAACGTGGCCTTTACGCGTCATGTCTATGGGGAAATCGTTTCTTGTGTGAAACTCGGCGACCGAAAGTTCTCCGTTTGTCGACATAATATATCTTTGGGATTACTGTCTCATTACGGTGACGTTATTCTAAGTATCTCGCAAACGATTTTGTTCGGGCCGTGAGAATTTGAAGACAAACGTCCGAGTGGGTCGTCTGTGTTTCTCAAAAACTGACGGTAACATGCGAAAATCACCCGAGTTCACCAGGGACAATTTGTAAACTAACATTATTATTTAAAAGTCTTGACAGGCACTCGGTAAACTATAGTTATAGAAGAAAGTGGCTCGAATCGTGGGAAAATAACTCTTTGATCTTGCATCAAGATAGTGAGGCGAATCAAAAATATGGTTTGCTTTTAAACAAGGTTTTGGTCAAAAATTGAACTCCGGTGATCCAATATCCACCATATTCATCAGGCTTTTTCTAATATTAAAAAGTTCGCAATAGGGAAAAAACTTTTTATCAATTGAAGTTGTACGAACAACATCGGTAGATGTTTTAAAAGGCATTGCAAGAAAAGTATTTTCAACACTGTTTCGACCAATAGATAGCAAATAGAAATCAAACGATGTATTACTCAAAAAAAGATTAACTATTGCAAATTATTATTTTAAGAGTGAAAATTTCGATATTTAACAGTCAAACCTCATATTACAGGAGTCAAAAAAGTTTTTTCTCATATTAGCGTGTTTAATAATGTTGTTTAGTTATTCAATGTCATACCTAAGCGCAATTTGAGCAAAAACTTGGGAAGAGGGCAGATTTTAGGTGTCTCGTTGTAGAGCCAAGTTTGAAATTTTACTGGTTTTGATTCTAAACCGTTGGTATTTTTCTTCTGAAACCAAAAGATTAATATAGAATCTCATTCATTCAATAGCTAAAGTGAATTAAGCAGTGTTAACCATAATTGTTTTAATTTTTTCAATGTACTAAGAGTTAATAAAATAACAAAATTGTATTGAATAATGGCATTTATATTCTATCATTCAATATTGATTTAACTCTAAAAACATTTTTATTCAAAGAACCTAATTCCTGATTATAAAATGTAAAATCGAAGGTATACAATGCTCAATTAATAATGTCTATATAAATACACAAAATTGACAATAACAAACGAATAATTTTATTTATAAACTAATTTGAAAACAATTTTATTTACCATTTGATACTTAATGCCTGATCATTTTTTTTAATTTCTCGATAAGTTGTGAATAAATAATCATTTTTATTGTTTTCATTTAACCAGTTTGAATACAAATAGTTTACACTGTCATTCTGCAATGGACTACTCTTGGGTAATTTATCATAAGAATTTTCCAAAATATTTATAAATTCTCTGTTTGGTTTGAATTCTACAGGTTTCATTTGAGCACCACCATTCAGACAACCTGTAACAAAAAAAACCAAACAAATCATTTTAACAATACAAATAATGCATACATAATATGTCAATAAAGCTAAATAATTTCTTAGAGTACAACATTTAGTAAGGCATAACAATTTTAGAGACAGGTTCAATAATATATGACATACAGTTAAGTATTTTTACCAATGTGCAGTCTTGTTTAGAATATTTTTTAATTATATTTGAAATACATATTTGAACACTTCGTTTTGAAAGTATTTGAGTACAAATATAAATATTTTTAAAAGTATTCAAAATATTTCACAAATAAAGATATATATTTTTTGGGTCATTTAACTTGATACGTTTTAAAATATTCATTGACATTATACATATTAATAAATTGTACATAATATTATACTGTAAAGGTTCAAGAATTTCAGATATTGCAATGTTACAATATAGTTATTAGTTAAGGTAGATACAATTAATAATTAATCATTATGAACAAATCATATTATTATAAATTCTTAGATTAATTGTAAAACATTATATCATACAATTTAATTAAAAATTTAAAATACAAAAGCATTAAACTATGACTTTAATATAGAAAAGAGTAGGTATTTAGTGTTCTTAATTAAAATGATGAATTATAAGTGTTTAAAAAGAATTTAATATAAGCATTTGTAATAAAACTGTCAATTACTGTATGATCTACTTCTGAATTTGACCTATCTATCATCATTTAATTACTCAGTTATATAACTAAAATAATAAAAGAATATAATTTTAACCTATGTGTTACCATACTAATTGAATTTGTTCAGAATATAATATAAAGATAGGCCAACGTAAATTATAGTAAAAATTATTTCTTATTTGGAATTTTATTACTACTTATAATGGTTAAGATATAAAATTGTATCAAACTATAAGGATTAAAACTGTAATATCTATTAGGCGATTTCATGAAGAGCATGATGGCACATTGAAGAGCTTCAGTGGTCTATGACCTAAAAAAGAATATCTTACGGACGTGATCATTAAAGTATGAAATAATATTATTAATAATTTCTTTATTACAAGAAAATAATGTATAAAATTTATGTTTTTTTTTTCATCAACATTAAATATTCAGTATTATCGCAGAATAAATAAATCAAAAAGGAAACTGATAAGAAATTACATGGAAAACATAGGGGGACTGTGGAATTTAATTTTAAATACCTGGTAGCATGGATTAAATATACATATTTAATTGTAAATGTAAATTTAATCTAAGCTGATAATATGTACACAATAGTGTGAAAATATTTAGCGATAGGTCACATACTCAGACCGGGTGGTAGGTGGTCTAATTCAGAGGTAGGTCACATAAAGAACCTGTTTCAAACTGTATATTATCGATAGAATTGGAAATTAATAAAAAATTATAATTAAGGTGAATATTAAATACAAATCAAAAATAGCTAACCTGAAGGGCATGCCATTACTTCAACATAATCGTACTGGCATCTTTTACTTTTTAATTTCTGTACTAGGTTTTGTATGTTTCTAAATCCGTTGGCTATGGCAAAACGTAACACAACGACCCCATCAACTTCTAATGTAGCCTCTTTCATGTCAATATTCCTATTGCACAACATTTCATTAATAAAGTTGAATTATTATTAGATCTAATTAATATCAATCAAAATAAATGTTGTTAAGTCATAGGCAAAACAATGTGTCAGACCAGTCAAGCAAGGCACAAGTGTTGATTTTGGGAAATATACAGATTAGAGACAAAAAGTACATAAAGTTTAACATTATTATTTTAGAGTACTTGGCATGTAAAATAATAATTATTTAATGTATATTTTGTAAAAATTTAAGCCTTTCAAACACATGAAAAAATCAAAAAATGTCTTATATTTAATAGAATTTGTTTTTGAGTAGGAAATGATTTGGATGTACAATTTTGACTTGACCTAATGAAAATACATAGTTTTGCCTATGATCCTAGGACAAACCTCAGAGGTTTAAATTCGACTTTATCAATATTAATGTTGAACAATTCCTGAGCTGCGTGGCA
Source organism: Drepanosiphum platanoidis (assembly GCA_948098885.1). Classification (NCBI taxonomy): domain Eukaryota; kingdom Metazoa; phylum Arthropoda; class Insecta; order Hemiptera; family Aphididae; genus Drepanosiphum; species Drepanosiphum platanoidis. The sequence continues at coordinate 7,895,507 of OX402532.1, forward strand.
AAATATATGATGTGCGTATCCTCCAGATCCAGAACCACTATTCGTAAACAAATTGGAATTGTTTTCTATTATGTTGTTTATTCCTGTGTCAAATTTCTTGGGAACTATATCATTAAAAATTATATTTTCCTTGACTAATAATGCGTCGAATTCAACTAAATTTAAAATCAAAATCATTACATTACAAAACATTTTTAATATTTTTAGTTCATACTTACTAGAAGTGATTACACAATCGACGTCTTTAGTCTGAGTGTCTACATCGAAAAATTGGTCTCTAGAAGCTTCTAATTTTTTGTCGAAACAAGGCATGACGGTCAGATGATATATGTCTTTTCTAGGTTTGTTTTTTATTTTTGAAATATAATCTTTTACAAACGATCCCATTATTTGTTGTGGTGATTTTACACGACTAATATATGGTAGAATAAAATGTCCGTGAGTTTTTTCTGCATAACACACCCAACCTAAATACATAAGGCATAAATATTAATATTCAGACATCAAAGGTAATTTGATATTGTTAGATCATTTACAATACCTGGACAAGAAGATGCTAACATTGGTAATACCTTTTGAGCTTTTGAAGTTTTAGCTGATTTATATCTCTCTATGAATTCGTTTTGAGATTCCAATAACGCTAAATCTTCTGCTAATTTTATATCTAATACCATATCTGCACCCAATTTTTTGAAATATCCTTTGAAAATACATATTTTTTTAGTTTATATTAAATATACATACTTATTGCAATAAGAAATCAGATTCAGATATCATACATAGGATAATACAGTCTAATTCATAAAAATAATGTAGGTCACCAATGTTTATAGTTGAACAATTTATAAATATTTCTACTGGTCACCAGGCCTGGATAGCTAGGCGAGTTACCGAGGAAAACTCAGTAAGCCGAACAAAATTTGAGCCGATTAAGTAATAATGGGAAAGAATTTGGGAAGAGCTCTTTTTACATTTTACAAAATTTCCATATATGAGACTATGAAAAGCAGATTAAAATGTTGTAACTCAAAGAGCTGGTACCTTCTCTATCTAGTACTGATGGTGACCATAGTTGCAGAAAATCTATATCCAGTTCAACCATGGGTTGAGACTCACAAAGTTATATTATCAAATAATCCAAAGAAATAATACAAATTCATAATATATAAATAATTTAAATAAAAATAAAATAAACAGTTGTTGGCTGAAGTATTATAATAAAGAGTAAAAATATTGTTACGACTGGTTTCGAATAAAATTCATCATCATTAGTTGTATAGAATTTATTTCTTTTTATTATAATATTCCAGGCAAGACCTATTTATTTTATTTTTATTCCTATTATTTATATATTAATATATTTAATAGTTTCAATCAATTATTTTATATATTTGAAAATACTTTATTTAAATTAATAAAGAATAGTTAAACCTTACCACATAATTTAGATGCCGCACATTCAACTGTGATGTTATTACTTATTGCAATTGATAAACAGGATTGAATAGAAATGGAGACAACTATGAATTTGGTACCATCAAGATTCTAAAATTTTAAAGTAATTAATTTGAATAAAAATCAGTTTACATAAAATATAACTATATTTACATTTTGTGCATCAAAAACACGCATCATTTCATCAGTGCTTTGTTGTTGGACAAGAACAGTTTCTGCTGAAGTTATACATCCGCTGCATGCTAAACAATCGGTCAATGAAATCTCGACTTGTTTCAATTTTTCACTTTTGCCATTCTATAAAGACAACAAAATTTAACATTAAAATATATATTACACTCAATAATTTCAACAATTATAAAACATTTTCCAGCAAATTACAATTAAAACTTAATTTTGAAAATTTATAGTTAGCATATGTGTAGTGAAAGATTTAAATGTTCTAACGTCAGTCTAAAAAGTCATAAAGCGGTCTCAATCCATGTTCAACTCAATCTTCTTTAAGTGCATTCATTCGACCCAAAATCAACAAAATTTTGTATGGATTTAAAACCAGTAGTAACATTGGGTTGTACCCAGAGTAATTATTTGAACGTAGACCTAATAATGACCACTCTTTTAGTTGATTTTGTGTTGTCTCATTGCTTTTTTAGACAAAAATTACCTTCTTCAGTTAATGTCACATTAGCTAGGACCACTAGGACCACAAGGATGATGTCAATCTTATACAAGCCAACAAATGTTTAATAGTTTTCAACTACCTAATTATGGTAGAATCTTGCAACATCATATAATTGTAATTATTGCTGGTAGATCACAATCCAAGGTAAAATGCATTCAATAATATTGCCAATCACAGAAATTATAACATTTTATATCCAGTTAATTAAATATTTTATCAGTACTGTTTTTAATGTATCTATAATCAAGCATGTCTTAGTTCGAAGCCATCTATCTGACTGTGTACAATATACTTAGTAACATTGATTTTATAACAGACTATTATAAAATCAATGCTTTGTAATATAAAGTTTATATAATTACTTTGAGCTCTTGAACATAAGAACCGTCTTCTCCGATTTTTATTTTAGCTCCCGTCCCGACCGCAGATTTTTCGAATTTCACAGGCTTTATACACTCCTGTAAAAAATTAACGATTAATGATAATTACTTTGTATAAAATTACAAGTACTCGGCATCGAATTACCAGGGAAGGCGTGATAAAATCGTCTAAATCGGTTAACTTCAAGGCGCTGCTGAATCCTTGAGAAGTCATGACAAATCACTAGAATCTGGAATCGATATAATTGAAAAATAATATACTATTTATTCAGGTAAATTATTAGATCATAACAGTTTAGAAGACGTTTTAAGAGTTGAGATTCGAACGTAAATCAATAATAATAACAAAAATCATAATATTATTAAATACCTATTATGATTTATGATTTTGACTATAGTCGCGAGCACGACAAATGAGCGTTGTCCCCCGCGACCCGTTGTTCGTACCCACTCTTGTAGCCATTGGTTCCCAACTTTGTACCGTCACGCTGCCGTTACGTATCGTATTCACGGGCACGAATAATGAGCTACTTTGATAACCACTTTGGAAAAACAACCGCTTGGGGCATGACGGGCAGCGCTCATTTGTCGTGCTCGCGACTGTACATAGGTACTTTGATAACAAAATTACTTTGATATTAAAATCGTGTGATAAGTTCAGCACATAACAGTAGTGATAACGTTCATTTTTAATTTATTTTCAAAAAAACAATAATTTAAGTTTTTATTCTGAATTGTAAATTATTTTATTGATTTTAAAGGATTTATCAGCAATAATAATAAAAAGAGTAACAGTAGCTAAGTAAGTACTCATCACTTATAATAATTGAAAGAATTCAGTCATTAAACATAAAAAATATTTTTTTATTTGATGTTAATAATAATTCATAAAAGTAATTTGTTGGCTAACTAAACAGTTCCGAACAATGTTCTCCCAGTTCGTTGATAAATTCTACGGGAGTCCATAAACCGTTAAGTTTGTTTCTCGTAAAGGGGTCGTTCGTTTGTACGTTTATGTTTGCTGCGCCTAATTCTAATCTGAAAACAACGATAACTGATAATTTATTCAAATTAAAACATCATTGTTGGTTGATTGGCATTGACAAGCAATAACAATAGGTACCTGTAAGAGTGCAGAAACGTTCTGCTTGGACTTGTATCTCTGCGATCACTATACGTATAATCTCCGACGATAGTGTGACCTATGGTCGAACAGTGCACTCGTATTTGATGACGTCGTCCAGTGACCAACAGTAATAGAACTTTGGTTGCGGGATAAGACATAAATACACCACGCTCCAATACGACCAGTCGCGTATGTGCGTGGCGAGGTTTAGTGCAACATTTGCTATCAGCGGTGCACATTTTATGATTTCCCTCGATTTCTTTTGAACAATAGCCTAGAAAATATTGTATATTTAGCAAATTCAAAAATAGTGTAATGGCTATGGCCTGCAACTTGCAAGTCAAATTATATGCCGTGCACTCGTGCGCTTAGAATCGCTAAAATATGTGCTATATGTGCTAAAAATAAAAATTTCTATGTAGTCAGGTATTTTAATTAAATTTGTAATATTGTTTGATTACAATATTTTTTACATATTTATTAATGACTATTCAACAGAAATTCATAAAATAATATAAACATATATTTATTTCAAATATATAATATCATGTTGTGTATTATACTAAATATTATTCAATGAATAATAATTATTTAAAAAATATTGTGTAAAACTTGATCCAGAAATTGTCAGGCCCCTTTTATAAGAAAGTTAAAATTCATCAACTTCTGGGTTCTAAGAATGATATCAAAGTCTTTTTCTCCAATCAAGTTCCACCAATTGAGATTATATGATATAGGTAGTGTTATAATTTATTACCAATTGGGTTAATCAAATCCATATTGGTCTTGGACACGTGTCCTCTGAGCAATGCAATGTAATACTTTCGAGATATTCTTTTTTGCATAGCACTGGATGCTACACTACATGCTTGCTTGTTCAGAGCAATGCACAACAAGCCACTGGTCACGTAGTCTAATCGATGAACAAAATAGAAACCATGTTCTAAATCGTTATTGACTAAATGTGGGCACTTCTTTTTGAGCAGTAGATCTAAAGACGGTCTCTACAAAAATAAAACGTAATATTTAATAATTTTAACACCAGTCTTTCGAGGCGATGCACACTGACTTCTTTGTTATGATTATTTATAAACACATCTTCAGGTTTATTGACGATTATATAATCATTTGATTTGTATACAATATCCACATCAATGTTGTCATTCAAACTTTTTAAACCGAGACCAGCCAGACCCCTGACAATGAGGTTTAAAACAAATTTAATAAAATCAGTTAAATGGTCGAACAGCATTTCAAGGTAAACAGTAAACACTAAAACGACTGAAACCTCAGATCATATTAATTTATAAATATTTAAGGCTGCTGTTAACATAGATAAATCCCACAAAATTATTAAATTTCTAACATTTTAATCCGTTTTGTACTCAAATGTTTACTGTTAACACTTATCACTAATAGTCTGTGATAGTAACAAACCTACATTGATATTAGGAACTAAGACATGGTGATGTGCTAACATTTCTATAAATCAATTTAATTTATTTGTTTCTTAAGTTTAAATAACTATGAATATTTTAATTCAAAATTTAACTGTTGTTTAGGATTGAATACAGATAAATTATAAAATGAAAAAATTAACACAGTGGCTCATCGGTGCGAATATATTATCCGTTTTATGGTTGAGTTTACTATTCAACCAACATGATAAAAATATTCCACAAGAATACTTCTTAGTGATTCAATTGCTTCCAATTATTTCATTAGTTGTTTTTGGCGTAAGTACACTATTTTAAGATGACCATACCATTTTCATTAAACAACTGTCAACTGTTTAGGTGTTGTCAATGGGAATTATACTGTACAGAGTGGCAACTTTCAACGACTGCAGTTCAGCTGCTGTAGATTTACAAGCAGTAAGTTACAATGTTCAACCTGTTACCAGAATACATCAGATTAATTGTTATCATTTTTTCTTTTTACAGGAAATAAAAGAAGCAAAAATATCACTCGCACAAAAAGGATTCAAATTTGATTGATATGAATTAAATATATTTACTTGTAACAATGAAGTTTACATTCCATACATATAACGTTTATAGCTAAATGTTATTTGGCATGCATATTTTTAATCTCTGAAATAAAAATATGTATTTTGTAATAAATATTATGGACATAAAACTAAATATACATTATTTTCTCTAATAATTTTACAATTTTTAACGAAATTATTAAAAACCCCCTCCACAAATAATGGCTGGGGTTTGTCACAAATATGAACAATTATTATATTTTTATACAACTAATTACTTTGTTAATACTATTTCCGTAATAATAAATTGTATGAAATTATAACCATAATTTTAAATTTAGTGCTTCAACATTTACTTATTGTCGTTGATTTGTATATTTTACAAATTCAATTTTTCTAAAAAAATTTCCGTTAACTATACATAAATGTATATAAAATTAATACAAATTCATGTTTTTAATAAAAGAAATAAGTATGATATAACTTTATAAATTTTTATTAAGTTTAAAATTAGGTTTATTTTTATTCGTTTGCATTAAAAATAAAAAAAATTACATAGTTAGAATTATTATAGTTGAGCATAAGTTATTTTTAAAAGTAATAATAGTCATACATCATATTCTAATTTATTGGGACCTTATTGTTTTATATTAAAGTATAAAACTATGAACTAGTTCAACATTATTAAATATAGATATAAAAATAAAAATGTATAAATTAAATACATTGACCATATATTATTTTCAACACAAACTATAAATAAAATATACTTGATTGAATTATAGTTAGACCAGAACTAAGAGAAAAGAGATACTTAAAATTATATGTTACTATTGAGAAAAACATATCAACCGCTCATAAACATAAGAGTGCCTCTTCGGCAATATTTCACATTTTTAAATTCATTTACAACGATTGGGTAAATTAAGGGGCAGTCATAAGACATACAAAACACAGATATTTATTTTAAAATTGCTTTGCTAGATCAGAATTAAGAGTATCTTTCTAAATATACTATGGGAAATTCAATTATTCGAAAATTTAACATATAAATTTGTGCTATTATTTTTTCGTAAATTTTAATTCCTTATTTCTTTTAGTTCTGGACTATGTTTTCAAAGAGCTAATAATGCAATTTTTTTGTAATATTTTATTATAAGAACGTAATATTAAATCAATTATACCTAGCATCATTTACTGTTGCTGGTACTTGGACTTCTAAGCCATCTAATTTTTCATCTAAGATTATTTGACATCCTAATCGAGATCTGGAACAGAATAATTCAATTTTAGTATATAACAATAATAGTAAATGGTATGTTGGATAAATATTATATACTATTTATAATACCAGCAATATAGTGAATTTGCTTTTCATAGAATTATCACTATAAACATTAGGTTAAAAATTATGTATTTATTAAAATTATATTTATTTAATATAACGTTTAAAGATAATATCAAATTAGTTATATAACTAATTTATAATACCTAATCACATAATAAGATATTGCTGGAATCCATTTGATATTTTATTAACAAATAAAATAAAGCAAATTTTTGGACATTCTTATTTTTTAAATCAAATAGTAAACTATAAATTTAATGTGTTATGTCTGCAACAACAATTTAATTAACACATAGTTAAAATATGGAAATTTTGCTTTTTGTTATCTGTTAAGTCTAATAGAACCGATAATTTATTAGAAAAAAAAGATTTAATATGGATTACAATATGTTAAACACATTAAATACTATTTTGATCAGGCCGAAGACATGAAATATTCTCCATTTTAGTATCATGTAATATGTTTGTAACTAATGTGATTTTTTAAAACTTTGAACATTTTTGGAATAAAAATGAAATAAGCAAAAAAAAATTATACATGTCAATGTCTATATTGCATAACCGTATTAACCATTTCCAATAAAGATTAGTCATTACTAATAATGACATTGACAGTAACATAAATTTATATAGTTTTATTTATCCATAAAATTGATAAGTAAGAATTTTAAAAACTCAACTTATTTAAAAGATTCAACAATTATATTCTTACGTGTCAGTAAGGTTGTATGCTAAATCTAGCATGTCTAATTCTTCATCGGACGGTTTTTCAGGTAACGAATCATAATCTGCTTGATTTAAAATAACATGGCATGTGGAACACGTCAGCGTACCTTCACATGCTCCTACAAATTAAATACTGGTAAGTTTATAATAAAGTTTATTCAATAGAACAATGAGAATTCATTCAAATGATTGGTTCTCATACCGAATCCGTCAAAATCTAAATTATTATTGACAATGACGTCCAGCAGAGAATCTCCTTTTTTTCCTTCTGTTGTAACTTTATCACCATTAGCTTTGTTAAATGTTACTTTAATTCTGAAATCATAAAGTAAGTAATTTAATTTAAGTTACCAAGTAGGTACACTATTGCATTTTATGTCCTACAGTCTTGATCTCTAGATTTACTTAATTATGTGAACACATAATATTACTTGAGAATAATAATACATAAGACTATGTTGAAATACACGCTAAAAAAAAACACACACAATCAATCGAAGAGACAAATTAAAAACATATATTTTCGTTAAAATTATAATATAGAAAAGGAGAAATAATTCAAATTAAAAATAAGCAAAGTACTCACGGTTTTTCATTGTTGGCTGTACTCATAAGTCTCATTACTATTCTAGTTTTTAAACAGCTATTAGAAATATATTTGAATAGATTTATAGACATACTTAAAGATTACAAGTTAAGAGGATGGTTGGGTATATTTTTTTAATCAGTAAAAATCAACAACGAGTTTCCATTAAATTTTAAAATAATTCAAAGAAGTCCTCTCCGAAAAGGTGAAATAATTTTGATAAGTGCACATTGGATCTCTGATACCACGAACACTAGAATAGATAATTTATTATCTCAGAGTATAGATTATATTATCAGTGGACAGAGAACAAAAATGTAAGGTACATTTTCGAATAAGTAAAGAAAAAATCATTATAATGTAAAACAAAATAATTGAAAAAAGACAATCGTATAGTAAATTATTTCACGTAGAAACGTAGTCCGTAGGTATATTATACCAGTAGCGGTTCTGGCATTACATTTTTGGAGAGGCAACAACTTGGAATCGTTCAAGTTCTTGACATATAGGCACAATTTCCCTACACCCTCATAATAATTCTCCTTCATATATTTAAAAACCACCTTTTTCTCTTTCTAAGAGCAATCATATAATTATTAAAAGATGTATTTTGTCATAAAGACACTTTATAGACCAGATATTGTTTTTCACCTGAAAAGGACTAGATTTACTACTTAATAGTTTATGAATGGACACTATTCCAAGTTGACTTTCATTATTAAATGTTTATTATTGTAAAAAACTTAAATTATAGGGCCATTCCTTCAAAATGACACTATATAGGGCCCTCTAATACGCTCGTATTAAAATTAAAAAATAAATAAAACCGTTACTATTTTTTTCGTCTACGATGTAACGTTAGTACGTTACACACGGATAATACAATATGGTAAATATAAATCATGATTTTTATGTTTCAATAATAGGTAAAAAGAATAGTAATTATTCAGTGTAATATACTAATAATTTCAATAATCATGTACTTAAATAATAATAATAATAATAATAATATGTTGCCTCGTTGGCATAACCGAAACATAAATAAGTTGGCTGTTTGAATAAATACAAATGAATCATATTATTATTATTACTATAATAATAAACCTTACCTCGAATATAGGTTTGTTTGTGGCGGCATCGCAATACGAAAATGAACGAATGTTATGCACCCATTGTGGCTGGCGCGATCGCGTTTTCTCGCAAAGAAATGTTATATTTTATTTACACAGTTATGTACGCACAGATCAAAACGCGTTGGAAAATGTCACGCGAAACGTTATCGACGAACAAAAGTGTTATACTTTTACCATCCGAGCCGTGGTCGTGACTCGCGAAACACATAAAAAAAAAAAAAAAACCATAAATCGCCGAGCCGGGCGACGGCGGCGAATACGAAACGAAACGAAACAAAGCCTTTACCGGCTTGGATTAGACGTCGTCCGCGAGCCTCGACGGAATCGTTGAAAATCCGAAGGCGGCGGCCATTACACTCGCGTAATGGATCGCGGACCGGACGCGACGGCGGCGGCGATACGATAGGAAAAATACGGTAAACACCGAATATCGACGGTACGGAAGTATTTAAGCGACAAATAATTTGGTTGCGCCCACGCGACCGCCGTGAGACGTGCGATTATTCGTCGATAAATACCATCGCCGCGAAAGGAAATTCAGAAACCGTGAAACGAGACAATGGCGGTCGGCATAAAATTCTCGAAACACGGACCCGTTCGGACATACGCGCGATCCGACGACGACTGTAACGACGGAATGAAAAACCCAGCCTCCCCGCGTCGGTCGAAACGAACAAGCCAATGACAATTATTGACGAATTCATGGAGAGTAATTTGTTTTTTTAACGGTCGTTTTTTTAAACCACCTCCGGACGGACGACCGCGACCGCGGTATCCAGAGTTCTGTCCGCGGCGGCGAAACATTCACGTGCCGCGCGTCGCGTATTTCAATCGGAAACGAAAAATTCAAGTGCCGTGCGGTTCGCGTGATTCGCGCCGCCTGCAGTGCTATGACAACTCGTCGTTATCGGCGTTTTTACCGAAATAGGTTTTCGATGTTCAGTTCCTACCCTGTCGTTTTTTACGCACGTAGAGTCCGAAAGCCCTCTTTTGGAATCGTGACGCAGTCGTTTATTTCGAATGTTGAAATTTCCAAAACAAACGCAATTCCACGTAGGCACTACAATAAACAACTGCAAAAAGGACTTTTTAAGATTACTACATTAGAACATAATATCAAAAGTATTTTACTAATATGCTTTAATAATTGGCCCATTGCTAATGGTTGAAAGTCGAAACTATTATATTAATCTACATAATATACGCCCCCACGGGCCGTGTTGTGCGTATCGCGAGCGCGCTGTCGCGGTGATTTATCATTGAAATCGTGAAATATCGACGGCGGCGTAACGCGGTGCACACAAAAGTGTGTCACGTTTTGTACAAACAACAACGCCGGGCAAACACGACGGACACGGAGAGCAAACAACGCGGAGACGTGAATCGCGCGACGTCACATTATATAAGGCGACGCCGGTCGTCGGGAAACCATCATTCGCAGCGGCGCGTTACGTCACGCGCACTTTACGGCGGAAAACATATCACGCGGCCCGGCGACGAGAACGATATGAACGCGTGCCGCGTTGCCGCGACGCGGCTGCTGTGCGCCGCCGTCCTGGCCGCCGTCGCTGTGGCCGGCGAGGATTCGATGCTGGACGCGGTCGCGTTGGCCCGGTCCGACGAGCTGCCCACGCTCAAGCACCTGCGCAACTTCATCTCGGAACCGGGCGCGTACACGAGGCGCATCGAGCTGATCGACTGGTCGTTCCACGCGACGTACGCGGAGGGCGCGGACCGGGCGACGCTCACGTACCAGACGTACCTGCTGAAGCGGCACGCGTTCAGCCATTACTTCCAGTGCTCGTTGGCGGCGTGCGCCAACCAGTGGCTGCGCGCGGTCGACGGCATGCTGTCGAAGGACGCGGACGAGGCCGTCGCGTCGCGGCTGCACGTCGAGGCGTACGCGATCGCGCAGATCGTGCCCAAGGCGATGGCCGCGCTGCGCAACATGCGGTACGCGGCGCCCCGGTGGATGACGATGCTGCTGCTGCTGGCCGACGACCTGGCCGAGCGGCTGCGGCCCGGCGCCACGATGAATACGTTCGAAAAGGTAAAGCTGTACGCGCCCGAGAACGCGCTGCGCACCATGGCCGCGGCGCGCGCGTTCCTGGACCGCTGCGACCGGTTCCTGGACGTGGCCACGTCCGGCCCGTACACCGAGCACGAGCACGACGCGCCGGCCAAGGACCTGGCCAAGCTCAGCCGCAACATGAGCGAGCTGGGCGAGGCGTTCGACGCGTCCGCGGACGCGCTGCCGCACGACGGCGCGGACGCGTTCGCCGTGCGGGCCGGCTGGCTGATGGACGACGTCATCACGGACCCGAGCGCCACGTTCTTCTTGCAGCCGGACGTGGCACTGGGGCTGGGCATCGACTGGAAGATGGCGGTCACCTCGCGGCACATGAAGGTGACGGACGCGCTCAAGGTTCTGTGGGGCGCGGAACGGAACGCGCGCTTCGAGTCGTTCGACACCGGGCGCATGGTGACCGTGCAGAACTTCGTGCGCGACGCGTTCCGCCTGGTCGTGCTGCGCTTCTTGCACGTGGGCGCGGCCCACTGCGACCACATGTACGAGCAGACCGACCGCCTGACGCCCAAGCAGCAGAAGTTCGTCGACCTGTACGGGCAGCTGTGCGGCCCCATCGTCACCGTGGCCGAGAACGCGTCCCGGTACCTGGGCGGCGACCAGGTGCTCGACGGCCTGGTGCCGCTGCTGCGCGCCATGGTCGCCGTGCCCAACTTCGACGTGTCCACCGTGCGCATGCGCACCGCCGCGCTGCTGGACCGCATGTCCGGCTCCATGGGCGTGGACGCGCTCGCCACGGTCCAGCCGATTTTAGAGAACCAGTTGACGCTCACCAACTCCCGCATGGACGCGTCCAACATGTTCCGCTGGGTCAGGCGACACTTCGAATTCGCCGAGTCTTACGTGGCCAACGTCCGGAGCAAGTTCCCCAAGCTGAGCTTCGACGCCGTCGCCTACCTGCAGATGTCCTTCGGCAACGAGTGGGTATACCACAGCCACTGATGGCCGCCGCGTCTCCGCTCACTGTCCGACCCCCATCGTCACGTCGCCGCCGATATATTTTATTTTCAATAATTCCCTATCGTTTCCCGCGGTAGCCCACTAACACTATACATTTTAGATTTATTCGTTTGATAATGTGCCATAAACTGTTAACTACAGATGATGACACTGTCTTACGTCGCGTTTCGTTCGCGTCGTATAGTATTCGTAAAAAATAAATACGAAGCAATAGTCTGCGTGACTTCGTCTCGAACGTGCCTCGACCGTTTTTTTTTCAATATCACGTTAGGAGATTGAAATGAAATCGCCAATTTAATATTGTTATTTTTTTCGATGACTTTTTCAACTTTACGTAACCGGATGACGGCCGAGTAATTTCAATACATTTTCAGTGCGAAAAGTACAGCATGCCGAGAACTTAAAGCTTTAAAATAACTGTGTATTTCAACATATCATGACGTGTCATATTGAAAATTATGTTTATCGAATTTGTATTTTGATTATTCATTAATTGGACTCACGTTTAAAAAAATTACCTCTTGTTCGCATGAAAAATAATTAACTATCTAACACGAGTAAAAATTGTATTCAAATTTAATACAAATACGAGCTAACAACTTATCTGACATACTATTTATACTATTTATACTATTGAGATGTAATTTGTTAACAGTTGATAATCAAACGGTATATTGTTATTTTCGTTGTTGTTATTATTTCGTAATTATAGACTTTAGATTAAACCTTTGGTAAACCAGATTGTTTTAATCGTATGTGGAATAACAATAAAATGTAATTCGTTTGTTAACGCTAAACAAGCGACTTGTTTATTTTTCTAATCTCCTAGAATGCAACGATTTCTCGAGTTGGTCGAACCGTGAGTTTGTTTGGTTAAACGAAAATCTCATCGCCACTATACTTTGTCAGTTCGTCCGAGTCGCAAATTTCAGTCTACCAGAAACGCGAGAGTTGCTCATCGAGAACACAGGAATATATACTCGCAAATAAGTTGCAAACAAGTACACAGGTATGTTATAAACGTAATTCGAAATGCACGTAACGTGTGGTCGTAAGCGATAATCGTAATCGTACAGTTTTCTTATTATGTAAAAATACGTAGCCTCGACTTGGTAAACAGTTCCAAAAACCTCGCCGAGAAAATTTTTTACTGCGCATTATTAATATGCACCATCTTCAGACGTTTCTGTTAGTATGGTCTTTTAACGTGCTTTGTTTGTTGCAAATAAAAAAAAAAAAAATGCCAATTTTCAACTCGACACTCTTAGTCATGTTTTTATTGGTAGGTTACATCATTTCGTATGACTTTCCGTCGGCGAATAACTAATACTATGATTATTTATGACGTTCATGTAGATCGGTTAGCGAATTGCGTGTAAATTCGGGTCACCACTGTAAACATGATATTGCATCATTATATACAAATCTTTAAAATTCAAATAAATAATTTATCACGCGGAGAATCGGTAACGGTAATATCTTTACATTTAATAAATCTCTCATTGACACGATATACATCTGCGACTGCGACGGGCAACTTAAAGTTATTAAATGGGTTGAAAAGCTCGAAAACCACATCGTAAATTACATATTTTTTATTTTTGTTTTCATAAAAAACATTGTATTTAATAGTTTATCATTTACATATAAAAGGTGTATACGAGTACAAATAACGAATAAAAAAAAAAATAGACATATTATCCGAATCTGATGCTGAAAATAGTTATTTTAGAGAGCGTCGTTGAAACTGTTTTTGATGGCTTAGTTTTATTTTTCATATATATCACATGTCATTCTATCACACAATAATTATAATCATGCTATCGAGATTCCAATTAAAATTTTACTTCGAATTTTACTATAACCACTTTATTGTCAATTATGCATTGAAAAACAATTTTTTTATTTAGAAAATCAAACATTTATAACATATTGGATATTATAATAATTAGTTACAAGTTTGATTGACCTACCCTCCTGTAATCTTATGCGGTTTGTGTTTAAAATTAAACTAAGTATTAGACTTTGAAGTATATTCTATTCATACTAATTTTAATATTTCTTAGACGTAACTATTTATTCAAATTATTTTTTAAAAATGCTGTAAAAGTTTGGGAACCGTTGCAATTTGTCATGTACTATATTACATAAGTAACAATAACATTTTTGACGGTGTATTTGAGAATTCCATTTCAAAAACAGGCGGCTTCGACATTATTAACGTGTAATAGATAATTTTTTTTCTTTCAATATCTCTACCGATGAGTTAAAGTTTCACTTGGAAAAAATACGCTTTAAAAAATAAAACACGAATATTTCGATATATAAAATCATATTTTATGTTTAGGAGGGTAAATATACTGCTGTTATTGTAACGACGATTAATCATTATGCCGTTATTGTTACATGTTGACTTTAATAGAAAAATTATGTTAAGTTATACAAACAATTACGTATATATTTTTTAAAGTAAATAAAGATATTAAAAAAGAGTTTTCTTGTTACGAGAATCGTCCATAATGTGGCGCGAAATTGAAAAAAAACATTTATACTTTATTTCGATGTTTTAAAACGTTAAAATGTCTTTTCATAAAATCGTTCTAGTTATATTGATAAGCACGTTCGTGCTCGGAAATGAATTTAAAGATGACATCAGAAAAATGGCCGTGTATGAAAAGCTTTACGGCCATCAACATTTATCGGCATTTATCACGAAGAACGAATCATATCGTGACCGGATTAGTGAAATAACCGAAATTTACAAATATCCAGTGGAGGAAAAGGACCAGGAGAAACTGAGTTATGAAATGCAATACATAAAACGGAATTTGTTTTGCCGGTACCTACAATGTTCGCAAGCGTCGTTTGCGTTCGAATATTTAATGGTCGTCAACGATATGCTGACCAACTACGCGTCAGCCAACCGGCCTAAACTTAAATCCATTGTGCTGTCAATCTTCAACGTCGTTCAGAAGATGCTGACCGTATTGTTTCAGATGAATCACGTACCGCCTAAATGGTTGATGATGCTCAGCATATTCACCGAAGATCTGAATAACAGGTTAAAACCCGAATACAAAGAGGCGAAATTCGAGAAATCCCGGAAAGACTACATGCGACTGGACTGTGAGAATAGCATGCGTGTCGTGAAACAGTTTTTGACTAAATGTGATAAATATTTGAGAGTGGGCGATTTTGGGCTGTATTCGATTTATAAGAACGACGAAAAAGAGAAACCTAATTATGAAACCGTCAAAAAATCACTTGAAGAATTGAACACAGCGTTCGAATCATCAACGGACGTGTTCGATTACAGTCTGCACGAGAGTTTCCATCACGAAAATTGGTTGTTGAACGACGTCACGGTGTCGAAAATCAACCGGGCATTCTTCTTGGTACACGCCAAAATAGACTTCGGCATCAAGTGGAACAACGCAGACGAAACGTACCGGGTCAAGGTGGCCGATTGGTTTAAAGAAGTCCAAGATGGCGAGAAGGAGATTAATCCGGTGTTGGAAGCGTACACGTCCGAGCACATGGCCAGCGTTCAGAACTTTTTGAGAGACGTGTACCGGTTGGTAATAATACGGTTCATACACTCCGGCGCCACCCGTTGTGACATGATGTATTCGCAACTCGAGGATATGAAATGGGACAAGCAAAAACAGGACAAATGGTTCGTGGCCAAGTGCAGTCCGATTGTTACCATAGCCACCGGCGCTATTCAATACCTGAGCGGCGACCAGTTCATTGAGAGCTTGAAGCCATTGCTCGAAAATTTTATCAGCGAGCCGAATCGTGATATATCGAAAATCCGGCTCAGGAGTTTCGCCCAGTTGAATAATCTGAGCACGTACTTGGGCGTAGACGCCATTAGTACGGTTGCACCCATGTACGAAAACGAAGACGCGTTGAAAAACAAAAGAGCCGACTGCGACAGTCTTTACCCGTGGATAAAACGTGATTTCGACGAGGTAATAAAGTATATGTCAAACGTGAAGACCGAGTTTCCCAATCTAAATTTTCAAGTCATGGATTTCATACAGCAGTCCGTCTCCAACGAGTGGATAAAACACGGTGATCCGAGATGATCGATGACATTCGGATGTGCGCTCGCTCGGCGACGGATTCATATTTAAATAACATATTTTCGATTCGTGGACAATTAAAATTAAACATTAATAACAATTTAAAAAAATTAGTTGTAAATAATAATAATATTCTGTGACTTTTTTTTTTCGGGTATCTAAATAGTTTTTTTTTTACATTTTCACTGGAATCATTTTAATCGCAAATGGAATTTATTTTTTGTTTTCGATTACATTTAACCTTTATGTACTTTCATGACGACGTGGTCGGCAATATTTTAATACATATTTATAGTGCGATGAGAAGGGTTTATAAAAATTTTGCAATCTTAATATTCTATCTTTACATTTTAATAAATTACGTTTTATACTGAAAGTTATGTTTATCGTGTTAAAAATGTCATTAAAATTAATTTATTTTGATAAAATATAAACAAATGATAATTGAATTCAATTGTTAAATTTATACAAGCTAACTAATCTAAAAAAGCTAAATAATTTAGTGTTAAAAAGTTTTACTATAGTGATATTATTAGTTATCAGTTGAAAATTTAACTACGCTATTATTATTTAGCAGTTTTAGATTTGAAAATAAATATAAAAAAATAAATAAAATATGATCGCTAAAAAACTATCGACTTTTGTTATTTTTTCATCTAGATTGTAATAGTTTCACGAATTCGATTAAATCGTGAATCTATTTGTCTTACCTATATTCGTTAAAAAAAAAAAACTTATTGCTGACACATTTCCTCCATGTTTCTCAACCGAGGTACATATCTTACTCTATAGGAAACGAGAGACTTTCTCATCGATAATACTGGAGTAATAATACACTCTAATTAGAATTCATAAATGTCTTTAGAGTATCTACGCAGGTATAATATAAAAATTAATTCAAACGAGCACGTGTGATAACTGTAATAACCGCAATATAAGTATAACTTTTTTTTTTTACTACATATTTGTTTTTCTTTTAAATACACGACGTCCGATTTAGAGTAAATAACTAACACTACGATTATTAACTACTTAATAGTAGATAAGTATGTTAATTGCAAATACTTTAGATTCATCACTGTAAACATAATATTTTACCATTATTGTTTTCAATACAAATCTTTAAAATGTCACATGATTTGAGAATTAATGACAGTAATATTTCTGCATTGGATATATCTCATAATATTACAATAATATACTAAAACAACCGATATGTAATAATATTAATATAATATGCATACATTCTATGTTGTTTGAAAAAAGACACGACATTGGGTCTCAGAAAAACTAGATTTACGGACTTAAATTTAAAACATAATTGCTTCGCTCAACAATTGATGTTTAAACATCGCTCTTCTCATTACACCACGATTACTTTTTACATTGTATTTTTTTCTTAACGAAATTTTCCTTAATTCGGCTCTAAATAATTTATTTTCCGTATAAATATAACATGGAAGAATATACAACTGTTATTGTAACGATGATTATACACTAATTGTGAAATATTGATTTAACATAAAAAATGTGTCACGTTATACAAATAGTGAAGTATATAGTTTTAAAAGTAAAGTCTTTTTATACAAACAACCAAGTATATTGTTATTATACGAGTAAAAGTAAATAAAAGCGTTAAAAATTATTATTTTTTTTTTGGGTATCATCTAAGCACATATAAAATGATATACATAATACATGTAATAATTAATATGAATAAAACGTAGTAAAAAACTTAAAAGTCCATTTGTATTTTATCCGCGTGATCGATATTGAAATGTATTTTTATAAAATCGTTTTGATCGTTTCGCTAAGTACGTTGTATTTCGTGCTCGGAGATGAATATATAGACGACATCAAACGAGCGACAGTATATGAACAGCTTTCGGACATCAATGATCTATCGAAATTTATCACGGAGACCCAATCGTATCATAGCCGGATCACTGAAATAAACAATTTGTACGGAATGATGTACGTAGACGAGGCGGATAAAGTGAAAATCAATTATGAAATGCATCACACGAAGCGCAATTTGTTTTGCGAGTATTTTCAATGTTCGCAAGCGTCGTTTGCGCTCCAATACTTAAGGGTCATTCGTCAGAAATTGGACACCAACGCGGGCCAGGACAAATCACAAATAAACGTTTTAACGCAGTCGATCAACACCGTCGTTCTGAGAACGATGGCCGCGTTGTATCAGATGAAATACATCCCGCCCAAATGGATGGTGATGCTCAGTATATTTTCCAACGACCTGTACGTCCGGTCGTCCACCAAGTATCCGGACGCGACGTACGAGAAATCCCTGAAGGACTATATGCTCGTGGATTGGATGAAAATCACGACAGCCGCGACCGAATTTTTGAAAGTATGCAATAAAAAACTGAAAGTGGAAACGAGAGGATCGTATTCGAAGTACAACAACGATAGCGAAGAGATTCTTGAATACGCCACCGTCAAACAATCGTTAGAGGATTTGGAAAAAGCGTTCGAGTCCTCGGCGAATGTGTTGAACTACAGTGGACACGAGTATTTTCATGTCGGCAGCTGGTTGTTGAACTACGCGTTGTCCGGAACCGACAAGGCCTTTTTCTTTGAACTTCCGGGGCAGGACTCGGGCATAAACTGGAACGGCGTGGACGAAACGTACCGGAACAAGGTGACCGAGTTCTTCGCAGAGGTGAAAGAAGGCGAGAACGAGCGAAACGCCGTACTCGAAGCGTACGAGAACGGACTCATGGCCAGCGTTCAGAATTTCCTGAAAGACGTGTACCGCCTGTCGATCATACGGTTCATACACGTTGGCGTCACCAGATGTGACACGATGTATTGGCAACTCGATGAAGCGAAATGGGACATAAACAAACAGAACGAATTGTTCGTGAACAAGTGTCGACCGATTGTCGAGCTAGTCGACGACGCGATTCAATATCTGGGCGGCGACGACATTTTAGAGAGCCTGAAGCCGCTGCTCGACGAGTACGTTCGATTACCGAACCAAGGCGTATCGAAAATCCGGCTCAAGAGTTTTTCCCGTTTGAATCATTTGGGCGGTTACATGGGGGTAGACTCCATCATCATGGTTAAACCTTTGTACGAGGAGGAGTCCACGTTGAAAAATCGAACCACCGACGTCAATACACTTTTCAATTGGATAACACAACATTTCCAGGAGGCAAAAAAGTACACGTCGGACTTGAAAACCACACATTCTAAACTGAGTTTCATAACTATCGAATACATTCAGAAATCCATTACCAACGATTGGATACAACACGGTGATCCGAGATATTGATAATGCTTCGTGTGTGCTCATTTCATGCGAAGTATCGATAAATAAATAATATATTTTCGGTTCGTGGACGATTAAAATTAAATATTAATATATGTTTAAAATATAAAGTATTCATAATGATATTTCCGTGACTTTTTATTATATAGTAATATATAAACAATATTCGCATGACTTATCAATTTAGTTAAAATAACTAGTATTACGATTATTCACTACGTAAAAGTATATAAGTATGCTAATTGAAAATAATCTGATTAATCACTGTAAACATAATATTTTACCATTATTGTTTCCAATACAAATCTTTAAAATTCAAAGACGTTACATTGTTTGAGAATTGATAATAATAATAATAATCACATTTATACATTTAATACATCTCGCAATATCACAATTTACTTACACGATATGTAATAATTTTGATTTGTTGTTTGAAAAATTAGGTCACACAAAAATGGATTTAAATAAAATATAATTGCTTCGCTTCGCTTGCTATTATGTCCTTGTGGCTTTTATTGGCTTGATATTTAAATATACATAGTAATTTTCATTACACCCCGACTATTTTTTATAATACTATAATAAAGTCAATAATACAAAATAGAGGATGTTAAAAATATATTTAGGTTTTTTCTCGGTATAAATTTCAAAACGGTGTTTTTTCTTGAAAGAATATCGTCAAAGATCCAATGGGAAACAAGCTTAGGAAAGAATTTCTAATTTTTCGTCATTAAATAATTAAATAAAAAGTTTAACGTACGCAAATGTGATGAAAAATAAGAAATAACGATTTGCAAATTGTTTGTCAATAGAACTCGGTTTAACTTATAGATATCACTATAATTTGAGTATACTAGGAAAAATTCGACTCGTGCCAAATTATGAAAATTTAATTTCAATCCTGTTGCCTGTGTCATAATGATTCCTTTATATGACATAATAATTATGCGTATAAAATACATAATATATTACAATAGATTCAATATATTATATAACACGTTAATAGAATTTATTGACGACGTATCGAGAATTTCGAATAAAAACACGACTTCGATGTTATCATTGAGAAGCTAATTTCTTTTAAGTAAATTTTATTGCCATTTTAGATACGCGCGTTTTAACGATTATTTTATTATTTGTTCAAATTCGTATTTTTTATTTTATAATATACTTTTATGAAGATTGGAAAAAACTTTTTATATTTTAAAGTATGTGACGAATGTACGACACTAGTGTTTCATAATTTGTCACTTTGGTGATTTCTTTTTGACTTAGGAGGGCAGAATATACGACTGTAATTGTAACGATGATTTATACAATTTTTGTGAAATATTGATTTAACACAAAAAAAAAGTGTCACGTTATACAAATAGTGAAGTCTATAGTTTTAAATGTAAATAAAAATGTATTATATAAATATATATAATATGTATAAAACGTAGTGTTAAACTTAAAAATCCATTTGTGTTTTATTCGCGAGATAAAGATTGAAATGTCTTTTCATAAAATCGTTTTGATCGTTTCGCTAAGTACGTTATATTTCGTGCTCGGAGATGAGAATGAAGATTATGAAAATGACATCAAACAAGTGGCTGTATACGATCAGCTTTCAGACCTCCAAAATTTATCGACATTTATCACGGGTACCAAATCGTATTCTGACCAGATTACTGAAATAAACAAATCGTATGGAACGGTTAATGTAGATGAAACGGATAAAGTGAAATACAATTACGAAATGGACAAGGTAAGACTAAATTACGAAATGCATTATATGAAGCGCAATTTGTTTTTCGAATATTTTCAATGTTCGCAAGCGTCGTTTGCGTTCCAATACTTAAAGGTCATTCATCAGAAATTGAAAGCTGACGTGGGCGAGGATAGATCTCAACTATATTTTTTAACGCAGTTGATAAATTCTACCATTCAGAGAATAATGGCCGCGTTGTACCAAATGAAGTACATTCCACCCAAATGGATGGTGATGCTCAGTATATTTTCCAAAGACCTGAACGTCCGGTCAGCCATCGGATATTATTCGAACACGAAGTACAAGAAATCCGCGAAGGACTATATGCTCGACGATTGTACGAAAATCACGAAAACCGTGACCGAATTTTTGAAAGTGTGCGATAAACAACTGAAAGTGGAAACGAGAGGATCATATTCCAAGTACAATAACAATAGTGACGAGATTCTTGAATACGCCACCCTCAAAAAATCGCTTGAGGATTTGGTAAAAGCGTTCGAGAGCTCGGTGGATGTGTTGAATCACAAGGGATACGAGTATTTCCATGTCAGCAGTTGGTTGGTGACCTACGCGTTGAACAGAGCCAACAAGACCCTTTTCTTGGAATTGGCCGGGGAGAACCCGGGTATATACTGGAATAACGTGGACGAAACGTATCGGAATAAGATGGACGCGTTCTTCGCAGACGTGAAAGAAGGCGAGAAGGAGCGAAATGCCGTATTCGAAGCGTACGAGAACGGACTCCTGACCGACGTTCAAAATTTCCTGAAAGACGTGTACCGCGTGTCGGTCATACGGTTCATACACGTTGGCGTCACCAAGTGCGACACGATGTATTGGCAACTGAACAAAGCGAAATGGGACCCGAAGAAACGGGACGAGCTGTTCGTGAGCAAATGCAAACCGGTCGTCGAGGTAGCCGGTGACGCGATTAAATATCTGGGCAAAGACGAGTTTATCGAGAGCCTGCAGCCGTTGCTCGACGAGTACATCAAAGTGCCGAACCAAGGAATATCGAAAATCCGGCTCAGGAGTTTTTCCCAGTTGAACTATTTGGGCACTTACATGGGGGTGGACAACTTAATCGCGGTCAAACCGTTGTACGAGGAGGAAGCCGTATTGAATGACGAAACCACCGACACCAAGACACTTTTCAAATGGGTAACACAACACTTCGAAGAGGCAAACAAGTACACGGTGGACGTGGAAAACGTGTATCCTAAATTGAATTTTAAAACTATCGAATACATACAGAAGGCCGTTACCAACGAGTGGATACAGATCGCTTGATCAAAGCGCGGTCCGTCGGTCTTTTCGTTTCACTCGTCCGCACATTCCGCTTGGAAAAACGGTTAATAATATAATGTGTAATACGTAGAAAATTCAAATGTAAATTAAAAATTATTATTCAATAACATTATTATTTTTATAATTCAACAGTAACAATTTTCTGAAACGTGTGTCTCAGCTGGTACCTGTTGATATGTATTTTTCAAATACACTTTACTTATTTGAACCATTAATATATAACACTGTTGTTGTTTTCGATGACCTTTGATAACTTTGATCGAGTGCATCGATAAATTATTACCACAAACGTATTTTTAAATTTTTTTTACGGTGTAACCTCATATATATATATATATATAGTCGATTCGTTTGGTTTTTCTCTGCTGTTCCCAATGCTAGATTTATTAATAAGAAAACCAATGTATTCTAATTGAAAAAAAAATAGTAACAATTTATTGAAAGAAATGTACGAGGTTAGGTAGTATTTATTATCTTACAGGATGTTTCATGAAGATATACGTATTGCTCATGTAATATATTTGGGCAACGGGTATATTACGGGTATTGGTCCCCTTGTTAGGTGTCTAGTTACTGTTGAATAATGTCTGTTTACTTTAACATGTTAAATCAAAATAATGTTAGCTTACGAGAAGTACAACGAGTAAGTATAAAAACACATTACTTTTTCATTCTGAACGAAGCTAGTAATCAATTTATTTCACTGTGACTTGTGTTATTTTGTGTAATTATTACGTTTATCATCAAGACTAAGTTCAATTATCAACTTCGTGAATGTGGTTTTCGGTAGTAAATGTTAGGTAGTGCTAGTTAGTGCTTAAACGGGTCAATAATTTTAATATTGCCTCTCACTTTTTTAAAATAATGCAGAAAAATTAATGAACAAAAACCGCAAGGTAAACGGAATACATACTAGTTTTCGATTAAAAAAATTGGTAAAAAAAAATTTGTTTTTCATCGTTACTTAGAAAGGAATAATTGTTAGAGACTTTCAATTTTAACTGAATATTCTATTTTCTAAAGAAAGTATAGTTAATACTTATATTAAACATTTCATAGATATCTACTATATAGATTATATTATATTTTTCTTTTAGTCACGTTTATATTCGGGGATTATCTCATTCCATATGTCTTTTAGATTTTGGGTAAATAACTAACGCTATGATTTACAACAATATCAATAGCGTTTTAAAGTTGTAGATCAATGATGAGCAAATATCGTAAATAAAACCGTGTAGGTTGTTACCGTAAACACATAATAATATTGTATCAATATTGTCTGTGATATAAATCTCTTTTTTAAATTCAAATAGATAATTTATTAAATAATATAACCTCAAAATTATTACATTTATGATGATGATGATGATGATGATGATGATAATAGTAATAATAAATAATAATAATAATATCTCTACATTTAATACATTTTACAGTGTCACAATATACATTATTATATTATATACGTAGTATAATATTAATATGTTTTTTGCAAAAAAATAAATAAATAAACAAACAATATATTATTACGTAACGAAAATTAATATTTCAACTACTTATAAGAACTAGATTAACACATTTTTTTTTTTTTTTAAATAATAGGTATTTAATATACGCATTATAATTATTAATATTATTGATAATACATTATATTTTATTCATGTGACAATTTTTTCATTTCGTTTGCTTTTCTATTTGCCGCATTTATGTGATAATATATTATATCGTTTATTTTGTCGAATAATATTTTTCCCCTAGGTACCTCAAAGTACAATAGTTATGTGTGTGATACAAAGAATAAAATAAAAATAATTATACATCACGTGGATAATTTATCTTCTACTTAGATCATCCGATATTAAAGCGTGGGGAGCACGAGAAAGGCTTCTTTGCTTTCCTTTTTAAATCGTCACCGGATCTCCACTGTATTGGTTATACATTCAGACGAAATCGGAGAACATTCACAAATCAATTGTGTTGTGCTAAGAATCGTGTTAAGGGGCGAAACGCGAAATAGTTATAAAAGTTATACGCAAAGGGATAGAGAAACGACGATGAAATAGGTCTAATGACTCAGGCCCAGCTCAAGGGATAGACCTATGACGACATTTCAAATTTTTGAGGCCATACGTAATCTTTTTAAATATGTTTTTATGTCATATTGTGTGTAGTAAAACTCGAGAAATTACGATTCAGAGATTATTTCATAACGAACTAGTCGTACATGTTGAAAATGATGTCCATATAGTTGGAAGAGGAGAAAAAAAACAAAACAAACCACGATTTAAATTACTGGTGGCAGCAGCCCATTCTCGTTATATACATTCGTAATACGTATTATGTTAATATAGGTACTGTTATTGGAAATTTGTTGAATTTATATGTGTAAATGTAAATTATAAAATACGTTCAAAGTGAATCGTCGTCACACCGTGACTGTCGTGATTTCATAATATAACAAAATATTTACATTATAAATCAATATTTGACGTAGAAAAATATCATTTCCACAAAAATAAGGAGGTGGGGTGGATTTTGAGTAGGGGCTCTTTTAAACAAATAACCACTTAATTATTATTTATTCAAAGTACTGTGACTTTTTAAAATTAATAATGATCTATATTCGTATACATAATAAAGTGGACAAGTTTCAACTACATATTATATTATGTATGTGTTATATTTTTTCTGAACGACATAATTTGAACCTTTTTTTTCAAGTTCAACCGTGAACGTGCGCACAGTAGGAGGGGGTTATCGGGTTGGAAAGTTTTTTTGCACGCAGACCTTCTTTTTCTTTTTTTAATATTATATTCATTACATAATCTTGCTGAAACTGTCAACAATTTTAAATTTACGCGTGATTAATGATATATTGAATAAAAGTGATAGAATCAGTAACAGGTGATGTAGATATGATTTTGATATTATAATTATTGAACTTGGCTTCATTACAGATCTTTGGAGTAAAACAAATGCTACTACTATACTGGCAAGTTAGACGTAGAAGGACTAAAAAGTCTTTGAAAATACAAAAATGATAGTATACCTACTTCAAAACCGGTATAGTTCATATATACTTTGCTGATTTATTTTTTAATATTTTAACATTAATATTCTGTATAAACTTTAGTGTATATGTAATTAAATTTATATCTATTTTTAGATATAAGTATATAAGTACATTTTTTTTGTAGGTGTAGGAGGGATCTACTTTTGATAATTTTCTGCAGGGGTTGACAGGGGATAATATTCAGGACTGGGTTTTAGGAAAATGTCCAAATATTATGTGGCATCGATTTGTCAGTAAAGTCTAAGGTACGGGGTACTCAACTCAGCAACATACGTAAGATTAGGATTTTCGTTAGTGGGTTAGTCTGACCCAAGAAAGGCCTCGCTGTGTTGAGTGTAAACTATATATTACATTACATATTTGAAATGCGTTTTGTTTCGCTTGGGATTTTCTTAATTTATTTCATATGTTTAGATACCAATGTAATTAATTTTCCTTACAACAAATGTGCGTTTTAAAAGCTTACACAAAAACGTTATAACTATTAATAAATTGTCAACAAATTAATGGTAAAACGTGGTAATATATTATTAAGATAACATAATCATAATGCGCGAAATTAGTATTCATAAATAACATATACGTAGTTTTAAAGACAAAATGTATGTTTTTACAATTTTTCAATAGTGGCAAAACCGATTCACAGTTATTATACCGATAAATGTGTTAATAATAAGTCAGTTAACGAATCAAAAAATGACTAACCGTGTTAAAGAAATAAATCGCAAAACGTAATGTTTTATACATTTGTAATTAGGTATGTTTCTAAATAACGACGCTCTATTGTAATAGGATTTGAAAAAGCCCATGCTAGATTTTCAAACGAATATTATTAAAGCTATTTTTTTCAAATTAAAAGTTGTATTAAAATAGAGACCGCATAATATTGAGAAAAATAATTTTGATTTAGCTGACCTCCCGAACCTACCCCTAGGGTCACCCCTGTTGATCACTCAACTATTATGTTTTGTGTGCGATTGACGACGAACTTTTTTCTTCCACACACCGTATTGTCAATACTTTGGGCTCTTGGCCTAATTTTCTATAAAAATCGTCATTGCGTGATGGAAAGCGAGTGGGTGCTCTTAAACGCTGGAGCCGAGCCCGTACGGGACGCGTGCGGTTAAAAATGTGTTTTTGTGAGCCGAACGTACAACATATTCAGTGTTTGGAAAGTTCACTTAAAAACTGAACTCGTTTACATTCACGTTCAACGTATGCATAACGAACTCGTTCACGTGCAAATACTTTATTTTTCAAAGTAATACGTTCGTTTAATTATTATCGATTTAAAAATCAATCTGATAGGTAAAATAATTGATTGCTTTGGTAATAGAAATCAGACTCATCAAAACACCTAATTCATTAAAACTAATACATTAGTATAAATTTGTCGTCATATAACTATTGCACAACGTATTGTGGGATTTCGAAACATCCTGATACGTCCTAATCCAAGTATTATTCGAAGATTTAAAATTTACCATAATAATATGAACGTGAACGCGTTCTTTCCAAACACCGAACATGATATCGTGACGCGCCGTGCGTTTTCACAACCGCGGTGTCGACTTTCTATAAAACGCCCCCTCGGCGGCGTTCGATGTCCTCTCAGGGGGCGGGGGGGCGGGATTTTTTTTTTTTTTAATACTCGGATTTTTATGGTTTATGTTTTTTGTTTTCGTTTTGGTTTTGTTGTCGTCGTCGTCGTTCGGTTTCGGTTCGCGGTCTTTCTAAACGGGCAGCGGGACGGGGTCCCACGTGAGATTCTGCAGATACGTGGTGTCGCTGATGTCGTTGTCGCGCTTGTCGAACAGCGCGGCCGCGCTGCCGTTGCGCGGCCGTCGCCGCCGGCGCCGCGAGAACGACCGCGTGTAGATCTTCAGCACCTGACAGTTGCACGTGACGGCCAACGCGACCAGTATGCCCTGCAGCGAGTGGCCGACGTTGTACGCGATCCACGCGACCGGGTCGGAGGCGGGCGACCCGTTCCTGGCCACGTAGCCGAACACGTTGACCGCGAACAGCAGCGCGGCGATCTTCACGTACAGGTGCAGCTGCAGCGTGCGCTTGCGGTGCATCTTCAGCCGCGTCTTTTTGTCCACCTGCAGGCCGACGGTGGCGCGCGCGGTCAGCCAGCTGCGCGCCAGCGAGTCGGCGATCGCGGCGAAGCAGCACAGCGCCGGCGCGGCGAACGTCACGTTGTAGACGGTCTTCTCGAAGAACCTGGCGACAAACAGAGACGGACGCAACGCATTATTATACATACATATTATGTACGGTAAACGTGACGGGAAATATTGACGGTTTCGCCGGCGACACGCGTCGTCGGTTTCGACGGACCGTGAAAACGTCGACGAGTCGACTCGGCGAACCGACGACGCGTGCACGACATATTTAAACGCTGTCGGACGGCCGATTGGATTTCAATCGAAACAAACAAAATATCTATATCCGAGATTTTAGCGCGAGCAATATTCCAAAGTGCTATTTCGATGACCTAACCGTACGTGATTTTTATTGTTCGAGTAAGATACCGAAGTAAGAATTGCGTCATCGATTTGAAAATCTTACTCGAATAAAATCATCAATATCAATTAAGATTGTACATTAAATACAACAGTATGAAATCATATTAGATATTATCACATTGCTTACGCTCGTTTATTTAATGACTTGTACCCATAATAATTCATATAATTCAGGCCAGTTTTGTGCGTCGATGCGGAGAATAAAAGTATACAATGCGACATATTATGACGCAATAATTTAAATATTGTTTTGAGGTTACGTGATATTTATTCAGATTCGATATTATTATTTACTTAAAACGAACAATATTAATCATCGTAAAAAAGTATGATTTGTTTTTGTACTTTGTTACATTATTATAGAACTGTAAGCAAAATAAGAAAAATCAAGTAAACAGAGAACAAAATTTCAAATTAAAAAAAATAAGATTGTGAACATAATTTAAAATATAGAACATGTAGTTATTTCAGTAATAATCTTCGTCATAACTTGAAAAAATAAGCTGAAAAAGGGTTTAAATTTTAGACATGCCTAAAATGTCGATAAAATTATTTTGGTTGGACAAAAGTGTTGAAAATGTAATATAAAGTTTCACACACTGTTCTTATTTCAAAAATTCGTGATTACAATTTCTTTTTATAAGCTAAATTTCACCAATGAAATCAGGTATTTCGTTTAAGTATTTAGAAAATATATAGAATGATCCACCCACCGTCATTTGATCAGAACCTTTTTCTTGAAGCAAAGCTTATATTGGCTTAGAATTTAACTTACCCAACTGTACCCAATCTAGAAACGTATTTATGTTAAAAAATTCGCCGTTTTTCACCATCGAAGTGGCTCAGAACGATTTCCTAATCAAAACGATCGGTCGTACCATTGTAAATAGCGTCTCCGTTTATGAGTTGTGGTTCACGATAACCGCCCTGAACGTGTCACTCTCTAGGGACACGAAACTTTTGGGCCGTGCGGCGGAACTGCTGATACGACATCGAGGTAACTCTTTTAAGTAATAAAAAATAATGTTTTCAGAAATACAGATGGCTTTATTTTGCATTAAGAAAAAAATAATAATTATCCGTAGATCACACACAAAACTAAACTACATTTAAACGTATGACATATCAATATGTACGTGTATAATTATTATAATATAAATCCGATAAAAACGTGGAAAAGAAATGCATCGTGTTTTCCCGTCGAAATCGTTCGAAACAACGATCGCCACACCGTCGTCTACGTGTGTCCTGGATTCACGATGGCCGTCGAGGAACGTGCCGCGAACACTCTTGGACCGCGCGGCGCAACTCCAAATACGGAGGCAATTTTTTTATATAATGTAATGATAAATAAGTATCGGGGGAGAAAAAAAAATGTATTTTCATTTATTATTATGTCTATATATAGATTAGATAAAAAAATGAAGAAATAAATCGTCTAAACGGCGACGGCCTCGCAGAACGCGTCGCGCACCCGGGCGGAGAACTCGGGATCGACCTGCGCCGGGCCCAGGGCGTCGGCGAACTCTTGGACGACGCGCCGGAACACGTCGAAGAAGTGCACGTAATCGGCGACCGTGGCGTCGGCGAACCCGGATATTTCCGGCGCGTGGAACGCGGGCGTCTGATGGCGGAGCGTGAGCTCGACCAGCCAGGCGCCCACGCTCTGCGCGCCCGCGGTCAACGGCTGTTTGGCCAGCGCGTGCAGCCGGCGCGCCGTGTCGCTCGCCGTCGACCTGTTGAACACGTCCTCCAGGATCGCGGCGACCGCGGTGCAGTTGTCCGTGTACTCGCGGAACGCCTGCTCGTCGGCCGCTTGCCGGACGGCCAGCCAGTATTCGCGGCACACCAGCCAGTTGCGGCGCACCATCTGGAGCGCGATCTGCGGCACGTCGCGCACCGCGGCCCCGGAGGTGGCGAAAAACCGTTTCGGATAGCGCAGCACCCAATCGAAATCGGACACGGGCTGCCCGTAGTACCGGAGGTCGGTGTGCACGTCGCTGAACTGCATGCCGGTCTCGCCGTCCGCGCGGTAGCCGAGCAGGATGCGCTCGAGCGCCGGCACCGCGTGCAGCCAGTTGCGCGGCTCGAACCGCTCGTAACCGTCGTACGGCAGCCCCAGCGTCGCGTTGCCCGCCATCACCCGGTCGAACCGGCGCACGTACTCGTAGTGCCGCGCGCACACGTCCGCGAGCGCCGCGTGCGGACACTCGGCCGGCGGCGAGAACACGTCCGCCTCCGCGTGCTCCGGATACGACTTGCACGACGCCATGTCCCAGAACTCGGTGCGGCCGCCCGTGCACCGGTTCACCGTCTGCCACGTCCAGTCCTTCAGCTTGCGGTTCACGTCCCGGATCCGGTTGATCATGCCGTCCTCGGACACGTCCGGCTCCATGCCCGGGTACCGTTTCTCCCAGACCGCCTCCACCGTGTTGACGTACACGACCATGCGCCACAGGAAGTGTTCCAGCTCCACGTCCGGCCGGTACACGGAGGCCAGCGCCTTCAGCCACGAGCGCCCGGAGCTGGACAGCAGCCGCACCGCGGCCGCGCCGTACTCGGTCAGCTGGTCCGCCGGCACGGCCGACAGCGCCGCGTCAAAGTCGCCGAGCATCTGGGTGGCCACGGTCGCGTAGAAACACTGCACGTGCGCGATTTCCGCGTTCCTCAGCCGCACCAGCTCGTCCGTCGTCTCGTTCTTCAGCAGCCGGTTCGGCGCGTCCGCCGCGTCCCAGTCGATTGGGCTCTGCCGTATGCTGTTCAGCGAAATCCCGATCGGATAGTACGACTGCAGCTGCGCGTACGTCAGGATGTCCGTGACCAACTGTTGCCGCACCTGCGCATCGTCCTCGGCCACGGCGTTTTCAACGGTGCACGCGATCCACGCGAAAATCGCGAACAAGCGACAACGCGACCGCGGCGTCATGTCTGTCACTCCGACGAAAAGAACGCGCGCGCGGGACGAACAATTTCTAGACGAGTATCGTAACGGTACAGTATAGGTGTGCACCGTACGGTGCTAGCGATGCGTATACTACGTACCGCGAGTACGTGTTCGGTGCCGCACAAGTTTCTTTACTCCACGCCCCATCTATACGTTTCTGGTTCAAGCTCCTCCCACTTGTTTTTTTATTGTGTATTTATTTTTTTACGCGATTTTTCGAATTTTCCACACTATACTCGTAGAGTCGTAGATACTATACTGACACGTCACGGATGTCCCGATGGCAAAATGTCTCCTTAGTTATCGATTTTTTTTTTTTGTAACAACAGTTTAATAGTGGGCTCATTCGTTCGTAGTCAAACATGTATTTTCATCCTTTGATCGGATCGGGGAAGTAACTTTAGAATTTTGGATTTCTATAAAATTCCAAAATCTTTGGTACCGGTGGTCAAGGAAATATTGTCCGACCATCGCAACTGAAAAGCACATTTTTTTTTGCCAATATGAAATTTTAGGTCGACGGTACGCGTACGTGGAAGACGTATTGGGTATTTAAATAAATTATGAAATGGCAACATTAAACCGGTTTTGAAACATGTATAATATGTTGGTCGATTTTATGTTTAATTCGAAATCATTTTTAATAAAAGTAGACGGGGGGAGGGAGATGGGCGTAAGTTGCGAAAAGGGGGCGTGCTGCTCCGTAAGTTGTTTAAATAAATGGTGTTATGTAGACACATATTATACAATGTTTGAAAACATCGTCTACTAGACGAACGAATTACAGATACAAATAATTAATATTGTTATTTTCGCGTAAATAATATTCAAGTTGTGTTAAAAAAAAAAAGGAAGCTTTTGCAACAAAGTAATTATCAAATAAATAATATAAAAAATTAACTTGCAACGTTGCGCTGTAACTTTAAAATTTCTATCTAGCACGGAATACGATTTTTCCGAGGTCGTTTGACGTAAACATTATTAGAGTCCTAGTTGATATCATTACCGGATGATTGTATACCTTTTACTACCGTTACTAATCGCCAATGCTTTTTTTTATCACCTTTTCAATGATTTTTAGGTTACAACGAAAACTTATTCTGTATAAAATGTGCATTACACGGTAGAGTGTACACAGTCCAGTGAAGTTTAGTTCATTGGCCGCGGTCCACGTACGGCTTGTTTAGTTCTCACCAAGGGTCCTCGTCTAATTTTCAAGTTGATAATTTCAGATACATTCAAACAAACTTTTTTTCTTTAAATCTAATGTTTTGTTATAGTTACTTCCCGAAAATAAAAAGGACGATAATAGTTATGAAAAAAAAGAAAGAAAAACTCGTATAACAGCATAAAAATGTTATTTGAACGTGGAATTCGTGGCCATTGAAGTGTCTGGTTTGAATTTCGTGTCGTAATAATTAAATTGTGGTGGTTTGAAAATATACTGAAATTAAACAATGAAAACACGAGTTAAGTAATAACGAAAATTATAGATTATCAAAAAAAAGAAACGAACTATTTCGAATACTTTTAAAACGAAGATACTTAAAACAAAAAAAAAATTTTTAATTGTCATATACTTTATAGTATATCTAGAATTGAAAAA
This sequence comes from Drepanosiphum platanoidis, assembly GCA_948098885.1. Lineage (NCBI taxonomy): Eukaryota > Metazoa > Arthropoda > Insecta > Hemiptera > Aphididae > Drepanosiphum > Drepanosiphum platanoidis. The sequence continues at coordinate 7,928,580 of OX402532.1, forward strand.
AAAAAGAAGTATTTAAACATTTTTTGTTTATTTATTCGATTAATTTACGATGCTGGGTGTGATGATAATGTATATAGCGGTGAAACGATAACTATACGCGTTTTATATTGTTTTTCGACCCACTTGAGAGAACATTTTACGAACATTTTTACATTGGAAATCATGAAAAATGAACATTATACAAAAACAACCGAATATTCGAAACAATCGATTATTACGAAAAAATCATTCAGATATTCGATTATTACGGGGGAAAATAATCGCTCAGTCGTATAGTGCCGTCTCGAAGAAAAAAGGGACGAACGTCCCTGTGGATAGCTGTACGAACAATCGCGGTACGTTTAAAAATACATAAACGATTTAATATTGTTTCCATATTGTTCAGAATTTTAAGTTGTAAAATCGACTAGTGACCCCGTTTGTCGCATATTGTTATGATAAATGCGTTTCAAATCGAATAAAATATATCGTCATTATTAAAACAAACGCCATCAGTAATTGGGTTATATACATACTACGTGCGCGCGACGAGATTTATATCAAGAGTTACGTTTGACATTATATTATTATTGTTTAAACTCGTTTGGTCGATGAGTTATGCCGCGTAATAATTCAAATTTTTCAGGTCGGTTACCAGCGCTGACGCGGCGAACAAAAGCATACGTGACATAATAGTTTAAACATTATTTTGCGTTGATAGGTCTAGAATCTCGTCGTAACGTTTATTTTTCGTACGTCGAGAACAAAAACAGATACTCGACAGAGTAAACAATTAAAATCATTTGACATAAAATATTGGATATAAGACTTTGTCGAACCTCCGGCCGACGACGGTAAACAATAGTAGTAGTTTAATGTAACAATAATTTATTAGTGTTTGAACAATTAAGAACTAGAAAAATCTACAACAACGCAAACAGATCGTAGATCCACACTCATGAGGTATTATATTAAAGTCTTATTTCGATCCTTTTTAGCCATTTGACCGTCCCGGGTCTATGGTCGTGCGGCGCTACGACCCCGCCTTCGAACCTAATAATGTTTTGGCGGCTGTACGCGAATCGCGACCAGAAATCCTTTTTCCACGTGAATTTCGTCCCGACGGCATTTAACCATTACGTCACGGTCGCGTCTCAACGTAAAAACATTATTTTCCTTCCCAATGTATATACACTATATACATATCGTGACCGTCAACAGTTACTCATTGAAATTTGTAGATTAAAATAGTTAATACGATATGGGTCGGGAAAATCGACTGCCAGTTTTGGAATTACGAATTAAAGTTAAATTATGAATTGTTACTTGTTTAAGATAACAGCATTTCTATCCGTAATTGAAAATTCATAAAATTTTTAATTTTAATGCCTAATGCTTGCAATTTCGATACTAAATTAGCTTCACTAGCTGCTCTTTCGAGAACAAACTAACGATAGAATTATAGTTTTAAAAATCACATTTATTCTGTGTAAATAAGAGACATATCAAAATTGACCAGAGATGTAAGTACGATTTTATTTTAATATGATTTCGTCATTCATACTCAAATGAGATATTATATTTATACGTTTTAAAAAGTATAACGCCGAGTTATAGTACCTAGAGTTTTATCCCATGTAAGTCGTAGAGAATTCAATAACGTAAGTTTTCAATAAACGAACGTAGACATAATATTTATTGCTTATTAGGTATATCCGTTTTACCTATCATTTAACCGCAAACATGATTTATACGAATTGTGCGTCTCAATTAAACTTTGATACGATAAAAAAGTAAGTTTGAGAACTAGTTTTTTGTTCTGTAACATTTATTTAGAAAACGCACAATCTGCAATTTATTTACAATAAGTGTCTGTGATCGTAAGGTTAACGATGACTTAAGTGGCGTGATTTAAACAGCCATTCAAAGGAGGCGTTCAAGTTCAGAACTACTGACATAGATAATTAACAAGGGCACTAGGATATAAATCGTGATATTAAGTGGTCCGGATCGTCTGGAAAATTCCCGTTTTCCGATAAACCCCATGCTTGACAGTTAATAAAAAATCCAATTGTGACGATAAAATTGGCCGCCTCGTCCCGACGAAATCATTTTTAAACGTAACGATATTATAAATGATTTCGGTGATTAGTTAATTCTGCTTTGGAAAACGTTATATATGAGGTAAATATTGAAGAACTAGGAAACGTATTATTATTAGAACTAAAACGGTACGAATGATATAATTTTATTCGTGTTTTTAATTCAAACGAACGGAGGAAAACAAAATTATTATATTATATTTTTTTGAGGCGATTAGAATGAATTGGTTACAATATTATTTTGTATATCTCATTACGCTTTATTGTTTTTTAATTTACAACAAGTGATTATAATTTACTAAAACAAAAAAACATAATATATATACACATTTTGACTACAATATTGAAACTGATATCTGTTTGTACTTATGTGTTTGAAAAATTTAACGAGAAACGTCAGAACCAGAAATTAAATTACTTTTTGAACATAAATGTGACAGTAAAAAATTATACATTGTTCGAGAGAACGAGTTCAAGGTATTAACAATGTATATTTTTTTACTGTCACATTTATGTTCAAAAAGTAATTTTGTTATAAATGTATCAAATAATTATTAATTTGTCGGTTCAATTTAAATTTTAAAACAATTTTCCAGGCGGTCGTCACAAACGAAAAAAATAAAAATATATACAAAATCAATCGATCGTTTCAATATCGTATGAATTAAAAAAAAAAAATTACATTTCGCTCGGACTCGTGTCCGATCGCGTCCGAGCCATCGGCTACGCGTCGTATTTGGTAATGACCTCTCTGAACGTGTCGAGTATTTCCTTGGTGAAATCGATGCCCAACGTTAGTATGGGCAGATTTTTGGCATATTTCCCGACCTCTTTTTGGAAATTAGTTAAGAAAGTCGCGTGGTGGAATTCGATGTCGGCCTTCGCGATGGCTCCGAGCGGCCCGTCGAACAAGGTGTTCTGCTTGCTCAGTTTCAGATCGATCACCCGGATGGCCGCGTCGAACTGCACGTCCGAGGTGAAGTGGTTCTTCAACAGTGCCACCAGCTGGTTGACCGTCGTGTCGTTGGTCAGCTGCATTTTCTGCACGATTATATCGACGGACGGCTTGATGGCGGTGCAGCTGTACACGTAACGACTCATCGTCATGCCGTCGGTGTCCGTGGCTTGCGCTATTGACCTCCAGTAATGCCTGCACACCGTCCAGTTGCGCCGCAAGATCAGCAACAAGATCTGGCCGACGCCCACCAGCACGTTTTCGATGGTCTGGAAATACGACTCCGGGTAGTGCAGTACCCACCCGTGGTTGAAGACGGGCTTCACGAAGTATTCGACGTCCTTCGTCACGTTCTGGAACCCCACGCCGATGCTCGAGTCTTTGAACAGCATATTTTCCAGCATTTCGTGGCTTATCAGCCAGTTTTTCGGATCGAACCTATTGAAGTCGCCGAGCGGCAGGAATTCGTTGTTTTTGTCCAACACGAAGGAGAACCGGAACGCGTACGGCACGATGGCCAGGCATCGTGGCTCCAACTCCTCCATAGGACAGAAGTACAGGTACATCGAATGCACGTTGCCCTCCCTTCTAATTCTGCCAGAGCGCATATCCCAGTTTACAACGTTTTTTCCCGCGCACTTTTCGACCGTCTTTGAGGCCCATTTAAACAACGTTTTGGTGATCAACACCATCCGACTCCACATCGTTTCCCTGGCCGCCTGGCGCTCTGCCATCACTACCGAGAGCAACTTGCCCGTTTTTTTTGACGTCTCTTGTGCCAAATGATTCTCCTTTTCGATGTTATCGTTAATCGCGTTTACGTCCCCTTCTACCGAGAAGTTTATTTGACCCACGGACAACCACATATCGATCGCAAAGTTGGTGTATAGGGCCAAGTGCCACAGTAACGGCGTGGGGTACACGCCCAGCGAGTAAAGGCTGCTAATTGCCTTCAGCCACGACGGCTTGGAGTAATCGATGAGCCGTATAATGGAGGGTCTCAGATGCGGTCTATTGGTGCCCATTTCCATGGTCTCGGCCATCTGTTTGAGTAATTCCTGGGCGACCGCCAAGTAGAAGCAGTGCACTTGTTCGATCTCCATGTCACGGATTTCCCTTAGCAAATTCTCCGGCTCGGCGTTCAGGGCTTCGACTATACCGATAGGGTCTTCGAACGGGTAGGTTTTATCGAATTTCTTGTTGATCAAGTCCGAGATCGACTCTCTCGACATCAGTTTCGAGTAATTTATCACCGTTTTCGCCAGTTCAGTCGGCTTTGCAGTCTGGACCGTCCAAAATATCGAACTCCTGTACCTGGTCAAACCATTCATCGAGGGCCATGGCATTATGACGCCGTACACGTTTACCATCACCATTGACAGCGCGGCGCACATCGACACGAGCGCTTTGACGTTACGATAAAACATTGCGTTCGTTTTTTTTAGTAACAATATAAAAAAAAAAAAAAAACGAAAACAAAATAACAAGTAACGATAAACGAAACGACTCGCCGCCGTTCGTCAAACCGTTTTCCCGTGACGGGACGAGTTTCGCTTTATATACCGTAGGCGGGCCGGCGTGACATGCTCAAAGACGCGTTTTTCGTAAAAATAGGTTATGTGTACTTTTTAAACGTAAACAAATCGCATACGCAAATTTATGCTTTACAAATATTTAGGAATGACACTTTTCGGCGATAAAAGTATACTGTGTACGTGGCGAACATTTTTTGTTGAGTTTGAACTATGAAATAAAATATCGCGTTTCAGATACGTATAGCGCATTGTATTCAGTGATATAGTCAATACGGTTTGCTGATGATAAAACCTACCGGTTCGAGTAATTATCATTGTGAAATAGTATACTCTATTGAATATAGCGAAAATGACATGGGAATATGTCTTTTAGAAGCATACCTAATAATATAGCGTTGAAAAAATAAAACTTATAATTTTACTGTTAATTACTTACGTTAGTTTCACTTGTTGTATACATTTTTTTAAATATTTTTACCAACTATACGGGGTGTTTTTTTGGTGTTTACTTGAATATTTAAAATTAATTTTTGTATTTTTTTATCCATCTGATTTTAAAGTTATTAATATCTAGCTGAATTATCTGGCTTCATCCGAGTTACCTAATAATTTGTTGATATATACAGTATATAAATATATACAAGCTGTTTAGATTTATATATTTTCTTCATTGAAACAATACTGTTAACATCAATAACTGAGATTTCAGATTTTGAATTATCATACAAAAATTACAATCCATTTTCTTTGACGAACATAAAAAAAATTCAGCCAAATCGGTCGAGCTGTTATCAAGTGATGATATGTCGTAAATGCGACAGTTGATTTATATATATATATAGATAGATTCGAAATGACAAAGAAAATAATATATGCTTCGTTCGCTTTTATCACTGAAACGACGAAAAGTAAACACTTTTATATGTTGTATGTTTAAATTTTGAAATTTTTTTTTAAAAGTTTGATAAATTTCAATTTATTTTTAGATAGAAATGAATTAAATTTTTATTTTGAACTATACATAACTGAAAACATTTTCAAGATACCCTTATAAGCTGATCCAACTTTTAAAATTAAGTATAATAGAAAATTCTCTATACATTTTGAACGTTAAAAAAATAGGGTATTTCAACCAATTACGATTAAACCATATTAGTTATTTACAGATTGTTCTTCTTAAAATACATCTCTGATAAATAATAATTATGTATAGGATTTAAGGAATAGAGGCTAATCCATCCGTTCTCTTTCACTCGGAATAGTTTTTTCGAGTTAGTTTTAGCCGTATAAAATACTACGAGTATTATACCATATTTCCAAATTATTTTATTGTCGTCATTATAGTTGTGTGTATACATAAATATAGCGTATAGACATAAAAATGAATAGTTAAATAAAATGAAATGAAAACGCGTACATACACGTACACGGTAGTAGTAAATAATAATAAATAAGTAAAATGATTAAAAACCGCGTACATAGTTTTTCGCGTTTACGATTTACGTTTGGAAAAAAAAAAAAGAAGAAAAAAAACGATAATATTACGCGGCGCCGATAACAACCGTCTCGGAACGGTTATGACAATTACGGCGATAGTTATGATTTTCGTTTGGTCGTTATGAGAATCGCGGAGTGGACGACGGAAAAGGACCGCGGAACGGACGGCGGGGATCGTGGTCACGCGACGACCGCCCTGAACGTTTCGAGTACTTCTCTGCTGAATCCGACGCCCTTCGCGACGGCGGGCAGATGGTCGGCGTAGTCTTTGACCGCCCGGTGAAACTGCCGGAAAAACGAATCGTAATCGCCGTCGACGACCGCTAACCCGGCGGCGGCAACGGCGGCGTCCGGCGGGTCGAAGACCGTGGTTAGCGCGCCCAACGTGGCGTCGACCAGCCGCACGGCCGCGTCGAACTGCTCGTCCGCGGTGAACGGCCCGGAGCCCGCGAGCCGCGACAGTTTGCCCACGTTCGGGTCCACCCGGCCCAGCTGCGACTGCCACAGGATGGTCGCGACGTGCGGGCCGACCGCGGTACAGTCGCGCTCGTACGCGGCCCACGCCGCCGTCTCGTCGCGGGCCACCGAGCGCCGGTAGTCCTTGCACACGGTCCAGTTGCGGCGCATGATGCGCAACGCGATCTGGCCGACCGCGTCCTGCGCCTGTTCCACGGCCGCGAAATACGAATCCGGGTACCGCGTGGCCCAACAGCCGTCGGACGCGGGCCGCACGTAATAGTCCAGGTCGGCGCGCACGTTCTCCAGCCCGAAACCCACGCCGCGGATCGACGTCATCGACTCCAGTTCCGGGTACGTGTGCAGCCACTCGTCCGGCCGGAACTGCTCGTAGAACCCGTAGTACAGGCCCCGGTCGTTGTTCCAGTCCACCACCCGGTCGAACTTGTACGCGTACGGTATGTGCGCGTTGCAGTGGTCCTTCAGCCGGTCGTCGGGGCACCGGATCACGTAGACCGCGTTCACCTCTTCCAACAGCGTCCTGCGGTGGGCAGGGGAGGACAACGACCGGCGTTTCACAACATTACAATATTGTTTTCACCGTTATGCGATAATTATAATATATTTTGAAATATTCCACCGAAACGTTTGGAGAGGAAAAAAAAACATTCTCATCGATTTATCTCGACGACGACGCACAATGGGGCAATAATGACTCTTACTTATAAATTATAATACTCGAGGCTAGACCTTTATTTTATTTTATTTTATAATTTTTAATAGTTTGTATAAAAAATAATAATATATATTTAACAATATTTTGTAATTAAAAATATGTCTTAACTCAATATAAAAATAAAAAAATAAAATTTTTTTTCCAAATTACGGTTTTTTTTTTCTTCTGAATAGCCAAGTACACACTTAAAAATACTCAGATCTAAAAAAATGTAAACGATTCTTATTTCAATCGAAATAAATTTTTATTTTTTTATATTGTTGACTGAAATCGATTCATATATGATTTAATGCCAACTTTGATGGTCATTTGCCCCACTGCAGTGCGCGACGTTTTCAAAATTATCCGTCAGCATAGGGCTCTGATACCATAAAAGCCTATGAAAACGCCCCGAAAAGAATTCGATTCAGAAATACCGACTACACTTTTTAAAGTCTAATTTTATTATTTTTTTTAAAATTAACAATTATTATTAATTGAACACCACCGCCGTCAGATTTTCGTTCGACGCGCAGTCGAAACACAGATAGACAGACAGAGAACGAGGAGGAATCCGGCGAAATATTTCACGTTAAACGTTCAACACTCTACCTGAACGCGTAGGACCTAAGGTCCCAGATGCTCTGCTCGCCGGCGGCGCAGCCGCGGACCGTGCCCGCGGTCCGGGCCAGCAGGGTCTCGTTGACCATGCGGATGCGCGCGACGAGCTGGTCCGCGGTCGCGTCCGCGCTCATGCCCGGGTACTTGCGCTGCCACACGGCCTCCACGGTGCCGGTGTACACGGCCATCAGCCACAGGAACGGGGCCGGGTACACGCCGGCCATGTACAAGCCGGCGAGCGCCTTCTGCCACGACGTCGCCGAGTACGCGATCAGCTCCACGACGGCCGCGTCCACGGTCTTCCACAGGCCCCGGCGGCCCGGGGCGTCGCGCAGCGCCGCGTCGAAGTGCCGCAGCATTTGTTCGGCGACGATCGCGTAGAAACAGTGCACGTGCGCGATCGCCGTGTTCCGCATGGCCACCAGCCGGGCGAACGGCTGGCGCGACAGTTGCACGGTCGCGTGCAGCGGCACGGAGAACACGTATTGGCTGTGCATTTTCGCGTTCATCCAGTCGCCGATGCGGCAGTACGACTTGAGGTTCGCGAACACGAGGATATCGGCGACGAGTGACGATCGTCCCGCGGGCGTGTCGTGCGCCGGCTCCTTGAACGCGCACAGCGAGTTGCCGACCACGCGCTTGGCTGTGCCGACCGTCGTCGTCGCCGACGCGAACGCCACGACCGCGAACACGGCGACGAACATGACCAAGCGGGCAACGCTGTCTTCCGACAGGGCGGGGGGTTAGGTTAGATAAAGGAGACGCCCGGAGGGATCGCCTTGGAAATCGTTTGGATTATTTAGTTTTCTTTCGATCGACGGTATAATATACTCGAAGTGTTGATTTTTCGTAATCTCGTTTCTTCACTCGACTTGATTGTTGACGCCGCGGCGCGCCGTGTACGCGATCGGGTCGTCCTAATGAATTTACCCGAAGATTGTTTCGACCGCGCTACACGTTGATAACGACTTCGACGTAAAGTGAACGTGAAAAAAGAAACGACAAAGCAGTGAAAATATATTCCGGATTGACGGTCAAAATTGTGTTGAGATTTCTAAAAATGTCGAAAGTAAAAAGACGTTTAGATCTGTATGATATTGAAACTCGCGTTTAACACGGCCTAAGGCGTTTCGAAAAAAAATTTTAGAAAAATCCCAGTCACTAGATTCCGGGTCCTAACGATATCGGTTTTCACGAGTCGAAAAAATAAACCAGCGACTTACCGCGATTCGAAAAAGTGCTGTTAGACTGTCGACGCGAATGTCGTAAATATAAAATAATATACGATGTTTAAAATGAATTAGGTTATATATACATTTAAAATGTGGGTAAATAAACGGCTTGCGGCACACGTTTGTGTTTCGCTGACATTTCGATGCGTTCGGTTGTATTTTTTCACGTTCGTACGTGAACGATATTTAAAATCAAAATTTTATTATAATTTTTTTTTTTTTTATGCCGTAATTTTTATTTCGATCGATATCTTGTTTGCAGTGATAATATCATAACATGTGGTGGAGCCCGGCGACATCGATACGTTATTTCAAACGATTCTGACGTGCCAGACGGAAAGGTTTCGAATAAGGAAATAATATCAAGTCATTACTGTCGATAAATTTTAAGTATTAACTCGGCGTGGAAATAATGATGTCATAATACCATTTAATCATGCTCATAATAATCTTATAATGTGTCAATTCTCAATGGTTTTTATGATTTTAAACAGCCTTTCGGCTGTTTCTAAATAAATAGATGTCTACTCGATTTATGCCAAAAACAGATGTGATCTATTTTCGAATCATGTCAGAACACATTTCCAAGATACGTTAAGTTTTCAAAAACCATTGGCTGGTTTACGGTCACTTATTAAAGCCACTATCGTCTTACAATATTGTCCTCGTATGTTTTATCGTCATATTTAACTGGAAATTATCAGCGTTGTCGAGTATTTGAATTGGAATTATGTTTTGTTTTTAATGTTGATACTTCGAATACTTTTTCTACAATTTCTTTCTTAAAAGTATTCGAAACACTTTTCCGTTTCTTTTTCGTTCAGATATTTTCAAAAGTGTTTGAGTGGTGTTCAAATACATCAAAAAAAAAAAAAAAAATTCGATCAGTATTCGAAACACCTTCAAAAATATAATATATCGTTAATCTTTACGATATTATTGTCGCCAGCAAGGTGTGCTCGAGAGCAGCACCACCAAGCATACAAAAAAAATCGCCCTTTCTGTAACAGGACGCACTCCCGGTTTCGTAACGTAACGTACGTTTCCTACCAATGACTGCGGCCATTATACCAACCGCCGCCGTCTCAACAACGTCCGTCTTTAATCTGACAACCGTCAGGCGATATTTTTCGTTTAATACTTAAAAATCATAATACTGACCAACAGTTGTACGGGTTGAGATTGTCCACGGTCTGATGGTTCATGGTCGCTCTCATAATGCTAGCCGATATGACCGACAACGACGGCACGCCCCACGCGAACAGGCTGTATTTGATGAATCTCGATATGAGCACGTTCACCGGTTCCGGACGAGGGTTGATGTTCACATTGTTTCGGAACGTGATTAACATATCGTACGTCATCACGCACAACCAACTGATAACGGCCAAACGGAGGTAGTGTATGCCGAACGCCAGACAAAAACAGAGATTGTCTTCCTGTGGAATATTGTAAAATAAAGTAAAAAACACGCGGACGGCGATAAAAACGATTATCATTAGTTTAAACCGTGGCGTTTTCAAAGGTTCTGACACAGATAATAGTATATTGAATTATGGAAATATTAATTATACAGCTATATAAATATGTGTGAGATGATTATTTTAGAACATAATGTAAATGGTAATAATAATAATTATACTCGATGGGTAGAAAACAGTGATGCTTTCGAGTCGAGTGGACTGTTGAAAGGCGGAAAAAACCGGATAAGACGAATTATCTCGAATAGACGAGTCTGTCGAAACGACTACTTTTTCGGTCGAGGAGGACGGGGTCTGTAGTCAGGGTAGTGAGTGTTGGTCGGTACCTCGGTGGTTGTATTAAAAATCGACGAAAATATCAAGTAAAATAATAATCGAATATACGATTTTCTTCAATCAAGTGGTGCGTGAAAATGTTTAAAACGTTGAAGTTTCACATGCATAAAACTCATGGAAATAGTTGTACGACGGCACGAACGTGCGGCGCCATCTAACGACGACTTTTCGGACGCTCGAGTATCGACATTGTTCCGTATACTTTCGAGAGATGACTCTGTACTGTACACAATATAAATGCTGTATAAATTCGCGGTGTAATTTTTTTTCGATCGAAAAGTAGTAAAATAAACTTTGAAAGCTTGTTTCTCTTGGATTATCACATTAGTATTTTTATTTATTTTTTTTTGTAATTCTTTGAAATTACCAGTACGCGTGAACAATTCTTCTGTCGATCCGTCCCGATATATTATTATAACACAGACTTTTCTTAGACTTTTCAAATATTTTTCCGGAAACTTTTTACATTTCTTAGAGACCACCAAGTAATTCTAACGGAAGGCTGGGGTAGAAAATAGACAATTGCCCGTGAATTCGAGGACCTCGTGATAAGGCATGTACAGGGATATGAAATTATAGTAAGTTATTTTACATTTCGTAAACTCGTTCTACTTGTTTACTAATAATATAGAATATTAAATAATGTCTTTGTGTTATTTAAAGATAAAAGTTTCAAATCTGTAAGTGTTCGTTTTCTGTTAAATTTCAATAGAAAACTTAAATTATTTTAAATTTTGAATATTATGTTGAAAAAGTTGTGAAAAAAATGTCAGACGGTCCACAAAAAAAAGATTGTATTTTGAGGTTAGAGGTATCTACTCGCGTAGAAATCTGCTCTGGGCCCCGTAACGATTTTCATTATTTTTTAAGACTTTAATCCCATTCGCCCTTTGATTTTATCAGTTTACTGAATAATGACTGATAGTGTTTATTTTCTTTCAAACGTCATAAATTTACCTGAACTCCGCCGACTCCGACCACGTAGAACAGTTGCGTCAAAAACATATTGGCCAGCATGTACATCAAAGCCGTGCCAGACATGGTCCTCAGGTCGGAGAACAAACTGAAACGATAAAAAAAAACGAACGTTATTAATACGGTTATCGGATCACGCAATTTTAGGTCGGGAATTGTTCGGATGAGCGCACGCCGAGCGTATTTATTTATTTACCGTTTGTTAAATAATCCACACTCGTGGAAGGACGAGAAAACAATATTATTACTATACTTTCGAATGTTGTTAGATTTAGATTTGTTTTTTTGATACTATGCCGGATTTATATGAGAATTTTGTTTTACTCGTTTAACATTTTAATGATTTTTGGCTTTTTTTTTTACTCTTTTAGTGTTTTTATGCAGCTTTTTTTGGTCGTTAATATTTTATTTCATAAAACATGTTATATCTACGTGCAGTGTACGAAGTGGCTCGAAAAAAGTGGAAGGATGCAGGGATTTTTAAAAATACAAGTTTCATATCGAAAAAACAATAATTAACATCATTGTATTATTGTAAAAAAATACAATTTTTAATATACAACTTTTATGAAAAACGCCAATATAAATTGATAATCATAGTTATGACTTATAAAGGGGATGTATTTATTTTAGATAAAATAAGTGAAGGGATGAAAAATGTAAATCATAATGAATGGGGGGTGGACGCCGGGGGTCGACCACTGTCTATGACGACACGTCATAGATCGTTTCTCGGTGGCACCGGGAAAAACACATCGACGTCGTTTTTGTTTTTGTAGTTTCTGCAGAATGTATTTTATTTTATTTTCCGATCGAGTGTTGATTTCGTAGCCGAAAATTACCTATTCGAAGGCGATAACTGTGATATCACGAACAATAATATTTAAGTGACACGCGGTACTATGTATAAGTAGACGAGATAAAAAAGTAAAACTCCGAGCGCCTCAAGCGCCCCGAGTGGAGTAGAGCACCTCGACACGTTCGTCGAATAAGCGCGCCTTGACAAATATTATGGTTTTTTTTGTTCAAAATAAAAAAAAAAATTGTTCCTGTTAAAATAAATACAACTATATTTTTTTCCCCCGCCCAAGTCATTACGGTCGCAGACGGTACCGTGCAGCTCGCCGACGACAAATGCCGCAGGTGCTCATTTTTTTCTCCGGCATCGCGTGGAGTGTGTGTGTGTGTGTGTCGTCGCCGTTTGCACGAAAAAATCGTCTCTCTCGGCGTTGGCGAGGAGAAAACTTTTGTGTTCGGCGGCGGCCGCGCTTAAGTACGCGCGACGTTCGAGACGGCGGCGGCGCAGACGGACGAGAGCGCAAAAGAACGCGGTGTCGCGAAAGGGTGATAAAGTACCATTTGTTAAAGTGACAGTTTTGCGTCGACAGAGATATCCTGCGCGGCTATACGTCGTCGTCGCGGCAGTCGTCATCATTACGAGACCGAGTCCTCTCGCTAAGTCTTTGCTCCGTCTACCGCAAGCGGACGCGGCGTTTTCCCCATTCTTTTTTCACGCCACTGTATTATAATAACGACCGTCTCGTTTCGTCGTTAAAACCGCCGAGATAGGTTTATCGAAGTCCGTAAACGTTTCCCCACGCCGCCGGCAAGGGAATAACGCCCATTTGGTTCGCGGTACAATGCCGCCAGACGTCCCGCCGCAGCTCAAAAACGCACAAACGTCCCGGACAATGCGGGTCAAGGTCAGATCGATATTTCTCAATGGCCATTTGAGAGCAGAAAAATAAAAACGACGTGACAACGCGTGGGAGGCGCACATTATTCAGTCTAAGACTTGGAAGCGTTAAATTAGGTATACAAGCCGCGTCGTCCATCCACGCTACCGAACGCAGTTTTTTCACGATGTAACGTAGAATTTTATTATAATGTCGTTTCTTCGGAAACAACGTTTTACGTGAATATCGTAATATTATAACTTACATGTCGGCCATAACTAATGGTAACTCGTATTATTAACACGCGCGAAGAGAACACGATCGGCAATATTATACTAAACATTTTATACCGACTGATATAAAAATTATTAGGTAATGATATTAGTGACCCGATGAAGTCGTAACTTCCACCCGTGTTTTCAATAAACTACTTACCAGACGCGATATTATATCACAGGATACGTTTGGCAATGTTTATGTTTATGAACCTGCGATGATGCATCTATCGATAGATATTTAACGACCCCTACCCTCCGTCCCCTATAATGTTCAGGTCGTGTTGGTAACTTGTGTTTGTTTTTGCGAGGGGACTCGAGCTCGGTGTGTGATTCTTAGTATTAGGGATCGGGACCGTTTAATATAATTTAATCCACGATGAACACGTTATTTTATCAGTATATTAATACAAATATTAAATTACGAGTATAACCCGAGGGCGAATGGGTGTTAATGTTGACCATAAACAGGGCCCTTTTGGCTCTTCTCTCCCGATCGTTTCGCGCCTCGAACTTCACTCTGCCTGCCCGTTTGGTCGCCACTTGCCCGCGCGCCGAGAAACCGTTAGTCCTTCAGCTACAATTTTTCCCTCTATCTCGTACGTCTAAAACTGTATGGTCAAAAACGTGTCGCTTTTCTCTTTACAAATTAATAATATTATAAAGATAATTATAATATGGTATGGCGCCTGTTGGCGTCACACGCGCACACCTGGGAAATATATAATAAAACAAATGAAAAGGAGAAAATAATAAAATCATATAACAAAAGAAAAAGATAATAATATCAAGACTCTCTACCTATTACCCATATAGTTATTATGTTATTATTTTTCTCTCTGGCCCGTGCGACGGATCCGACAACGAAGTCGTAGCCGTAGCCAAGTGACCGATAGACTCGAGTTGCAAAAATAATAACAAATCCATCATTCGATTATTAATCGTTCGATACCGAATCGTGTTCTCCGACAACATTTTCGCCATCGCAATTCACGTGTCATATTCGAGATCGTTTCGAGTGGATTTCCGGAGCAGCATCGTTCTCAGGTACGTATCGCGCGTCTACAGAGACGCGATTCGTATCGGATATCGCGCGTGATCTCATCGATCGTCGTCGTCGTTCCCCAGGTAATAAAGTCTTTGTGACAATATCGTCATGTCGCGCGCGAGCCTGGGTAGGATCCTGGCCCGGTTTCCCGTACAGCACCTGACGTACAGTTTCGCGTACGCTTCCGACGTGTTCCGGTGGGCCGGCCGCCACGCCGACGTGCCGCGGACCACGGTCGACGTGATGCTCGTGGCTCAGGACACGGAGTCGTTTCACCGGGAAAACTTGAAGCTGAACCGGACCGACTATTCGTGGCTGGGCCGGCTGGGCCCGTCCGCCGTATCCGCGGTGCAGACGCGGTTCGGCGCGAACGTCTACTTCAACACCGGCGTGCCCATCACCGACGGTAGCGAGGCGACGTTCAAGTACGGCGTGATCGACGCTCGCGACTTCCGGCGCGACCTGCGTGACTGGACCGCCATGTACGTCGCGGGCCGACTCCACAAGCCCGTGGTGCCGCTGATTTCCGCCGAAGGAACCGAATGGTCCGACTCGATACGGTGCAACCTGCGGAGCGCCTTGCACGCGGCCCTGCTACAGCTACCGGAAACGTTCACCGAGATGGAGCTGTACACGACCGTCGTCGACCTGTCGTACTGCGGCAGCTTCCGCAGGATCGTCGGTCAGGACAAGGCGGCCAACATCGTGTCGCCTCAGCTGGACGCTTTCAGGTCGCTGTACTATCCGGTGCAGGACTCGATTGGCGACCATCTGGTAGGCCGCGGTACGTTGCGACAAGACGTCGGCCCGGACGGCCGGCTGTTTCATTTGCGCGGGTTGCCGCAGAATTTAAAACGCGTCCTGTGCGCGTCCTTTGACCGTCGATCGTCGTCGTCGTCGTCGTCCTGCCCGCCGGCCTCGGAACAAAAGGACTCGGACGGCAGTTTGCGGGGCCAGTTGAACCGTCTGCAAAATCTAAGCGATCGTTTCCGCGGCAGCTGGCCCATCATCGGCAGGGGCGTGGGTGACGAACAAGCCACGCTGGCAGAGTTGGCCAAACGAGACGACGTCGGTCGGCTCGTCCGCAACGGCGTTTGTAGGGTAGTTTTATTTTCTAGTCTTGTACAGAACATAAAAGGAATACCAACGGCCGATGTCGCCAAATCTGTCGTTTACAGTTACAACAGACTGAACAAATTTGTGAAATCCATGATTTGATTTTCTTTCTGTTCGTTTCAATATATCTCATCAAAAACACTCCGTGTGAAAACATCGATAAGTCAAAAAAAATCACTTATATTAGTAAAGTCGTGATATCAAAAATTGGCTAAGTAATTTCATAAATTCATTAATATAGAAGTATTTATAACTGTTTGTATTTAATGTACCTTGTGTATTTATTTAGTGCAAATAATTTTACTTAGCTTGGCGCAGTTGAACATAAATTTTCGCATCATTTTGCATATTTTTATTATAGTTGAACTATACAACAATACAACTATGTATTTAAATACATACTTTTAGTAGCCGCCAAGCTAAGAAAAATTATTTGCACTAAATAAATACACAAGGTACATTAAATACAAACAGTTATAAATACTTCTATAAAATTTTATTACAAAAATCATAATTATAAATATAATTTATAATTACAAAATTTTCGCCGCCGTAAATTCCCCCACTTACTACGCGGCGGTCGTTAAGCAATAGCACGGCCGTCGTCTGTATACAGCGGCTCATGTAATATACAAAAATAAAAACAAAATAAAAAAAAAAACCAAAAATAAAATAAAAACAAACAATACGTGTGTAATATTAATATGTTATAAATGCATATTTTATTCTTTCATTCCAACATTAATGTGTAATTGTATCTTACATAATGCTCGTCATTTTATGATTTTTGTAAAAAAATTAAAACGTAAAATACAGTAAAACACTACGATACACACTATATACAATACGTCCACTGACACGTGATACAAGACAACAGCCAGCGATCGGACTAATTTAGTGGTGGGGGCTGAGTATGCGCGAAAACGGACGTGTTTTGGTCGCCACCCAGTGACGGTCTGTCAGTGGCACGACTATATTATATTAATGAATTTATGAAATTACTTAGCCAATTTTTGATATCACGACTTTTCTAATTTAAGTGATTTTTTTTACTTGGCGATGTTTTTACACGGAGTGTTTTTGATGAGATATCACTCATTTTTTTTATTACAATTTTGGATATAGTAATACAATGCAATTTTTGGTAATAAAGGCAAAAAAGCATAAAATAACGTTTATCTATTAGCATAAAAATGAAACGAAACACATTTTAAGAGAAGAATTGTTTTTCTATCTTTATTCAAAAAAAAAAAAAAAGAAAAAGAAAAAGAAAGGCATTTGCCTTCATATTTGAACCTTAGACTTGTCGGCTTCAAGTTTATAACACCGTTTGTCAACAAGCTTTACACTTTAAAATCGGTGGCCAAACTGAATATTAACACAACATTGTGGTTATTCGGTAACGACGTGAAATATACATGTTTTTGATTACAACCGTCCGAATGACCGAATGACCCGGACGATGCTTACATAATTTATATTATTTTGACCGAAATACTCTAGTCGAATTGTCGGTAATCAAATTCAAACGTATTTTCGTAATACCTTTTATTCGGAAATAATATAATATTCAAACGAACGAAACATTTTAGTTTTTGTATCTCGATGACTTATAAATATAATATTCAACGTTCTCCGTATAATAATTCTGTATTTTACTGATTTATCAATAATTATATTGTTTCCTATGATAACTATTTTCCAAGCCGAAGGCCGTAAGTTCAAATTTTGTTACTTACGATTTCGCCAACATACTATAATATTATAATAGATTTTTAAACCAATCGGTTTTGTTGAAGGTAATTCTGAAAACAATAATCTTTACAACTTTAAATTTCAACGGTTATCTATTTTGTCGTATTATACACAGTCAATAATATCAAATAACAACTTACGTTTTGATCCAAAACTAATCAAATTTATTGAGTTTTATCTTAATTTTACAAGAGTATTATACCTATCATCGTCGTATTTGTTATATTTTAGACTGTAATAAAATTTACATAAACGAGAGAAAATCGGCGTTGATTGTTTACGTATATCAATAATGCTTTTAGACAATCTCGTGAAAATAAAATTTAATCTCTTCATTTAGTGATTTGAAATATCAATAGCACCTGCGGCGAAACGTATTCGCGGAAAATAGATTATTTTCTGAATATTTGTCATTGTCTTTTATTTGCATTATACATATTTGTGTTGTTTCAAAGCTTATAATATTCTCTCGAGTTGAAAAATCGTTGAGAATATCTTTACTCGGTTTTTATTTTTGTTTATTGTCTTTATTGTAACGCACGCGAACCGTACGTTTGCGAGTTCTCGGTAAATCGATAAGTAAGAAGATATCAATGTAATACAATATGTATTTGTACTTCAATTCGTTACTCATCCGAGATCGTATTTTAAGTACATGGAAATACGCTTTCAATAATTTAAAGTTTGAATAAATAATAAGTAAGAGGAAAACAATGATATTTACGTAAGATCAGCATATTAACAATTCTAGTCAAATTTCTGGAGGGGACGGGAGAGCAGAAATCCGAACTAAAAGCTAGTGCTAGCAAAATGGAGGAGGCAGGTTTCTCCGAGTCATTGGATTTCATAATTCTAATAGATAGAGCTGTAGCGTGAAAACACAATTTAAAAACGATTCAAAGAGAACCTGTTATAGCGTTTAATGTGTTTGTAAAAATCGTTAGGTATTATAAGTTATTGGTTATGAATTATTATTTAATTGTTTTACGTAAGTACAAAAATTAATCGTTGTAATAAACAAGCAAAACAGTCGATTCGTTAAGTTTTGATTTATGAAAGGCATTGCAATATTTGTTATCGTTACGAAGTTGTTCGTTCTTAACTATCGTCCGTTTTAGAAGAATTTCTGTTGAAAAAAAAAATGAAAAAATAGTCTCGTTTATAACTATTCAAATTTAGTAAATTGATTATGAAATATATGTCATTTTAAGACAAGGAAAATATTATTAACGATAAATGTATATAGGTACTTTTTACTAAAAACAACGTATTTTTAATATAATTTTTTTTTGATAATGGTACAACGAAAACTCTCGTGTCTCATTATTTTTTTATGTTTTGTTTTCCTATCACTGCGTTACATATTTGTGCGAAGCAAATTTGTTTTTTTTTTTTTGATTTCCTGGCATACAAACGCATCGGTCCAGTTTTTTCCATCTCGTAACGTATAATATTACAGTCGCGGATTTTTATATTTACATTTTATTCCATTAGCGAAGAACAAAGCAGATGATTTAGTCGCGCGCGTTTTACAGTGCCGTATCGAATATGCATCGCGTAATAAAAATACGTTCAAACTATTTTATCATACACGTCTATTTATTTTACACGACGCGTGTGATTAACGTTTTAATAAATTTGTTTGTTTCACTGACAATATTGATTTTTATTTTTTTACTAGCTTGACGTTTTTATAATCGTCTATTTCCATGTAGAATATCGGCCGGGACGCGCGACCCTATGCGGTTTCACTCAAAGCATATTTTCGCGTGGGTAAAGTGCTTTTTTCAATATTAAACGATAAACAACAATTGTATGGTAGAAAAAATAAAATAAAACCACCCTGAAACCGGAACGTATACCTGCACAAACTGTACTCATATTTTAATATCTACTTCGCTCTCGCGAAAACGCTTTTAATCTTAAATTTAGTGAAGTGTGCGCAATACAGACATAGTAAATAAATACGCATTGCCCGTATTATTTACGATTGATTCCAATATTATGTCTATTATACCGGGTACTTCACGTGTTCGTATAAACCTTTGGTCAATGTATTTTTATTGATTTTTTTTTTTTTATCAGCGCAAAGGCTTAGCCTACACAATCCACGGTGAAATACGCCATAATATTTACACACAGTCGAACGCACGGGACCTGTGTAAAACGGCGAACGAGTCATATTTTTTAGAGACCCCGATGCATTAACCGTTCAAATTGCACATTCGCGCCGAGCTTTTGATTTTTATTCTGCACGTTTTAATAAAAAAAAGTTGATTAGTCGATTATTCGACTACCATTTACACACTAGCGTCCGCTCACCCACTCACCCACTCGCACAAAAACAAAATTTCCGTTCACCGTTGTTAACTCGTATAATTTATAATATTATATGTAGTTGACAATATGATTATTTATTCGATATTATTGTATATTGGATTGTTTATGCAAAACACATAAATCGATTTGAAAATTTAAAAATTCGACTGCGGAGTCCGTACGTACCCGAGAACGCGAGCTTTCGAATTACGATGATTTGATATTTTCCGCGGAAAGCAGTCAGCGGCAGTTGGGGGAATTCGCAAGTTTCAGGTGGCCCTGAAGCCCGCGGGGAGCAACGGGCCTCTCAAACACAGAAACCAACCCATAATAATAGATACTAATTACGTCCGGGGTCGGAAGATTCGGTAGAATTCACACACGCGTATATTGTGTTTTGCAACTTATACGAGTTTACGTTTCCTCGGGCGTAGGTTTCGCAGATGCTTGAGCTCGAAACGATTCAGGAAGCACGTCCATTAAAACGACTCGTTCGCGGGAGAATTTTTTTTTGTTATTTCGCGTTTTTTTTTTTTTTTTTTGTAATTTGTATAGTTCTGTGATTTTCTTTACGAGTTTCCACTCAGACGCGTGTGCCCGTGGAGGTTGTTAACGGACAGCGAGTACTGAATTACAAACACATTGTCACTGATAATTAGAGCTCGGGAATCGTAGGAGTTTTGGTTTTTTTTTTTTCAGCACACTTACAGTGCACCTGTAAATTAATTTCTAGCGGATGCGAGTTGAAATAGGTTATATTTTTTATGTACGCCGTCGGTGTTTTCGCACGTTTCGATTATTTTTCGACGGCAAAAGTGCATATTTACGTCTCTTTTTTTTTCACGAAAACTTGAGGTCAAAAATACCTTGAAAGGTAAAGATTAACTCATAATTTATTAGTAACTTTAGTCGTTAATACGATAAATATGCGCCAACGTGGGGGTATAATAATTATGTATTTTAATAATTAGATCGAAAAACATGTAATTAGCAAGACGACTATATTTCTGTATTTTTATTCTCTAGATCGAATGAAAAAATGTCATCAAAGGAGTCCGAGAATTTCACTTTCAACAGAAAAAAAAAAAAAAACGTTTTTCAGAATTTACGAAGTAATTATTGCGAAAAAAAAAAAATTAAAAAAATACTTAAGAATATCAAACGGAACGAAACGTAATACATTTCTTAGATTTCGCTTTATTTTCGTAAATGCCCTAAAAATATATTTACCCTGTATAGCACGAAAGCGCACGGATCCAAGACCGAAAAAGATCATTCTACTGACGTCCGTCGTCTCGTCGCGGCGGTGACGCAATTACTGCGAGCGACGTGTATTGTATAATATAATACGATATTAAATATTTATATTACTATAGAGCTCGGACGTTAACGACCATGAGTTCATTAAAATATGCAATTAAAATGTGCTCGACAATTTGTTTGGTATACCTACGGCAGTATTGTAAGTATGAATATACTGCGAGTCGTCACTGAATAATGTACAGAAACATGCGTTTAAAAAAGGCTGCGTTGAAAAAAAAAAACGAAAATAAATCAATAAAAACTGTACGTTTTTCAAGTTGATCTCTTTTTTATTTTTTTTTCCTTTTGCCAAAAAACGGTGGAAAATTTATCGAAACAGTAAGAAATAAACGTATCTGTCGAACAAAATACAATATTATTTTAAATTTCTTTCGATTTTCCTCGAGCCCCGGAAACACTAAAATAATTTAAAAAACTACCGGTAAAGTATCATTCGGATCGAATTTACGATTTAAAACGCATGTTCCATGAGACAATAAATTGTGATGCAAATTAACAAACTAAAAGCTTTGTTTCGAATCTAAATAGGATTAAAACCAAACAGCCGCTGCAGCAGGAACTGGGAATATAAATGCGATTCGTTTGATTTTTGTTACGACGACGGAATAAAAAGCCGACGAACGGAAACTGTGATTTCCTTAGTTTAAGGGAATTAAAAACGGCGATTTTCTATCTTTTTCTCGCTCTCTATCCATCTGCTGGTTACTAAGGATTAAGACGTTTTAAATTCTCAACGTACCCGATCTGGTGGTGCGACAAAAATGTCGATAACAGATCACGGAGTTTGTCGTTAAGTCTGCTCGAGAACGAATTCTCCAATGTTTTCAATTTTTTAGCCTCGGGTTTTGAAAAATTCGATTTCGTCAATTATTTCTTTTCCAATTCATTTCGGAGGGATTTATAGGGATAAAATCACGAAACCTGGGAGAGTCGTTCTCGAGAAGATTGGACGGCGAATTCTAAAATCTGTTCTCAACATTCTCAGCGCGTCACCAAATCGTTCGATACGTCGCGAATAGAAAAGGTCCAAATTCCTGTGTCACGCGTGCAAGAGCGAGAGACCGAGAGAGGAGGGGGGTCGATTTAATTCATAAACAATAATATACACATATTATTATATGCACTTATACAATATTTAGGTCCTGAATTAATTTTTAAATTATTATTATTTTCACAAATTCCTGAGAAATGGCAAACAAAAGCGAACATATACAAATACAATCATTCGCTTTGATTCAATATATCGTTTTTATCGCCCTCCGTAGCAATAGAAGACGAATCATCTCTCGTGAATAGTTTTAGGTGAATTTTGTAATTTTTGCAAGTGTGTAGGAGGTTTTACATTACTATTTCGTTAATTTTTTATTCACATCTATTAAACTGCCAGATTTGGGTACATAGGTGGTACTTAGGTATCGGACTTTGGTGGTAACAGTTCATTTTCATATTAATTAATCATCCGGCTCAACTATTGAACTCGAAAATCGGCCGCGCAAATGAAATATTTTCGGTACGGTCTTAATATTGTGACTATACTTTTTTTTATGTCCAAAAATAAATTACTCAAGTCAACATCTACGTTGATTTCTTTCGAAATAATCATTAGCGTTATTTATTTAACAGACCTACCTAACTATCAAAGGCTAGAACAATTTTCCATTGTTTTATTTTTGTTTCGAATTCGTTTGCTTTCCAGTATTATTGTTTTAAGGTATTTACACGTTATTAAAGTTCCATTATTTATGAAAGTAAGACCTTTTGAAAGACGAAGTACTTTATTATTTATTTTTATTTATTTTTTTATTTTTTCATTTGAATCGTATTTTATGAATACTAAATAAAAAGACTTAATGACGTTTGGCGTTTACGAAGTAATTAAGGATAGGAAACTTCGTAGTTTGGAAAACATTTTCATTTAATGCTTAAAACATTTATTTATAGGTAGGTAACCTTCGAGAGAAACATATCAAAAGGATAATATCAATAGTTGCTTTTTGTTAAAAAAATGTTTTATTTTCTACAAAACGACGAAAACTGTTGCTGTTATAATCGCATTTTTTCATTATTTATTTTCGGTGACGTTATTTACGTATAACCTCTTTCCTACTGACAATATTATAAAAGTCACAATAACCAAGTTTAAAAAAGTTTAGCTGAGACACCGCCCACTTGTCCCACTAACGAGCATGGACGAAATCAGATATTGTAAATAATATTAAAAGCTAGTGACTATAGTATAAACAGTATAAACGTTATAAATGACCATTTATTATCAATTTATCGATTACATTATTTGTACTTAAAATTATTGGGTATTATTTTCAAGGTAAACATTTTGGTTATAATGTTTATAAAAAAAAAAAAAAAAAGTCGGTAAGACATTAATCACGAGTGTAAATTTTTTGTTTATTTTCGCATTCAGAGATTCCATGCGCGAGTTGGTGTAATATTTATTTGGTATGTGTAAGTATTGCATTTCGTGATGCTGATCGTTATGAAGTCATCTAACTAGTTTGTATTCAAACTACAAGCCTTTGAAGTGCATTACTAATTTAAACTAAAAATATACGTACCTACGGGAAAACCACGTTTAAATATTAAAAAATGAAAAAAATAATCTCTTTTAGTATCCGTGGAGATAATAAACTGAAATGCCATATTTTTAACGTCAGCGCAATGTATGAAATGTAATAATTGATGGTAATCATTTTTAACGAGGATAAAATGGACAGAGATTAGCGTCACATAAAATGTCCGTGCTATTAAATTCGAAATTGCTTGGTTTATCAAATGAAATTAAAAATAAGTGCCGGACTAAAATATTACCGCACGTAATTAATTCCAAGCTCTATTTTCAGTTTTCCGTTGTGTTTAGAAAAAAAAACTTTCGAGGAATTGTCTTCATCGAGAATTGCAACCAAACGATAATTTTGGATTGAGAAACGAAAGTTCACATTTAAAGTCAACAATAATTATTATTATGGTCAGTAAAACATGAGAAAAAAAACCATAACCGACTCATTCACGACCGTATTGGGTGAAATTCGAGGGCAATTCAAATCGAATATTGTCGCATGAAATATTTAAAAGTTTGAGCGACTGCGGACGACGTTTTTTTTTATTTTTTTTTATTTTTTCGAAAGCGAATTCCACTTTAGTTTCAAATGCAAATTAAAAAGGTTGTTTGTTCATTTCAGTGTCTCCGCGCCGGGTCGAATAGACGGATTTTAATAATTTCGTCCGTGCATTCGAAGTCGAGTGGTATTTTAAATATTCGCGTTTCGAGGAGCCAAACGTTTTTAATGCAGCCTTACGTCGAGTCCGTTAAATATAAATGTATATATTCGGTCTATTACGGCAGCGGTTCCCAAACTTTTGTGACGGCGGCGGCAACCTCGGTAAATAGTTTGCGTTCAGCGGGGACGTTCCCGACTCCGGACTGGATCCCAATTTTTCAATTATTTACCGAAAGGATACCGAGAAATTCGCTGCTGATATTGTTTGCTATTATTGTCGCGGCACGACGCGTTATTTATTCACGTGTTTCGGCTATTTAATAGCATAGAATATCAGACCGTTGAATCGATAATTGTTTCGCGTTTTTTTCTCAAACAAACAACAACAATATTTCAAAACAAAATTTATTCAACCAAAAGGGGGGGGGGGGAGAAATATTGTTTTATTTATGAAAAAATACATTTTAATCGGCTGCAAGATCGTAATCTTGTGAAATGCGCTCGTAGGCTTGATAAAAGGTGTAAATGTAGTAGGGTGGAGGGTACCAAACCGTGTACTCGCGATATAATATTTTATTTTACGTATATTAATAGTAATTATTGAAAGGCTATCATGATAAATAAAGTTTAAGCGCCAACGAGGTCACACGTGCGTCCGGTTTAAGTATGTAAAAATAGTTTTAGAGCACAATTAAAATATACGAAACAGTTGAATGCACGTTTGACGTTCCCGGCCAGAATAGACGTGAAAATTCGTTAGATCGACGAGCCATCAAACTGATACTCAGGACTTCATAATACGAGATCTGTGTAACCAGGACTCGAAGAACCATTGGTTTAGGTTGATATGCGAGTAAGCATTTGCACGTCACTGAGCTGATAAATTTATAATTTGGAATTTGAATATTTAATTATTCGGACTGGGTGTGATATTTTATATTCTATTCGTGTTGTCGCCTTTAAGTTACAAGTTAATAAATACAAAATTTGTATTGCTACAACACGGACTACTGGATTTATTTACTCGAAACCTCGACACCTGCAAGCGAGAAACGACTCGATATCCGATCCGAGAAAACATCGCGTCTCCCGAGACATTAGCGGTGCTCGACAATCTCTCGAGAGCCTACTCCATGACATGTTCATTTATGTCGCGGAAACCTTTGGATTGTTCCGCGAAACCCTTCGGGGGTCCAACCCGAACACCGGAAACGGCTGCATATAAGAGAACATTTTAATATCTATTGTGATATATTTATGCAGCAGTCTGGCGGCTAAGGGTCGGCGTAATGCTTTTGCACAAAGTTCACGTTTCTTGTGCGAACACCACCCCGCAGCACAATATGGAATGCTCGTTTAATACAATATGACGCTTTTATGGACATTCGTTTATAATCGTTAAGTGTTTACTGTGCGCGTAGTTTACCGCTACGTCGTCGTCGTCGTCGTCGACTGTACGCATACAACTGCAGCTGTACCGCCTGCAGAGTGAAAACGTTTTAATTTTTCACCGTCTCACGTGGGGCCACGAAAAAAAAAAAAATAAAAAATAAATTTAAAAATCCGAAACGCGTCGCACCGGTGCGAATCGATCGCGTATTAAAAGTAGCTTGCCTGCGCGATTTGTAATTGCGTTTCGCGACGGGAACGTTAACAATAGGCACGACATTTCGAACGTAAAGAAAATAACGCGCCTTGGCGGCGCATTGTTGCGTTTGAATTTCATTTTTACGGAACGCAAACGTTTCGCCCAGAACGCATTATTTACAAACATTTGTGCCGTCGA
Source organism: Drepanosiphum platanoidis (assembly GCA_948098885.1). Taxonomy (NCBI): domain Eukaryota; kingdom Metazoa; phylum Arthropoda; class Insecta; order Hemiptera; family Aphididae; genus Drepanosiphum; species Drepanosiphum platanoidis. The sequence goes on from OX402532.1 coordinate 7,954,998, forward strand.
CGTGTCGTATTTGCTCTTGTAATTTGATTTCCTAAGAAAACCCCGAGCCCCGAGGGAGGAAAAAACTCATCGAACCAAGCACCAGCGACTCGTTGTTATTATTGCAATTATAAAATACACAATAGACGCGAAAACGCGGGGAAAAAAACAAAAAAAAAAAAAAAAAATAGATAAAAGAAATATCTGTAAACGCGCGCGGGAAAAACTAAGTCCGTTTTGTTTATTTTACACAGTTATCACAGGTGAGCGGGACGAGCTCGCGAATATAATTAACTCGTCATAGACGAAACGTCAAGTTAGTAGAAATAAATAATAAACTCAACGCTGCATACGTTTAAAATCGATACGGAACAATAAAAGAGGATTTTATTTTATAGTCGAGATTATCTGCCTATTGGAAGTGGGAAAAACTATTGATATATATGTTGCGGTAGTTTTACACTGCGGGTAGGTGTTTGTTTATTTACCGATTGGTAATTCTTTTATTTAAAACGTGTAGAATGATGTTATTATTTTAATTTTCAACTAAACCAATTATTCTTCAAATTCACTTGTAAAAGTCAAGTAGTCACGATTACTATTTAAACTAGTCGAGTAATTAAATAAGTCAATTGAGTGACTTGTTACCTAAGTTTACGAGTCATAAAATAATTAACTTTTTAATTTAACTCGAACTTTTTAACCAGTTTATGCCCTCTTTTAGTAATTAACATCGCGTGGACACGTAGAAAATCGTATTTGACCGGTTTTTAAAACACAATATTTAACTAATTCAAATCGTTTGTTGTGAATTAATATTGTAACATTTTTTTTAAATTGTCTAAAAGTATTGAACATTTTTTTTTTTTTTTACTGTTCTTTTTCGCTGCTTACTTCTTAGAACTGAAAGAAATTCGAAACGCACGTTGAATTTTCTAAAAGCTTTTTGCTGAGCTTATTAATTGGGTTATTTAAGTCACTCGTAGAGTAACACTATTTATAATAAATTGCCACGTCACCTTGTAAAATGATTTCTCTTCCTTAATTATGAATTTATGAAACTTAATTACCTTTTGGAAATATCGATATTATCAATATTTCGATTTAAGGTGTAAAAACACGTTTTATTTGAAAAAAAAAACCATGGAAAATCTCGAAAAATAAAAAACTCAATTATGACCTAAACACACAGTGTCCTTTCAATCACTTGTATTATTGATTTATTAAAACCTAGATAATATAGTATTAAATTATAATAATCGATAAATATTTCAAATGAAGAAACTACATCATGTATGATAGTAATATTAAAAAATAGATTTTTTTTCGATTAGTGAAAAATAGTTGAAAATTATCCGAAAATTCCACGAAAGACTCGAAACGAAATAGGTTTTTAGTTAGAAAAAACGTCGTCCTAGACGTTCTGTTCTGCTTTGGAAAATTGAAAATCGACGTCCGCTTGCCGGTTATGATAATAAAACTTCTCTTCAACAGCGGGATATAATATTATATGCTTTCGAATTCACCACGTCTTCGTCGTCGCCGTTTCATCGCCCAGTGATTCAAAATTATTGTTGCCGAGCAACACGTTTAGATATCGCGGCAAATTAATCTGCGTCTCCCGGCGTAATAAGAGAAGTGATATTGCAGTTTGCGTTCCGACAAAACGATAAATTTGCGCCGACAATGTAATATTATTCTAATACGAGATTGTTCTTCTCTATAAATATTCATGTCTCGAAACATACATGCGCGGCGGCAGACACACGAGAAGAAAAATATTTATCTTGGAAAATACCTATTCAACCGTAAAGTTTCTATCGTCAAACGTCTACCTATCTCATTTATTTGATAATAACTGATGTGTGTGCGTTGAAAAAATAATATTATTTTTTTTTCCGGGAAACGATTACATAAGAAATATATGTTTTTTTTTTCATACTGAGTTTTTAGTGTCCTTAACAGTCGTCGTTTTGTAAATCGTCAATCGCTCAGAACACGGCAATCGCAATCGAACATGGTCTAATATAAATAGCTTTTCGGGTCGGAGAGAGAGAGAGAGAGAAAAAAAGGAAAAACAACAATCCCAATAACTTTTTGATCGTTCGAATATTTTTTTTTTGCCACCGAGAGTTTTTGTTTTTCGTTAACACTGAGTATGGAAAAAAAATACAACGCGCAATTTTCTATCGGAACAAATATTATGTACGCGTAAATATTAATTTCAAATTAATCGTTTATCTGTAAAACGACTTAATACAAGTACTTTTTATAAGCCATAGAAAACTCGTCATAATATTACTGGCCGTTAGTAAATCGTACGTGTCGTTACGATTTTTTACTTTAACGAAATATAGCACGGTTGTCGTATTTAATCGCCAACGGATAAAATAATAACGTCATAGAATTGTAAAAGGCGGCGTGGGGTTTTACGCGGGTTGTTTTTGCACGCTTGTATCGTGTGTTTAGTGTCAAAAATGTATTTATTATTTCAAACGCATTTGTCCAATGGATATTCAATCGTCTGCCGTTACTAAAATTAACATTTATATTGGCAGCTCTATAGACAATCTGTCATGTTATCGGAGCGAATGACTTGCCCCCCCCCCTCTTTCCGTAACTTTTTTTCGTGAAATTGACGTTTTTTTTTTTTTTTTTTTCGGTCACTTGGAAAACGAAAATCTCATTTCAAAGGTAATTCGAAAACTTAAAAAAGCAGTTTCTTCGTTTGAACGCGGATTGACGGGCGTTAAACTATAATTCCGATCGTCAAAGTCATATAGCGGACCGATAGACAGATAAAACTCGTATACGATTCTGCACCACCGTGATATATTATTATATTATCGTATAATCTAAATCGAGAGGTTTTTTTCGTCGATATCGAGCTTGAAAAAAGTTTTCGGTCGATCATTAAAAGAAAATCATTATTACCGTTATTATTATTATTATTATTTTGAGTTGACATTTTTAACGAAACGAGAAAGCGAATTCGATGAGAATCTAATTTATGGCGCGCTACGGCGACGACGGTAAAACGTTTCGACGCCGGTAAGCGAAATACAAAAACGAAACGGTTGTTATTAATTTTCATTATAATTTAATATAGGCTCGCTTATATTCAGTTTTAAAGAATTCACTTAACGTCTTAAGGACGTCCCGGACTTAACTATTCGCCGGGCATTAATGGTTGCACGCAAAGCCGCGGGGCGAGCGAGAGAACTTTTTTCACTCGTTGGTTTTAATCGATACGGGGAAAACTATAAAAGATTAATCAAAAGTTAATAAGAATATATTTGCACAATAACTCTGTCAAATGAAAAATTAACAGATAAAAAAAAAAATCAACCAAGTTAAAAACACGCTGTTTTATATAATCAATAAGAATAATAATGGTTAAAAACGAAGTCTCGAATGAAATGCGAGTTTAACCATATTATTTTAGGAAAAGTCTTGGACAAATTTATGATGTCTTCTGTCTCATTTCTCAAATAAACTCAATAAACAAAATTAAAAATTGTATACGAGAGGTTCGATTACATCGAAATTCAGTCGAATTGTATTAAACGTGTATGTACAATTGATTTGAAGGTGATATTATGCGTTATGTGATTTGTCCAAAAAGTAACTAGTTAAATTAGGGCTAGTTAAAAAAAAAAAGCAACGAGTTTATAGACTTAATTAAAAATATTTAAATTAAATTTTAATTTTTAATTGTAATTTTTAACTAACAAACGCTTACATTTTATAATGTTAATAAATGTCAACCTCGAGTGCACATAAAAATCATTACGTGTGCGGTATACTTAAATACAGGACAAAGTCAGCAAACAACAATATTAAATACGATCGGCGTAGAGCGGCGAGTGATACCTGAAAGGAAAATCGAAATTTGTCTATTATTTTTTCCGAATGTAAAAATATTCGTTTCGTACAAATTATCCTTTGTGACTCGTCTTGCAATACTTAACTTTCAAATAATATATTTTTATTATTATTAATGTTATTTACGATATTTTGACAACGAATTTCATTTGTAAACTTACCACGGTGCTAAGATTAATACGAAAAACGGCCATCGCAAACACCGAATCGAATATAAATTCAATATTTTCCCGACTTTTGTTACTATTTAATGAGTTACGTCACGTCAGAATAGTGAAACGAAATTACACACATAAGCTGATTGTTTCTTCTTCTATTTTTTTTCTTTTTTTTTTTTTAGCGTGTAAAAAGATAATGCGTACCTACAGTATTATCCAAACGAGCCGAGACGAGCGAAAACTTTAAACAATATTTTACCATTCCTTTTATCAACGTTATTTATTTTAAGTTGGTAAGTGCTCACTGTTGCAAGTTTTATCATTATTCTTCGTAGTAAGCAGAACACGCGTTGTTTACATTTCATCGGGTTAAAACGTTCGTCTGCAAATAGTAATTTAGGGACGTCACGTTTTTAAGTGCCAAAGGTAATGAGTAGGACATGTCCTCCTCCGACCGTATACATGAAAAAAAAAAGAAGAGAAACGTGTAATATAATAAAAACGTGTAATTACTTGTTTTTTTTTTTTTTTTTTTTAATCGATCGTTAATTATCATTATAAAAAAACCCCCCGAATTGATTTGGACTCGGAATATTAAATGTCGTAAGTATTTTACGTTTTTTGTTTTTATAAGGACGATGAATCGCACAAGATTTTCGAATACACAGATTTTACAAAGTCCGCGCGAAGATGTCGAGCTTGTGATAATTTAAAAAAAAAATTATAATTTGTACACTTCGCGTCTCGTAGTAGATTTACTGGACGCTACCGACGCGTCTGCCGAGTCCGTCGGTAATTGTCGAAAGAAAAAATTCGAAATTTCAACTGTACATTTAACGCCATAAATCGCCCGCGTTGACTACAATCCGACTAGAGAACTATACGAGTGTAATGGTCGTGTATTTTTCGAGTAAAAAGTTCTCCGTACGTTTAGAGCAACAAAACTAATTCGAGTTTCGCTAAAAATTAGTTTCGTAATTTTTAATTAAACATAATCCGTATACACTATTCAACAAACCATCCAAATTAACATTTTGGGCAAAACATCGTCTCGATCATTTTTCCAAACGCGTGCAACTCGTATTCCGTATGAGACAACGTTTCTTTTGCTGTTGTAAAACAGTTGCTGAACAGCGACTTACAGCAACTTCTCGGTACAGCTCGGGAGTAAAAACTTGTATTACCTTACTTTACCTAGACATTGTTGATAAAGTTTTATATTTTACGAGAAAATTAATGCGCGCGGAGTTTATACTGATATTAATGTGCACGGGAATTCAATGATTATAAAACTTTATTACGAACGGAACAAATCGATTTGGACGAGCTTACAAGTCTCATCCTGATAACGCTAAACCGATACTATAAGTATTTTTCATGATAATATTGATGTATTCGCCATGGTATTGAGTAATATCCTCGTTATTTTAAAACCAAAAAAAAAAAAAAATTCTTTACTTTCAAAATATTTGAAAACAACGCGAAAAAAGCAAAAAAAAATCTTTTCTCCGACGAATTCGGTGAAAACTGCGAGTCTCTATCATTTTTTTAAAAAAAAAAAAAAAAACTCTATTCGATCAAAAACCTATATTCCTTAAATGTAGATGGATTTTCGTAATTTTTCGTCAATATTTCTCAACAATTACAAAAACGGCAGAAGGAATTTAAAAATCTACTCCTAAAGCACTTTTAGACTTGACAACAAATTTTAAACCAGAAATCATTCGTGAAGTTGAACATTTTTTTCTTGAAGTCGAAAACTAGACGATAAACTAAACTAAAAAAAAATAAAAAAAAATAAATATGATAAATAAATAAACACATTGTGGTAAAAACCAATACATTCTTCACTCTTCGCTCGGTCTCAAAAACTAGCAACCAAATAAACGTCAGCGCTCTTTGAATATGCGGTCTCGTATGTATTTGGCATCGTTTCGAATCAATCAACTATAAACAGAATCCCGCGGCGGCATATTATTACTATTATTATTACTATTACTATGAATATTACGAGTGCGTCGTGTAGTCTACGCTGGGAAAAGATAAGCCAACTCTTTTGACGTCGATCCGCGGGCCGCGGAACGTCGTCGTCGATGATGGATGATCGGACGGGGAAAATGCGAAATGGCCGTTCGTTCCGATTTCCCGTTTTTACGTCGAACTCAACTCGCCGGATACACAATCGGAACGAACGCCGCCGTCAGAAAATACGACGTCGCTTCGCGTAACGCATTATTCGGTCGTCGTTCAATCGGATAATACTCGGCGGCGCACGCAGGATTATTTTTCGAGGCGTTTGAGGTCGGGGGGGGGCGGGGCTAAGGATCGGTTTACAAAATATTACACATTGTTGTAAAACAAAACGACACAAATATCGTTTCAAGTTTTTCATAAAAACTAAACGATTTCTGTTTTATTTTTGATCACGTATAAAGCTTTTCCCGTTGGCCGTAATAACAATTTAAATTTAGTAACGTATAAGAACATAAGTTAACAATTATTATTTTGCAATTCGTATGGCAAAATAAAATTTAGAGCGTCACGTGTTGTAGACTCGACTTGGTCCGTTGGATTAATAAACTGTATCGATAGCTACTGTTTAATGTCTTCCGTCACGAGTGTATAAATTATCGTTTCGATAGTGATATTATAACAGTGTTATTTCGTATTCCAAGAGTATATAGGTAATGGACACGGTGATAAAAACGACGCACATAAATAACCGGTACTCGGCGGGGTAGGTGTGCGGCAGGGAGTGTCCGTAAAGTTGCTTCGTTTTCGATCCTTGTGTGAACTTTAATGAATTATTATAAAAATGCTATACGGCGAGTTCAGAATACTCTTACCGTCCGGCGAACCCGGCAACAGCTGCGGATTTACATAAACGTCACGTGTAGGTTATTAGGTCGCTTGATTTTATCGAATAAATATTATTATTATTTATAATAATAAATGTGGAATTCAATTTTCGATCGGTCACTAAATTCGATACTGTTTTCGAAAATTGTATAAATATAAGAATTTACAAATCTTAAATTGATATCTTCTTTTTTTTTTGTTGATTTACCTATCTTGTTATTTATTATATCATGCGGATATTATTATTCTATACGATCGACGAAAGTCTATAATTTGTTTTTAGATTTAAATCTTCTATGAAATCGGTCATTCCGTTTTCAATTATTGCGATACTTTGAAAATCACATGACTCTTGTTCTTACCGAACAATAGCTATTTTGTAAGCTTATGGGAAAAAGAAAAAATTACCAAAGTTATGTTTCCAAGTCAATCGAGAGATAGAAATACAAATCTGACTATAATAAATTGTTCGACGTGACTCTTTTCTATTAGTACCTAATAAAACGAAAAAATCATACCTCCGAAGATATTTCTATTAGAATATCACGGCGAGCCACTCCTAATACGTTAAAACAAGTAACTCGTTAAATTAAACAAGTTCCCGAGTCACACCGACTAATTAAAAAAATTAACTATTAAAGTTTTAACTAATTAAAATGTATTATACTTAATTTTTGACTTTTTAACGTCCAGACTCGCGACAACGTGCGTAAATAACGAAAATTGTTTATAAAGTTACAACAATCGATTGAATTATCGTAATGATAAAAATTACGTAGTTTTTACTCGATATATGATGTTGATAGCGAGTGTACGAGTGCACGGACGACATGAAATGGTCGTAGTTTTCGAAATAATTGTCTTTTTCTCTTTTCTTTCGCCAGCCGTAATAAATATATAAAACTATGCCCCTAGATTAATCTTTCGAGACATTTTTTTTTTCATTAAGTGATGGATTTGGATGTTTTGGGGATCGGTCTTCTGGAGGAAAAAAAAATGTCATCAAGCTCTACTGACATTTTATCCGTTTACAGTGTTTTTTTACTTAACTGCCGCAGTAACCAAAAAATCAGAAATCCATTATCGAAATGGCAAAAAAAGGAAAAAAAAAATGTGTGTCTAGTTTTTTTTTTTTCGAATTTCGAATTCGCGTTTAGAAACTCAATACAGGTAATTGAACTTTGAGTATTACGTGGAAAAATTTATTTTCGTGCCTTACGTTTGGTTTTTAATTTTTTGCAAAATTAATAGTGCCGGATACTGAATAAATTTATCGCACGACACCCAAATCATTTTCCGAACGATGTGATTTTTCATTTTAAATTTATTTCGTTGTCATTTAAATGGTCGAAAAAGAAAAAAGGGAAAAGTAGAAAGAAATAACATTTGAACGATTCAGCGCGGCGGTAACGCGTGATATTGGGAAAAATAAAAGTAAGTCGACGCGACGACGACGTTGAGTAAAAATGAAATTAGTAATTGATTATATAGGTACTTTATGTGGAATGGTTGAAAGAAAAATTGATTTTTATGAGAGAAATGTATATAATAGATTATAGAAATCCGAGCTTCATAATAAAATATTTGAAGAAACTTATATAAAAGGGCTCGGAGGAGTAAGTATAATAAAATCTTCAATTAAATGGGATTTATTTGGATAAAAACGTATTGTTCGTAATCTATCCACGTCTCGGATTCACTACTTAGTCCGATGACGTTTATTATTTAGCGTACTATATTGCACATTATAATATAATCTACTCTATGGTTAAAATAAATACAAACGGTAATTATTATGTTGAAATAATAATTCACACGAAGAAAATCGACCTACGAGAAGTGAAGAAAGAGAAGTTTACCCGACGACGAATACGAATTACCGAGATTTCATACTTGTCGTCGAATCATTGAAAATTGTATTCGAAAATGAAATTTTAACAATTTTTTTTTTTTTAATATAATTATTTCGTCGCTGCGTTGAAAATATGTAAATTTGAAAACAATAGCAATAACGAATATTATTTGCGTTACGACTAAAAACAGTTAAATAATAAACACACGGGGGCCCCCCGAGGGGGCTTAAGGACGTTTAAGCTCCGCGCCCCGTTCGCGGTCGCGTTTCAGGATGGAAACCTTCGTCCGCGAGTTAATATCGAGAAAAACATTTTAAAAAAAAATCTCCCGACTCGACGATCTATTTCTTCCGTGTGTTTTTAATCCGTACGTTTCTGTTGACGTAAAAACGGCATTTCAGACCTGTTCGGCACCGTTAAAATCTACCCTTAAAATTGAATAAAGCTATAAACTACAGAGTACACTGTGGCAGGCGTGTTATATAACACCGTTGTTCTATTATGAATAATGTATTACAACAACAATTGCCGGCTAAATTATTCTATCATACCCCCGTAGTGTTGATTTACGGTAATAACTTGTGCTCGGCGCGAGTTTTTACGAGACCGTTTGAAGGTGGCGGCGGCGGCGGCGGCTAACCCGTCCGCATCGTCCTTCGCGGGCAACTCGCTAAAATCGTACGGATAATAACCCAATGGTTCTCAAAGAGCCGCGAAATCGGCCGCTTTTCGACTATTTTATAATCGGAAAATAACGATTACACGCGTGTTGGACGCGAACGATCGAGCTTTTGATGATATTCGCGAGATGTGTGAACGTCGTGTGCGTTACAAAAACGAAATTATAATTCGTTTTCAATAGCAGTCGTCTAACAGCTATTTGTTACTATCGCCGCCGTTCTAAAGAACAAAAGTACTTTGACAAAGTTTTCAAACGTTTTTTTTTCTTTTTTTTTTTCGGGTATATTTATAAGTTTTTATTAATACGCTTTTCGAATATGAATTTTAGAAATGTACACTCGAAATACATGTTTTTCCTTTTTAAACAGAAATGTATTAAAAATTAAAATTTCGCCTCGTTCCTTCGCAAGTCTTACCGTGAGCATTACGTTGTACAGACGCAACAGGATAATAATACTGTATAAATTACCCGAGTAATGTTCAAAATGAATGTTTTATCAACACTTTTTTTCTTTATTCAATCAGTACGGATAACGTACACAGTACCCGGATAACGTATACATTATCCGTCATTCGTACTTTTTACCCTAATATTTATAATAATATTATATATTATATAAACATTAAATATAAAAGTGAAATATTATTCGATATGAAAAATAAAAAATAAAATAGATAATAGTTGTTAAAATAACCCATTTAAATATGTATTGTTATTCAAATACTTTAAAACACCGATACCCAACTGTAACGCGATATTGATTATATAAGAAGTTATGTTTATTATTTTTTTTTTTTTGAAAATTCTATTAGCGTAATGAGTAGTTTCGTGTTCAACGATTCGATATCTGAACACAATATCGTTTCTATCGCATATAATAATACTCTTTAACATTACTTATACTGATAAAAACAATGTACTTCAGACGTTTTTAAAGTCTGGGTATTTCTCTCCTTTTTTGTGTTTTTTTATTTTTTTTTTTTTTGTTTTACCAACGAAAGTCTGATTCATTTACAAAGGGCAAAAAGTTGCAGGGAGCAGTTTTACGAGTATTTGAATTAAAGAAAAGATACAAATATTTACGTATAAAACATGGTTTTAATTGTTTAAAATTTGTTTGTTTTAATTGTTTTTTTACGATTTTAGGGAATACAACCGTAGTTTTTAAAACAGAATATATCTCGTTTATTTAATTACTGATTTATATATATATATATTTAAAAACAAATTTAACCCGAGCACTGGGTATTAATTATTACATTTACGTAAAAACGTAGTTTTTTTTTTTGTACTGAGTTTTAAATGTCCTAGAGTTGTTTTATAAAATATGTTCTCTCATTCCGAAAACAAGTAATAGTCGTGATTAAACTCAGTCTATTAAATGTAACTTTTCGGGTTGAAAAAAAAAATCAATCTCAGTAGCCTTTTGATCAATCACTTTATTTTAATGTAATTTTGAAACTATAATAAGATTTGAGCCGTTACAGCGTTGTTTTTTGAAAACAAAAAAATGAATTATCGCAGATATCTATAATGTCGACAATAATTATATGTATAAAATGTGTAAAATGTCACTCTAATATAGCTGATATAACATTATTATTTTACTCAGAAACTAAATCTATAACTGTTATCGTTTATTAGTGAAAAAAAATGATTATTATTTATTATAGATAGGTACTAAGAGGCGTGTAGAAATAGAAGATTTTTAACAGTGTTAATATTGCATATATTAGACGGTTCGATATGAAAAATTTTTTTTAATTAATAGTAATTAGTTTACGAAAACGTCAATTTTTTCTCTCCGTTGGAATATGACTGTTTATTATACACTTAATCGATTAAATTGATTAGTAAAATAATAAGAAACATTTTTCAATTTTAACAAACTTAAAGAGGAAAAAATGTCTTTTCAAATAACTTATGTAACCTAGTCGAACGTTTTGAACTCCGATGGTTTTTTTCATAAACGGTATACTACGCGCAATGTCTAGCTTGAAAATTTAGAATTAAATTGTAAATTGTTACTCCCTAGTTCCATGCGAACGGAATCCATTTTAAATGCGCGATTATCGCGTAGAAGTACAATTCGTAAAAAAAAAAAAACGTGAAAAGAAAACTTTATAACTCGGAATAAAATTAGAAGTAATTAGAATTATTGTTGTCGCGTTGTGTAAGTCGAACCCCGTGTAAGCACATACAAATATTCTACGAGTATCACAAGTATCACGATCACACGAACATCGGAACGTTGCGATTCCGTCGATAATCGTTTCCCAAGTCTTTATCCACACGATTCGGTCTCCGTCTGCCCGTTGTCTGTGTGTCCATTGTTATCGTTTTATCAGAGACGCTATTCAGCGAACCGGGCCCGGGCGCGAACGTTGTTATTTCCTAAAAACCACATCAACCCGCATTATTTGCAATAAAGGCTGCAGTCTCGTATCGTTTTCATGCTCGCGACCCCTCGCGATTATTATTATCGTATTGGTTAGGACGAGGTTACCGACGACGGCGTGTTCAACACCGGTTTGTGTGTATTTCGAAATTCAAACGCGCATGTGTTGGCAAGTACCGCGAAAGTAGCAATCACACGAAACCGCCATTAGAGCCGAGATGATAAACGATTTTCTTCAAAGTCCAAAGTATTCTCTTCATCACTTTCCCGCACCGACCACTTTTATCCTTTCGGCTCCCTCGTCTTTCTTATATACCACATATGTAATCACCATCTTAGATTGTGTGTGTGTGTGTGAATGCGCCTGCGTGCGAGTTGCGATCGTTACACGAGTATGCACGGATGGAAAACGATGAATTCGTGTTATGATGTACGCGATATTATTTTCATCTCGATTAGTTTTATTCGTCTACAAACACATATCGTCGAGAATCTTTCGTCCGCTAAATACATTTCACCGGATTCCCACGCGGCCCTGTACAGGGCGTGTCACACGTATGCATAAATTCGAATTTTAATTTTAAATATTTTCCCCAAGTCTGACAAAATGTTTTTGAACGATTCAATTTATCCCAATAAGTGGCCAATGACAGTCGAGAACTTATTATCGATCAAAAAGATAAATATATAAATTTAAACAACTTTGAAAATTGTTTACAATCAAATGGTTTTTTTTTTTTGAAAACAACAGGATTTTTCGTTTGGACTTTCGTTGATCTGCCTGTACGGCTTCGTGTGTATCGGAGGCGACGGGCCAAGTTCAAGTTAATATTATTTATTGCGATTCGTATCGTTTTATTTATGGATTATTACTTTTTTAATACACTTCAAAAAGACGAATTGACAAAAAAAAAGAAAAGAAAAAGCCACGAAAAGATAAAAAAAAAAAATGATTCTTATATTTGAATATTAGAATGATGAGCTAAGAAGAATACTCATCGATCATTATTTATTCTAAAAAAGTACAGGCGAGGAGTCGTCGCCTCGCTCACTTCACCTCCGAAGCCGCCCTCTGGACGTGACCTAGTTAAAAGTTTTAAACGCAGAGTTTTTTTTCTAAAAAAAATCATATTGTTTACAAAATGGTTATTTTGATAATATACTTTTATATTAATATTTATTTTAAGTCTTGAAATATAATTTTCATGTTTATTTCGAACTTATCGTAAAATTAAATTAATAAAATTAAAAATTAATATTAAAATCCATTTTAAATATGTTCGATATAGTGCAAAAGACCGTCAAATTTTTTTTAAAAATAAATGAAAACTTTAAAACGCAGAATAGAGCTATCGCATTAGCCTGATCGTCGTGAGATACCCTGTGCTACACAGTTATTGTATTATTGTTGTATACGAATATTCGGTCGTAAAACCATATAGGATACCGCGTCTATTCAATTTCACTCTTACTATTGTCGCGCGTTTAAAGGGTTAGAAAACAAATATAAAACGGGGCGACGACAAAAAAATGAATGTATAAAAAATAAATACCGTTTGCTCGGTTCATCTCGACGAAAGTATTAACGTTCTACCCGATCGTTTCATACCGAAAGTTAATATAAAACGAGAAATTCATTAAGTATTCTACCGCACTGATTTCGGCCGATAATGTTGTAAAACAATCAATTCGAATCGTTCGTTCGGTATTATGACTCCTACGACGATAACTCTCGACCGCACTCGAGGCCGAATAACATTTTTGGGAGGGTTTATTATAATTTTTCGTTTCGACTCGAAAAAAACTACACAAAGCGTGTACACTCCGAACACGATAGACAAATGCGACTTTATTGCAGAAATCGTAAACAATTATTATTATATCGATCGATCGAGTTTTATTCCATTCGAAACTGTACCAAATTAGTTCTATAAATAAAGTGTTTTGATGGGAGGGAGAGGTATAAACCTCCGAAACCCTCCTCAAATACGACCTTGATTACGTACACGTGGAACGAAATATATTATGTAAGGTAAAGAGAACCAGAACAACTTACTGTTAAACAACATTAACCAGAACAATTAAATTGCGCGGAAATCAAAGAAAACACGTTCAGTGTTGTTATTTTCGACTTCCCTAATAAATGGAATATATTGTTTGATTGACAATAAAAAAAAATGAGCTTTAACGAATCGTATATTTATTGCGGATACGAGTTTCCGATTAATCATATACGGTTATACAGTTATATTATCGAGATTTCGTAGTATAATGTAAAATATATTATCTTTTTTTTACGAATGAATAACGCCACGAGGAATCGATCGCGGTTTTTTTTTTTAAGGTATTATCGTAATAGCCGTGATATAAGGATGTGGAAAATATCGTATTAGCGTTTGACGTTAAATTCACATCGTAATAATATTTCATCCAAAATTATGTAATAAAAATGATACTGCGACGACGAGAATGTAAATGGTTTTATAAAATAACATCGTATTTCCGATTGTATTGAAATCTACTTAAGTGTTTCACGTCGACAGATTTATCGCGTTACTTTTTTTATTTTTAATAAAGCGCGAAGAATACAAAAGTCGAAAAGACCTAAATCGTTATTTTCCGAGGTGTCTGACGTTTATAAAAGGAAAAAAGGAGATTAATGTTCTTATATTACCGCGATAAAATCGGTAGGAAAAGGAAAAAAAAAACCATTTAAAATGTAATAATATAATATTTTATTGCGGCCAGTGTGGCATTTGGTTATTCGATGTTTTTCGACCAGGTAGCTCTTTTTAGTAGCCGACACGAAATTTAAATACGCGATAAATTCGCCTCGCGAACATTGTGTCACACGTCGGCGAATTTCCACGCACTGTCAAAGCACAATTCGATTCTAATTATTGCGAACATCTGCTAACGCGCGGACATTATTGTGAGTATTAAACCGACCGTGACCGGCACACGCCGGGATCGAGCTCGAGCGTAACCCGTTAAACTGCACAGCGGTGCGATAAATCTTACAAAGCCGAAACTAAGTCGATTGTAAAAACTCGGTCAATTTGTTGTTTTGAATAGATTCGTCGTGTTCGTAGACGAAAAGGAGAGTCATTTGCGACGATAGACTTTTTGAATAGATCAAGTCGACCCAGTGGAAGAATGTTTTGAAATGTTTGAAGTCAATAGTCGCGCGGATTATTTTTTCAAACTCACCCAAGTCGAGGGTTAAAAAATTCAAGCCAATTAATTAATTATCGAGTTAAGTCGATTATTATTTTCGTGAAAATACAATCGACACATAGTTTGTAATTTATATTATTTTATGAGAACGCATTGTTTTTATTCTCAAACGACCTACTAATAATATTGAAATAACATGTTGTGATATTAATATTATTAATATGATAATATGTTGTGGCTAAGGCACGCAGCTTTTATTTATTGTTTCGTTATAAAATCGATACGACGACATAATATATTCTCAAAGCACGACCAAATAAAATGATCTGAAGTATTACGAGCAAAGTTTTATTACTTGTAATATTCCACTTGGAAAAAAAAAAATTAAAAACTCGAGTTGTCCCGACCAACAAACTTAGATCGGTATATATTATGATAGATCGCCGAGTTTATCACGTGAAAAACGTGTTCGAGTCCGGAAAATAATTCCTATTTTGGCTTTGAACAACGATTTTGACGAAGGCATTCAAAGACCAGAGACCACTAATTGGATCCACTGCCTACGCGTGTCTGTTACTGACCTCAAAGGTATGTGATATGAGCTAGAGAAAGTCAAAAGATATTCTAAGTAAATTAATAAATTGCGAGTGAGATATCGCGGTAGACTTACGTAAAAAACAGTAACTGGATGTGCGCTATTTCGCAAAGCGTAATGTAAAACAAAATGTTGTCTTAGACATTTCTTTTTTTTTTCGAACCCGGTAAAGTTGAGTTGATGGAAAAAGTTCAAAGTTAACAATAAACTTATTTCAAATTCAATAATTGATTGGAATTGTCTTCAACTCGATTGAGTTGAAAGTTAAATAGAAACATAACGCCATGTAATGATTGTAATCAGCTTATTAAATTAAGACGAGTAAGCCTTTTTTTTCTTTTTTTTTCATTAAAAATAGCCAATGGACAGTTTAAAATAATAAAAATCATCGAACGTCGGGAATAAATTTAAAATTTTATAACAATGATGTTTTCATTATTCTTAAATTAGTTTAAATGCCCACATCGTATCAAAAATACTTTCTTTTTTCTTTTTTTTAATCTATTTAATCTACTCGTTTAGAAAAATATATTTTTGAAATATTATTTCATAAAATGATTTGACCAAGGATTTAATCGAAAGTTATTTGTTATTTATTATTGTGTCGTATAAAAAAAATAAATAAAAGGCCGAATTTCAAATCAAGCCTGTAAAAATTAAATTATAAACAAAAAATAAAGTTAAAAATAACTTAATTTTAACTTTTTAACTAGTATACGTCCCGGTGTTGATGTTAAATATGTATCGGTTGTAATGTGCGAATGCGACAAAACAGTAAAAAGAACTCAATTACTTTTGTGTTATATTGTTTTGTCTTACAGGCATACTCCGACTAAACTATAAGTTTTGGACCAATCGTTTTCGTTCGGTAGTGGAAAATCGGACGATTTTACTTGTTGTTTGTTTTCGTTTAAAACGTGGCAAGACGAAATGAATTATTTTTTTCTTCAGCAAAACGGTCTTTTTCTCTCTTGACCGAGCAAAAAACGTGTCGTTTTGCTGTTTGAAAACCTAAACGTTTTATATTATGTTACGGCATTTCACGATTGAAAAAATATGTAAACAAATCTCAAAACGTAGAATCACGTTTCTTCGAGTATAATAATTAAAGAGTATATTGTATATTTATTTTATTTTTTTAATTTAGATAAAATAAGTACCTTTGTTATTTTTGCGTTGCGAGAGACTTGTGATTGAAACACGATCGAGTGAAGTCCCTTTATTAAACCCGACACGTTCGAGTCAAAATAAATTACTTAATTTGAGATGTTAAATACGTGCAATACGCCGACGACACGGACGTCTACAGACTTAAAGGTCTCTTTGTGTAAAAACCAGTTGGCTCAAACGTACACCGTAGACGAGCTCACCTCCCGATCACGATTTCAATTGATATAAATGGACTGTTAACGAATTCAGAGGACGACGCGTAAAAAAATAAAACGTTGAAAAAATATGAACGTGTACCTGACCATAGTAGTTTTAATAGCAATAATAATAAAAAACAAATTGTTTTGAAATGATTTACACTAAACTATTTTGTGTGATGCGCCCAGCGAGTTTTACAGCGTGCGCGATTTCGGTCTCGGCACGTGTAAAAACAAAATAATTACGGCCGGCCGTCTTGTCGAGACTACGAGGATAGAAACAATAGGTGTCACGAAACCTCGTTCCGGACGTGTTTATTCGCTTAATTATTTTATTAGTGCGGGCAATAAAAATGACAAACGCGCGCGTAGTCGTCTGTGTACCCACGCGATAGACACAAACGTAAATATTTGAAACGCGCGATTGAATTATACCGTTCTTCCAATCGTACCTTGCAGCGAATAAATAAATAACGACCGCGCGTCACGTCGCGTCGTGCTCGGGCGCTACACGCCACGTGCGTGGTAAGACAAATGACCGACAATTTTATTTTTTATTTTTATTATTATAATGCCGTAGAACGGAACAAAAACACCGTCAAGAGTGGAAAACATCCGTCGGTCGTTCAAAAACGGCGGCGGAGGCGATGAAATACTGCGGCGCGCAAAACCTTTCTCCGTTGAATACATTTCGTCGCGGAGCGCAGGGATGAAATTTTATTGTCTTAGATTCCGAGTGAAGCGAGGAATGTTTTCATTTGAATAATATGAGTGTGTGTGTTTTTTTTCATAACTTACTTTTCTTACCGTCTTCGCGTTATCGACTCGAGAAGAATTGGTCCGATTTTAAATTTCACTGTTTGTTATACTGGTGTAGCGGAAACACGTCTAGTTAGTACCTCGGGGGGTTGATTTTTTAAGTTTTCTCAACAGTTTTTCTAATAACCGAAAACAATTATTATTATAAAGATTCTATCCGAAATGTACGGAATATCGATTTTCGACAAAACCGTTTCATTATTTTCAAAAATAAATTTTCGTAGAGACTTCAATTTTTCACGGATTACTTATTTTTTTTCGATCGAATTGAAAGTCAGCGATTAGTTTATAAAACTTAAAACATAACTTTATATAACTTATAATAAAAAAAACTAAACATCCGTGTACCGAAATGACAACAAATAATAATTTATTTAATTTTATAAATTCTGACATTAACTTGCGACAATAAGGGCTAGTATAGAATATATCTGTAAAATATCACTCTTACGATTTGGGAACCCGGGAAAAATACATAAATTCATAAATATGTTTCAGGTTTTGTTTCTGTTTTTTAGACCGTGTCTTTGGTCTCGCCTCCACGCCGTATTCGTATTACCGCTTTAAAGAGGTACAAGCGAGTTGTTCTCGATTTTTAAAACGATCGGCTCACACGCTTGTGAAAAATATTTACGTGGTACCACCGCGCAGTCGCTTATCGGTGCATATACTGCATAGCAGTAAAAGGGTTATCAAAATGATATTCACTCGTTGCGTTTTAAAATTACGATTAAAACCGTAGAATTAATTACAACGAAAGAAATACGGACGATTAACTTTGGTATTATTCTCGAGTTTTCATATTATATAAACGTAAAACAGAAAAGCAAAAGTATTGCACATGACATCGTCGCGTATAGACTCTATGGGTTTCTTTGTCTCTCTCTCTCCTCTCTCTCACACGCTTTTTTTTTTCTATACTGTCAACGCGAGTGTGAAACGAAAATCCCGTTTCCGAGATGAATTTAATGAGATTTCTCATTCTCTGATTTCAAATCCCCGTTTGTCGACGGCACAGGGACGAGAGTGAGTTTTTTTCCATTACTCATATTATGTACAACAGTAGGTAAAGAAGAGAAGTGTCCAGTAACGACGACGACGACAAAAACGGTAGAAAAAAAAATAAATATGTTTTTCATTTCAGTCGCGCGCGCGTGTGTTATTATATTTATATTCGTTTCATCGTATACGCGACGGGGCGGTGTGTTGTTCGCTGTCGTTTACATTTCGGATGAAACAAAAATATAATATAAACGCGTAGCCAAACAAAAGCGACAGACGACGTTATTATTATGTGTTCGCGTCGCGTGTTCGTTAGGTGCCGCACGTTCAAACGTACCTATTATAAAATAAATATAGCATTGCGCGCGTAAGTATCTCGCGTTTTTTTTTTTTCTTTATACTTCTTCTTCGCGTTTGAATTTATAATTTATAGCGCATACATCATCTGCACGAATCTCGGACGTGTTAGAGTTCACCGCCGAATCGAAGGGAATATAATAATATATGTTTTCATACAGCAGAGGTCGACCGACGGAGATCTGACGAGCGCGATAATTATTGTAATATATAGGACCCGCGATCATATTGTACTTTTAAAACGTTTAAAATATGCACTCGTCACGATTAAAAAGTGGTGCAAAATTAAACTCGCAGAGTAAATTAGATAAAAAAAAAATATACGAACGAAATGCAAATATTTACTCGAATTTGATTTTTAAGCGGTGTGTTTATAAATTTTTTTTTTTTTTATTGTTACGTTATTCGCTCATCGATCTGTAGATCAAATTGTGATGGCAGAAGATCAAGACAAAGCCAAGGCAATATCGTTTTTCTTTGAAACAACTGTTTCTCGGAAACGTCTGAATAACAAATCCTGGGATTGTAAAAAGGACTTCGGAACAGCACGGAATCAGACGAGCTCCGTAACAGAGTCCGGCAATAAGAACCTTTACAATAGTATATGTCGGTATCAAAGTTTAACTTGTCATTTTGAATGAGATGTATTTAATTAGAAAATTTAACCAAGGTATTTTCTCTATTACGTCTAACATAATCGATATTGCTTGACTATAAAATGAAAAAGTTGATGAATTATAATTTAATATCGATACAATCAATACGATATTTTGTTTGATATATACTGAATGGAGGAAATACGTTGTAAGATTAGTTAATTATATTACATAAAAATATTGAAAATGCATTATATTTGTGAGAAATGTAAAATATGCATAGGTATTACTCATTATAATATGTACATTATTTAATTTATTATCTGTATTTCATTCTGGTTCATAAAAATATAAAAAAGCGTATTATAAGTCTATAGTAATATGTTCGATATTTTAAATTTTGTAATCCTTATTAGAAACCTATGCTACAGCTGTTCTATTTTAAACTAATATTTTTAGAAGTTGACGGATATTTGAATGTTTTTACGGTCATTAATTATTTGACTATGAAATTACACTAGTGACAATTTAAAAACGATTGAAAATATTAAAATGAAAAGCGACTTTGAGAATTGTTTAAAAATTAACGACTTGACCAAATCAAACGTTTTGAACACCGTTGTTTCCCAAAAAATAGTACCAACATGACGCGTATAGTCGATAATTTCGAAAACGACATTTTACATTATTCATTTCAAGTTCCCAATGGATAAATCAAATCCCTTTCAAACTATGTGTACAATGGGAGAAAAAGCGTTACAACGTTATTAAAAAAAAAAAAAAAAACCTCGTTACAATGGAAATTACCTAGAATAGAACTAAAGTTATTGTGTTTATCACAGATTTCCGTGAGATTGCTCGCGTATATAATTTACATTCAAATGTAAATTTAGAAGTCTTTTATTCTAGAGGACGTAATATAAAATAAGCACGTGGTAATTTTTTTTTTTTTTTTACAAAACAATATAATATAATAATTTTGATTTATGGTACGATATTATACTGACTTTGACCTTGTTTTTTTCGTTGTTGTTTTTAGACTCTCGGAACTATTGATTTTACAATGTGTGTTTTGTTATTTCGTTCGCGATCACGTTTTCGGGGGGGTAGACCGAGTGTTTGGAAAAGTTTTCGATGTGAAATCGGACGTTTCAGATTAAACTTTAGACAGGTCGTTTTCGGAATCGTTCGATAGTTTCGGTGGGGGGGGGGAGGGCAGAGAAAAAATAATAATCCATCAAGCATACTCGTATTAAAACATTTCGATAAATAACAATGTGTCACGAATAAATACCCCACTCGTAATTATAATAAAAACGTTACGCGAAAAACGACAGGTATCGTTTCGCATTATCGTTTTGTACTTGGTTTTTCGACGGGCTTCAATCGTCGAACAAAATAACATAATATTTTTTGGCGATTTCGAACGTTTAACCAAACCATACGATATTTCGTTACCGTCTCGATATCGACAGCGTCGACGACCCCGGGCGCGTTCGTTCTGCCGCCGTCAAAAGTAATTACCTAAAACAAACAAAATGTTTTTATAATATTAATTAAAAAACAGTTCAAATGGTGTATACATATTTAACAGTGCGCGCGCGAACAATACAGTCGGTAATGTTAACTTAAGTTTTCTATCGAGTGAAAGAGGAATTTTTTTCCGAAAAATAAATTCACATCACACCGTTCGATCTTGTGTTCGTTTATACATTTTCCAAATAACGACATCGGATTGCGAGTTATAAAATATACCCATCTACCGAAAATTTTCCAAAAATTACACAATTTTTACTTGAACAATGGGGTTAACGATTGAGATAGTACATGTTGTGTAAATTAAATTTTCAATTTACATTTAATTGATATCGTAATTATATTATAATATTATATATTATTAATTGCAATTATTTTTTTAAAATTCTATACAAACATTTCTGAATGCATAATAATATGATCGCGATTAACTAGGGCAGTCCTTAATTCGGGAATACTAATTATATTAATATTAAAACGAGTATTATGAGTATGATTCTGCAAAGCATTACGCTATGTTATTATATTTATATTCAAACATTAATTTGCAGACTCACAATGGACGGAGAGATGTAACGTTGAGTATTTTTAATTCCTTATAGGACGGCGAAGCGGCGAAGTCTCGTAAAATTAGATATTTAATTAATTGGAACGTTTAAACGCAGCTACCTAATTTAAACTGATCGACAAAGCGATTTTAAACCGTACGGACGTTGTTAATATTTCAGAACCCGTGAAAATTAAATTTCGACTAGTGCGCCAGTGTTCCGAGTTTCTCGTCGTTTCTTTTGTTATGAACTCCGTACAGACCGGCGGCGGCGTTTGCCGGCATTCCGACAGCCGTTAATTTCTCGGGCACCGGTGGCTTTCACAGGCCGCCGGTTGCGGTTTGACGGTGGTCTGTGCGCGCGCCGCGATTGTCAAAACCGCGGTAACGTCGCGACGCCGTTAAATTATTTACGTCAAATTCCAAAGGACGACGAAATAGAAAACAAAGAGTCGAACCGCAAAAAAAAAAAAAAAACAGCGAGGTGTGGGCGCCCCGAGAAAAATCTCGTACGGAGCGAACGCGTAGAGACGACAGCTTTTGGTCACGGGATCGCGTGTTTCTCGTGTGTCGGAAAAGCCACACGTTTAATTATTGTTCGGGAGAGGAGAGCGAACGTGTTGTGCACGGTCGCGTCGAGACCCTCGTCGAGAGGCGGTTTGTCGACGCGGAATTTCTTTGAACTCCGACGACGCCCTTCGTTCGGTTTGCGGTACATTTTCGCGACACGCCGGTCGGCGGTGGCGGTTCGCCGCGTATCCGTTGTACAGGGCGATCTTTTCTCCGTCCAGAATCGTCCGGTAAATTCTTTTCCGAGAGCGTAAACTAAAAAAGACGACTATTTCGTCGGCTTTTCGAAAACTTTTATTGTTTCGGCGGAATTCCTCACGAGCCGCGACAATAATATCGGACCGAGTATCCATACGACGTACCGCTTATTACCACCACTTCGACGGCATCGAAAACATTGGATTTCTATTCGTTTTGAGAACGGTTTGAAGTATTTTCAAGTATTTTCAAGATTCACCCCGTATAAACCGTATATAAAGCGTATATGATTATGTAGGTTTTTTGTTCGCCCCATATACCGTCTAAGTTTTATCTCGACATTAAGCTTTTGGCTCCGAACCTTGAACGTTGGCACACGTGTCTGCGTTCTATATTGTTTTTGTTTTGTCTTCCCGAAACACCAGAGCGCTGTTTAGTGGCTGTGCTGAAAACGATTTGCGTTCGCGACGAGCGGGGTTGAAATTTTCCGACGTCATGGCGTGGCGAATTTCGGGGCTCGGGACGCACCGCCGCGATTAGATATGACGTCAGCAGATCGTCACTTCCGCGTGTCTCGAACACTCGTTTTCGATAATTCGCCGACGCGTTCGTTACCGTGCTAACCGCGAGCTTCTCGCGTTTTCACGCGCTCTCGTACGCATCTACAATCGCATTAGTCGTTTTTCGCGACGACCTGGTGGCGTTGGGTTTGATTATTTTCGAGATTCCGATCCGAGTGGTAGGTATATTTATTTCTAACACGGCGGGCGGCTCGTATCGATTTCTGAATTCGTGTGCCCGAGTCGGAGTAATGACAAAATCGTTTTCGACGTGATTTCACGCGAAAAAAAAAATCCGGTCGTTATGGACGCAATTACACGCAATTATCGTTATAGACGAGACTTTGATGTGAGGTTTCCGATTTTTCTCTGTAAGTGTCGTGCTGTCATTATGCCGGCCGAAAATGTCATTGTCAGTTCATCGTTTTATTCCACAGATTGTGTAATTTCTATTTCGTGTATATTTTTTTTCAAACATATCTTTTTCGTTTACATTCGTTTATTGGGTTGAAAATACACCCAATAAACAAATCTATTTGTTTGTAATTTTATACTCGTGTTCGTTTTATGATTAATTTTTCAAAATTTTAGATTTCAAAGAAAGTTGTTTTGATTTACATCACTCGATTGAGTGATATCACTATATAGACTCGGCAACTGTTTGGTAGAAAATCGAAATCGCGTTTACGTTTATTTTTATTTTCGTTGTTTGTACTCGAAATTCGTTTATCGTCGCGCAGTCACGAATAACGGTGGGTTACGAACGCGTGGGTTTCGGAACCGCGGCGCGATTGCGCCTGCTTCCTACGCGTAATTTTAATTCAACCTTGACGCATAAAACGCCCCGCAGTCTTTGGGGTCGCATTGAAATATTAAAAAACCAACGCCAACACGACTACTATGGCAACTGACCTTTGTCTTACGACAAACAAACCGCGCACAGCAGTGCCTGCGACAATATCAAAAACGACCCCGGGACCAGGGCCGACGGGGGCGGGGGTGAGGAGGGGTCGACGGACGTCCGAGTTAGATATACCTGCCTGAATAACGAACGCGCGTTATCGGGTTTTACGACGCGTTGAATGTGTCGTCCACGGTCGTCCGGACAAACGATAAAAAGTGATGTGCGAAACGATATGATATTACAACGGCTGCGGCCGGTGTCAGCTCGTAAAACCGAACCGCTCGTATTCAAAAAAAAAAAAAAACACTGCCCGTAACGCTCGCAGAAACAACGCAATCGAAACGAAACGAAAAACTCTGTGTTTTTCGATAAGATCAAAACGTTTGCCGCAACAATAGTGTTTGTTGTTTTTTTTTTTTTTGTCCGACGATTTGCCGGTTTTTTTTTTTTAGAACAAAGTCGTTTCCCGGACGGTGGTGCCGGTAAAAGTCAAAAGGTGTCGGGTTTGCAGTGGTCTCGGTCGCTCGCGTCGCCGTACGTGCGGTGTGAACGTTTTGAAAATAAACGTGAACGATTGCGTTTTTCGCATTTTATTCATAAGATCCGTAGGCGTTCGTTATTTTCAAGTCTGTTGTGTCACTGTCGTGCGGCTGTTCAAACGATTATCACAAAAGGTTCATTTTCGCGTAGAACGCGACACGCAGGCCTTAGGTGCAGACTTAGTGAAAGATTTCAGAACAGGACTAATGACGATTCACGGCAATTATGCTCGTAATAAACCGACCGTTGGACCTTTTCCGATGAGTAAATAGAGGCCGACGACGACGTGGGCAGCGCGCGTCCGTCCGACGACGACGACGGCTCGCCGAGAAGAGGGGGGGGGGGAAAAGGATCGTGAAAAACGAGATTGAATAGGTACCGCACGGGAAAGGATTTGTGAAAAGTAAATGCGTTGCTGGACGCGAGGTTTTTAATAAGAGAGCGATAAAGGATCTAAACGGCCTCACGTCTACGAAGAAGATATTATCCGTTTGTAATGATCTACGCACTATGTAATAAAGTCGTTTCCCCCCCCCCCCTTCTGGTATTCCGCTCGAAATCCGACGAGTTTGTCCGGGAGTCACACAAAACGTAATCTAAAAAATATGAGATGTACAGCAGACGGACGACTGATATCAGTTTTTCATTTTTTTTTTTTATTAAAAGAAGAAAAATAAACAATCCGTATTAAAGACACAATAAGCATGTGGTATGATACAGAAAAAGCGTACTGAAATAAATTTGAAATCGACGAACCGAGGCGCAATTGAAAAACGATACTGAACCTCTGTAACCTGCTGTAAAGAAATATCTAGTTTATGTACTATTTTAATTAGTGATTTTTTAATTAGTCGACAATCAAACTTATTAGAAAAAAAAAATCGTTTAATGAAAAATCGTTTTTCGAGTTCGATTACTATAGTAATTGAAAATATCGTAAAAGTGTATTTATCTGCAATTGGAATTTACTCAAATATTATTACGAAAATTGTTGTAAACATATAATTAAAAAAAAAGCATTGAATCGTAATGGAAATTCAATCGATTTCATGATTATTATTGCAAAATGGTTACGAATAAACATACATTTGATTTCTTAAGAGCTATCTGAAAAGTATGAAATTAATGGAAATTTTACTAATTTTTTGATTAATACTTGATTGTGTAAAAAAAAAAAGCATTCTCGCGTCAAGAAATCAGTGAAATTATTGTCTCTGATAATAACAAACGATATTTACGATAATTACCTACCCACGTTATCATCAGAGTGATCTCTTTTAGTCACTCGTTGTGTTTAATAAAACTTTCTGAAATCGTTAACATCGTATTTCCTTTGTTTTAATGATAAATTACTGAGAAAAGCAATCGGGCGTTTCGGAAAACGATTTCTCAACAACACTCAACCGGGTGGATGCGATTACTTTTGCGGTTTCGGTTGAATATTTCGAATGAGACGACTTATTCTCATAAATTACCCGACAATGGCATTCGAAAACGTTATTAAAATAATTATTATGACTAAGTTTCCCGGTATAGTTTTTAACTGCGCGAATTTCGCATGCGATTTCAACATAAATCGACGAAATACAAATCAGTTTACCCGTTTTGAGTGTATAATTCGCTTTTATTACTGGACTTTTGACATCGGAATTGCGTTTTCGGCGGCAATAACGACTACGTTACCGCGATTGCGTCCGCACTGAAAACTATTGATTTTGATTTTCGGTAAAGCATCAAGAGAAAAAAAAAATTAACAAAATACAAAAGATATTTATCGAACGACGATTCAAATCGGTTAAGACCGCGATTTGAGAAAGCCTTCCATTCGAATCGCGTGGCCATAACGATCGATTTAGCGTTTTAATGAACGCTAATTTGAACTTTGAATAAGACCACCGCAACTTTCATCAGCACTTCTGCTTCTATACTTTGATGTCGACTTGTTTATTTATTTAGCTTTTAAACGGGCGAGGCCCAATCGCGTTATTTGTACTAATGAAACAATCGCTCTAAAAGAATTTAAAAAAAATATAACAAAATAATAACTTATAACACGCGTTTTATAATTGTTAAAATATTGATAATACACAGCCGTAGAATAATATAACGGTTTTTGAGTATTTTAAATTAAATAATAAAGATTATGATTGCAAGACGTTTCATCGAACAGAGTTAGATAGCTCGTAGAGACAAAATAATCAACCCCTAGCACGTCTGATGTTTATGGCAGGGTGTTACTTGCATAACTATAGAGATTCGAAAATGGGTTTTTTAGACCACGTGCGGTCGAGTAAAAGTGGATAAACGACTTAAGACTTCGCGGTACGGTCAATGATTCCGGCCAGAAGCTTGTTATACTCGTATTATAAAAAGTAAGTCTAAACGTAAACGGAACGGTCGGACCTACAAACGGTATAAGACGGTATCGGCTAACCTATTGAGTTATTTAGCAAATACGTTTTTCTTTTTCTCGCTGAATTCAGTATTATGAATGAACTCTAGGGTTCGAATTTCATGACGAAATGCTAAAAACGCGTTAAAATGCAAACAAAACAAAACCATTTATTGTCAGGGTAGTTGATGGTAAATGGCTCATACTTTTGCTCACGCTGATACCATGGACTCCAAGTTCAAACACCAAGCGTATTGAAAAACAATGGTATTTTATTGTTTTTTCAAATTTATTAGAAGTAAATAACAACCAAAATAATGATGAAAAGTAACGGTATTTAAATAATAATAGTAAGCGATTATAGCTCTAATTACGATATTATAATATTAATATTATTACTTATTTATTTGATAGTCGATTGGTTCGGTTCCAATGTTGTTTTATACGAGTTAATAATATCATATTTTATGAAAAAACTATTTTTCTTAATATAAAATATGTATATATTGTGTATATTATAATAATATGCGTCCATTCGAAAGTGTTTAAATAGAGTTTTTTTTAAAAAAAATATAATTTTAATGTCGCACGTGATCAAATTATTAATATGAAAACGATGAATTTCTATTAGCCTATTATACGATTGTTCGGCCGACGAAGGTTTTGTGTGAGCAGAAATTTAACGGACATACCTCGAAAAACATCGTTGTAAATCGTCCACTGCGAAGCTCATACCGTGTCTTCGTCGATCCGCTCGGAAACTAAAAAGAAAAAAAAAACACGTCCCGAACAGCCGGTGTCCCGGCGAAAACGGGAAATACGGCAGTGGAACTATTAAAATATCAGCACTTCTAATACGATTATCCGTCGTAAACGTCACTTTAACGCGTGATGTGTGGCCGACACGTGACGACGTCCGCGTCGTCGTTAAAAGTTTTTCCGGGTTCGGTTGCGACGGCAAAATTGAAACCGCGTAATACTCGGCAGCGCCGGCCGGTCTATATTCCACCACACCACCTCTTCCGACGCGATATAATTACTGTAATTTATCTCCGCGTGCGTCGTTTTCTCAAGCGATAGAACTCAAAACTCGTGAAAACTCGTGACTCTATACACGTGTCATCCGTGTCGACGTTACACCGCGAGGTTCGATCTACATCGGTCCGGTCTGTTCGATTTCGTTTATTCTCGAGAAACAATACCGAATAAAGGTATTGTTTGGTTCGGTCCGGCTCGATAAACTTTAAAAGATATCGGTCAGGTTTCTCTGGGCAGGCCGCGGACAACGAGTTTGGGCCGTGGTCAAAAACACCTCATGGTTGTAGAAAAAGAAAAAATAAGACGAGAAACGGGTGACGGGCGATCGACGCTGGTGATTTGGTATTTTAAATTTGAAACTAATGTAATACAGTCGCTCTCGAAAAAAACAATTCCGAGTAAAATAAGTTGGATCGGCTTTATTTCATAATATTAGGGTTGATATTAGAAAAGTTGAACTAATTTTTGGGAAAAAAAATTTTCTATAAACTATTGGACGAACGGACGATTTATTTAGCAAAAATATGAATACAAAATGTCGAGTCACAACACACTTTTATTTTTACGGGGGAAAAAAAATCAAGTCGTAGCGCTCACGATTTCAGGCTCTGGCGCGAGGTAATTACGACAAAATAATTCCCGACTAACAAGTTTAGTTCGGTCGGGCTACCTGACTATATATATATAATATATGTATAGACCTCTCGGATTTATCGGGTTGCGCTTGAATATATTATATTATAATTATTTATTTTTTTTCAACCGTTCGTTTCTTTTTCCGTCATTTCATCCTCGTTCTATTTTTGCGCACGGTCTTAAGTGAGATTTCGAGCTTAACGGGGGGTTGATAAATGGACGCGTTTTCTACGTTTTCAATATTATGATGCGACAAGACGAGGAGGCGTCCGAAACGCTTTTAATAACTTAATCGCCGTGCAGCACAAGTACTTTTAGCGGAATTAACTGAAAATAAAATTGATGAAGATCAATTATTTGAAACTCGAGTTAACGTATTCATTTCTGAATCGCGAGAGAAAAACGCACGTCCGATGATATTCGTTCAGTATCGACTCTATTGTATACTTATATCTACGTGTCACTTGTCGACAATTCGAACGGGATGTTTTACGACGAAACTATAGTACTCACCGCCACGAGGTTAAAAAACTAATATTTTTTTTAATTTCTTTTTTTAAGCCTATTACCAACCGTTTTCGCTTAAATTGTGACTAATGAAAATAAGTTGAAAATTAAAAGAAAGTTAAATTCAAATTTTTACGATATTTAATTAATCGTTGTCGTCACGATAGTTTAGATTAATTTTTGTTTTATCCGGTTTTGAAATGTTTCAAACGAAGCGTAGAAAGGTGGGGGCCACTGGCTTGAGTTGTAACCTATACATGTGTGCATCGTAAACTTTAAATCCCACGCTGGGGAATAAACTCTGTCGGTGGTGATGGAGTGAGATGTTGAGACAGCAGCTGAAGTTAGAAAATACGACGTGCTGGTCGAGATATCCTCGGACGGTTCACTTATGATAAATACCGTGTCGAATAAGAAATCACGTAAAAACGATTGATAAATTGAAAATCTTTGTTTCCGCGAACGGAAGCACGAAATTGTAAATAGTTATGTAAATAACCATTTTTCAAACACAATAGGTTACCGTTTTAGAATCCTTTTGTTTCGCGTTATTCGCGTTATTACTTTTTGTGCGGGGAATTTCAGTTAAACATTAGATTTCAGGCGAATTGAATTTGAAAAAAATAAATATAACAATACGCCATAATACGTTCGGATTAAATCTTAACCGTCGTCGGTATTTTTACCAACGAAATACACATGGCGAATCGGTTTCGCCCGCGGAATATTAATCGTTAGACTGGAGAGTTGGTTCGTTGTTACGGGGTTCTATAATTTCTAGACGGGGATTAGAAGAGTTTCGTAGAATATTATAGTTTTGATATTAAGTCGAGTTTCGAGTATATTCACCTGGCAGTGGATAAAGGGATTTGCGCCCGAGCGTTTCAATTAAGTGCACGGGGTTTCTTTTCTTTTTTTCCCCCGCGGTCGACCCAGATCGGCGGCATCTGTCTAGTATATTAATTCTAAACAGCGCGCGCGTAAGCGCAATGTGATTATTTAAGAAAACAGACGACGCATGTTGTTTCCGTCAAAACGTGATGTGAATCGCCGTTGATTATTTTTATTTTCTAAAGTCGGCGCGAGCACATCGAGATTCGTGTTGATTTGGAAATTAAAAATTCATACATTTTCATAATCACGCGTAATCATTTATCCGCGTTGAAACAATATAAACGCACGCATACGAATTAGATCGCCTACTCTAAAATACACGAAAGGGGAAAAAAAAACGATACGATATGGATACATTGAAAAGAGTTTTTTCGTTTTTAAGATATTACTGTGATTGAGTCGATTTTGGGTTTAGGACCAATTATTGTCAAAATTGCTTGGAAAAAAAAATCGGCCTATTTAATTAACATGCGTCGTCGTTTAAAACAAAAATCCTTGTACAACACTGTACACGTTTAGAGTTCACGTTTTGAACGTATTCTTATAAAATGTATTCTACTACGGAAAGCCTCTCCCGAAAAGTTAACTTTATTACAAGATCACACGACCAACATATTTAGTGCTACACGAACCCGCGTTCGCACTGTAATTTGGTCGACTGGAAACGTGTAATTAACTTTGATGTCATAGAGTTTTCATCACATCGGGGTGTAAAGTCGTTGTTAGATGATAATGGTGTTTCAATTAAGGCGCACGTCATAGTCGATGAGAGACAGCTGTTCGCTCTGATCGTTATGTATACTCGTAGTAGGCTCTTCAGACCGCACACGTGAAAGTTAGCGAATTGCTCGTAAAGATTCACATTGTAAATGCATATATTTACTAGAAAAAAGCGATTCGAAATCCGACACTAACGTTCTTATAAAAACGAAATTAATTTCGTAATTACACATTTTCGAACAATTTTCGCAAGTCTGACGAACGTTTGTAATTGTATGGTGCATGTTTTGAAATAGAAACACTACTGTTAGTGTACAACGTAGTAATGGACGGCAACTGTTCCCGTCGTTACTGTCAAACGGGAACGTTATTGGCGAAGAGACAATAACGAGTTCGTTATTATCGTTTTATTCGATTTTAAGTGTACATTTGTATCTTTATTTTTCTTCTTCTTTTATTCGACGCATATTTTCGTAAAAACTATAAGTGAGTAGACAAATCAAATCCTATAGTCGAATCCGAAATCAAAAATTATAGTCTACAGTCACTATTATAGCATATAAAATCATCGGATAACAATGTTTCAAAACCTATTTGTGGCAATCGAAGCCACCGCGCGCGCGTCTTCGCGGGTAAAAATTAACGAGCAAAGGATTCTCCACGCCTCACAAGTGAAGCTTTAACGGGGCACGTCGAGGAGGAGCAGTAGGGGACGACGGCAGATTTATACGGATTTTTTTTTTCTCGTCGGACAAGCGGACCGAGTTTGCGGACGCGGCACGCACATCAGATGGAACGTCGAACGTTCGCGCGGAAAATCTTTAATTTATAGCGAGCGGGATAATTCGTTTGTCATTTTCCGATTCGGGCGCCGCGAATGCGTTTTTCAAACGTCTCGGCAAAAGCGCGGCTGCGGCGGTATATACGTGTTTGTTACGCGCGCGCACCACCTCGCACGGCTGGCGATAAGATTGTCGGGCGAGGACGAGATTGGTTTTACGGTTCGCGCGCCAAAGTTTACCTGCCTTTGGAGAAGTATACGAAAGAGCCTCGGGACGCGCGCGAGTTAACATGTGTGCGAATTACGCGAGAGATGTTTCGGATAGTTGGCGAGCTCCTTAATAATCTTAGTAGTTTGATCGGTCCCGGGGCTTGTTTTCCAGAACATCGTCCGTCGCCCCTACGACGACGTATCGGATTATATCGGCCGGCGCGAGCGAGCCCGTTGTAATTTGAATATTATTTCGAAACGGCGAGCAAGTCCACTTCAAAGTCCTCAGCGTCTCGACGTGTTTTATCGAAAAAAAATATCAACGTGTAGTGTACGAAAATAAAAAAACCACTCGCGTCTCGTTATTAATCGCACGTCGATTTTGCCGCCGCGCGAGCGCCCACAACGTCTCGTCCGGATCCTCGTAATAGTTCAGCGGGCCCGAACAAACATTATATTATTACCAAACGGATTCTGCTCGGATGATTTTACTTTGATTCAGTCCATTAAGTATGCGTGTAGGTTTTCAACCGGTAAACATGACGGCTGTCGTTGTCGAGTTCCTCGTAAAACAGTCGACGCGCGAATATCACGCAGATTTTAGTTTCGTTCGATTTCGCGTGACGTTTCGAATAACAGATGTTTCAGAAACACGTCACACAATGACGTTTTTCTGAAACATCGATCGCCTCTAATCAATGTCAAAACGAGAGGGTTACGTGTTTACATAT
Source organism: Drepanosiphum platanoidis (assembly GCA_948098885.1). NCBI lineage: Eukaryota > Metazoa > Arthropoda > Insecta > Hemiptera > Aphididae > Drepanosiphum > Drepanosiphum platanoidis. The sequence continues at coordinate 7,987,489 of OX402532.1, forward strand.
TATATACTTGTAACGCCACGGACTGATAAAATTATCAAACCGGAAAGTCGAAGTAAAAAATGTAGCTCGACGAATGAAAAGAACCAACACGCGTAAAAATGTCAAAACGAACGAAATAACGTGTCTCTGACTATTTGCCCGTCGAGGCGAGTTCGAGTTCGTATTGACAACACGAATGAATACGTTACCTATCAATTAAATTCATACTAATTATATTATCCAATGTCGTAAAGAGTATTCGAATATTTTTCAATATTTAACATATTACTTCAATAACAATTTAGTATCGGTAAATATAATATTATATCTACTGCGATTTAAAAAAATAAATATTTAAAATACTTTTCGAATTTATTATTTTTTAAGTAAGCGAGTATTACACGATCAACTTGTTTTCTTGTTTTCTCATAAATCTTACTACGGTTATCGTATATCGTACTAGGTCACGTGAATAAATCAGTGGTAATCATACGAAAGTGACAGGACACTAAATAATACACTGAGATAAAAACACGTGACTACCGTACGACAATAATAAGTGTTATGAAATTAAAATAAAAACAAACTCATTAGAAAAAAGCAAGTATTTCGAATACTTATAAAGTTAAAAAAATACTTTACGAAACTACGTACCTATACGCTACGTAAAATCAAAATTTATAAACTTATGGAATCGACAGCTAATCGAATATTATTCGTTTATAATAAAAAAAAAAAAGAAGCGAAGCGTACGACGATAAGTTCGAAATTAGTAAATCGAAATTTAAAAATGAATTACGATTTTATTAAGTCGAAATAAAACGTGTTCGCTGGCCGTGTCACGAAAACTTTTGGGAGAATTTCACGCAACGAAAAAAAAAAAATCTACGACGTTATATTTTTTCCGCATCAGATATTACGAATACATATAGATAATAATAATATGTTTTTGGAGGATGAATCGTTTTTTTTTATCCAAGTAGTACATCATAATAATATTATAGACAGATTTTTTACGCGTTCGTCGAAGTCTTTACGGTTTTTTTTTTATTTTTCGAATGTACGACGAATAATTATGGTTTTCGCTTCGTTTCTATCGTATCGTACGTTTTATATCGTTTAATGTTTATTTGTTGTATATTATCGAAAACACTATTGTCGACGTGAACGATACAGAGAGAAGAAGGACTCGCCACAGACAGACAGGTTGGGCTCGACGAGCGCACGTTGTTTCGAGAAAGTTTTCGTTGTTGAGTTTCAGAAAATTTATCGTTGTTCTTTGCGCCATTCTACGGTATCGTTAAGTACGCGTTTCGAATATTTTCCATTGCGTTTATTCAAATCGTTTTGAATACGACCACGGGAGCCGTTATCGATTTTACAAACTACAAATACAATTAAAAAAATAATAATAATAACGATGATAATAAATTTCAGACGGAACGTTTTAATAATATATTTCATCAACGAAGTCGAATCCAAGACGATTCGTTACTTGTATTATTATTATAACAATAAGCAATGACCTAATTTTTACGACGGCTTAGGTACAATTATTAATAGCGAGCAATTTTTATGGGGGCAAAGTGAATAGAATTTTATAAATACTCGACGAGAAATTTCAAACATTGTTATTGTCCGTCGAATACCTATTCGAACGATTCGAGGACCAATATTAAATATCTCGGGCCGTCGACTGTAAAAATTCAGAGGGCTTTAGTGACCACAGGCCAAGACGCCAGGAAGAGGGGCGAGAAGAGGCATTTGTCCCCGGGAATTGCAATCCTGTCGGTCGATAATATCGACGGGTTAGTTTCTAATTTTCTAATCCTCTGATCGGCACACGTTTTTAAGGGCATTTAAGTGTTACGGGAAATCTAAACGATAATCAAAACTAATTATACATATATTTCTGTATTTTATTTGTACGTTATAATATTATAATAAAGCACTCGGTAGGTTTAGATTTATAGATCGTAATCGTTATTGGCGTTAATCTTGACGAATTAGTAGAGAGTAATTTGTTTTAAATATAGATTAAATTCGAGTATTTAATACTAATCGTCGAATCACTTCAGAAGAACGACCGCGAGTGCTCGTAGTCACTTACCTACTGACGAACTCGACATAAATAAATCGATTAATCAGAGTCGGAATTTCTTTATTTTTTTACTTAATCTTAAACGTTGTATTCGTATTTCGACGAATATAGGCATTGTATAAAATAGATGCGATCTCGTCTATAAAAAAGAATAATTTATAGAATTTAATTTATGAAAATGTGTTTTTTTTTTTTTTACATTTTACGCCAAAGAATTTCCGGTAGAAAATCGTAATTAAAAGTGTTATTATAATCGCGTGTCCTTTGAAGATCGATCTCATTAAAAACAACATTATTTTTTTTTTTTAATCGAAACACCGCGTGTTCATAAAACGACCGATGAAATTCATCATTACTGTCTCTTTTACTGTCGTCATTTGGTTTTTGCACAGTAATTTGGCCGGTCGTTTGCTCGTTATTAAATACTACTCCTCGCCTTACGGTGTGAAAATAATAATAATAGACGTTTTGGCAACATACGTGTATCTGTAACACTCGAAGTAAGGACGAGTCGAAAGAGGAGTGGGCAATCAAGTTTAATTTTTTTGGAGCGGGGCGAGCGGAGAATAAGGACAAGAGTCGGGTGGCGACTAGGTATCTGCGGACCACCAGTGAATTGCGGTTGATTTGCGCCCACTTGAAAACGTTGCCAAGATGTCACCGCCGATATCGTCGTGACGACGAATTCGATAACCACGAGAGACCGACTGTTTAAAAACGGTGCCCGAAATATTTGTTCCAACAGCGTAACGCGTAAATAGTTTTTTACCGAAGAAATGGTACATCGATTTAAAATATATTAGAACAAATTTATCGATCACCCGTTTCCTGTGTCTTTGATCTCGTCTTTTTGTTGTTTTTGATTTGAAATATTATTTAACTGGGATTTTGATAATTTACAATTAATAGCATTTATTTCTAAGATTTATCGAAATATTACGGTAGAGAATGTAATTAATTTAACGTACGCATTCAATTTTAAATTAGAACAACTAACTGAAAAGTAAAAAAATAATAAAAAAAAAACAAAAGCCGAGAGGATAAAAACGTTTGTAAATCCTTTAAATGCTGGACAGATTAAAAATGCAAGTGAAATAAAATGAGAAAAAAAAGATGGTTGGTCATTCTTGTTTGGTTATAATGAATTTATGGGTAATCGCATTTGTATAAAACGTGATTTCTGGAACAATAAAAAAAAAAAAAAAAATCAATTATGCAAATCATACCGACGAGATTAAAGCACGTACTCCTCTTCGATAAATTAATTTATGATTTCATTTTTGCTTTAATCAAAGTGTTGTGTGTACAATGTATCGCGTTTAAATTTTGATTGAAACCATCGAATGGCTACAGTTTATAAACTATTATTGACAAAAGTTTTGATTTGCGTGGATATAAGTGACGAATATTTTTTTATTTTTTTTATCCTCGATATCAATAATGAAATGTTTTTATTAACAATCACAGTTGCACCGATGTATGTTTTAAGTTGAATATTATGTGATAATAACGAGAATAAAAACCCCGATCGTGTCTAATCGTATCAGACCGTCAAAGCGTATTTTTTTATTCGATCGCAGGGATGTATTATTTTTATTTTTTTTTTGGATAAGGCGATTCGTTTTGGTAAAACACAGACGTCGAAATAAAGTTAAAAATAAATTACCGTCGATGCGAATAACGTCCGTTTCCGGTGAATTTAAGCTGAAAGAGTAGCGTAATTTTAACGCGATAAAACGACAAAATAGAAATGAGTTAACCAACTTTCGAGATGTAATTCTTTTCTATCACTGGACCACCAGTTTCGCAACAATGAGATTGTGGCGACCGTCTCCAACTAGATTCATAGTGACAATTCAATTTGGACGTTTGACGTTTTAAAAACAATCGAAATCAAACGGTTAAAGCTGCGAACAAAAACTACAGCACGCGCGCGCGCGCGACGGCAAACAAATCAACAAAATATTTAAGACGACGATTCGAACGAAATTGTCACGAACAAGATTCACTAGAGAAAGCCGACTGTTTTCGTCCTTTTCGGTTTCATGTTATCCTCAAGTATATATATATAATATATATATATATTATATATATATTATATATTATATATATTATATATTATATATTATATATATTATATATAGTCCCTATAGGAATTGTGCCTATAGTGTCTACAAATTCGTTTGAATACAATTCTTTTTTTCCCTCACTATTATAATTATTATTATTAGACTAATAATAACTTGAACTTGTTTTCGTGTCTATTGTTTGAAATGGCATTGGACAAAAAGTGAATATTATCTTATACAAATTGTTACTCGTTACTCGGTATTGAGATCTGTACAATTGTCGATCACTGTAATAGTGTCCAATCGTTTTGTTTTTTTTCTTCGAAACGCGAGAAGTAGGTACAGTAGAATTCTATTCGTTTGAAGGAAGAGCAATGGAAGAGCTCGTTCCCGGCTTATCTGATTATTCTGAAGACCTAGAAGACGTAAACGACAAGTCTCATTCGATTATCTTTTGTTCTCGTATACGTGGGGGATATCGATTTCGGTTTTTCGGATCGAGTTTTCCCCTCTCTTTCGGTAAGTCACGTCGTCGGTAGGCGCTAGAAAGCCTCTGGGGCGACCCCTCCACATCCACTCTAGTTTCGAATACCGCGTTGTTGTTGCTGTTCGCCGCCGTCTGCCTGCGTTCGGTTCGTTTTTCCATCGCGCGAACAACAGCGGATTTTAAAAACCGATCCACGTCCGCGAACGCGCGCATCGCAACGAATCGATTTCCGACCGCCGAAATGAAAACATATTATATCGCCTAAAAGCTTCGAACCGCGTGCGTCTTCCTCGCCCTCGACCGTCGTTCGTCCTTCCGCCGCCGTCGTCGTAGGTAGTGGCCGCGTCGTATCGCCTGTCGGTGTATTAAAACAAACGCGCGCGCTCGTTTTACCGTCCCGTCACCTCCGACCGGCAGCTTTTCCCCCCGTACGGACGACGAAACAGATTTCTCGGAATCGATACGTCACACGCCGACCGCCGACAGAAGTCGAGAATCCGTCACGCCGCGATAACATTATCGGAAATGAGGTTTCGCGCAAAGTCTCGTACGACGACGGCGACGACATTCGGGAGTTTCGTGTTTTCGGGATGGATACAAGAATGTTTTCCGCATATTCGATTTCGCGCGAGGTCACCGCCCACGAGTGTGATAAGGGCCCGGATTTCGATGCCCTGCTAGAAAACCTATTTAAATTCCCTACAAAGTTAACTCTTATAATTGTTTAAATTATAACTGTCGTTTTTCATATGAATAATTTTATTTCTATTATTAATATGGCAGTAAAGTATAATTAATAATCTATGCATAAATATCAAACTACGACAGTTGATAAATAAATGAATAAATCAAAAATAAAGAAAAATCACAAAAAATATGTATTTTAATTAGGAAACCACAAAAAAAAAAAAAAAAGTCATCGAAATCAGGCCACTAATGATAAATATAACCAATATATTTGTATTAATTTTATTGATGAATCGTATTGTATGTTTATTGTTTCCGCTAAACCCCACCCCTCCCCCGTTCCGTTGACGGATTTCAATGCATTACATAAAATAAATTCCAAGTGAAATACTATCTAGGTACCGAGTTACTCGATATTTTCACGAAAAAACAATGAATCTTTCAAACGTGCCGCGGCTAACGGCGACGATCGCTCGAAAAACATAAATATATCATTCGATGTTTTGCCGCGCAACGGAGAAAAATATCTAGTATCTCATTACGTTCTTTTTTTTCGGGGTGCCCCGGACTTTTTGCGGGCCGAATTTTTCTCACCGCCGCCGCCGCCGCCGTGTCGTCAACGCTCGCGTATTATTTCGTTATTACGGTTTGTTTGGATATAATTCAGCGGGTTCGCTTGCCATTCCATCCGAAACGTTTTCGGACATTTTCACAGCGATCATGATAATCGATAGCAAGTAATCGTTTTCGTCGGATCAGATCATACGTCACACTTACACGTACCCTAAAGGTTTTTTTTCTTCTCTCATTTCAAACGATTTCGTTTGATCGTAACAAAATGAAAATATTCAAATGAAGAAAATATATATATTCGTCAAGTCAATCGAGAAAAAAAGGTCCAAAATCGGCAAACAACAAATGGTCAGCGAGTGAAAACAATTGCTTTTATATCGGCCGCGAAATCTTCAGACATTTTGACTTTAAGAGTTTGAACACACACAAAAGTACGCCGCCTTCACAATGACGTATAAAGGCGACGTCATATGTATATAAAATGTATATACTACCCATATATTATATCGCATATTGAAATGATACGACAAACAATATTGACACTTATCTGACCTATATTTGAAGTTTGAACGTACGAAATGTCGCCACAATAAGCTGACGGTATACACTCGAAACGCTCGAGTAATAGTAATGTATCGTTGGCATAATACACCGTTGGTATTTGCTTTTCGGAGCGCGAACGAATTTCAGTTTGAAATATTCCAAGAGACAATTACCGATTTAGCGGAGAATCGGGAACACGGACAAATAGAAATTATCGAAACGCTCAAAAAGCTACGGAACTATTTACGTATATTATACAGAATCGATAAACGTTCAAACTCTTTCACGGGCGAAATCGAAACCACTCGTTCCTATTGAAAAAAAGCGTTTGAAAATAGCATCTTCGAGTAATTCATAATATTATGAACAATTGTTTGTTTTTGATTCGGTTCGTTAATGAAATATTCGTTTCGGCGCAAATCGTCACAATGTCCCCGTGATTCGTTTAATATTCTTCGTAGTGTCCCAAAAATTATAATATACGTAACGTTCTCTCGCGGACGTTTCGCTATTTTTTTTAATTTTTTTTTAATAAAACTTTGAATAATTCAAATTTATTTACACGTTGTTTGTTTTTTTTCTTTTAGTTTTCCCTTAATTTCTTTTTCTCTACGTCCGGTCTTTTAATTTGTTGTTCAACAACGCGTCTCGTTTTATTTTTATCATATTGTTTCGTTGTGTACTCGACTGTAATATTTAATAATAAACAAATAAATAAAAGTACCGGTTTGTTTACACTTTGAAATCTTAAAACGCACGATTTAATTCCAACAGACAAAATTCAAACCGTATTTACTACTATCAGTTTTACTCATAAATATCGCAGTTGTCCGTTAACACTTCGAGGCTTCTTCTCTCCGAACGAAACTTTCCATCTCTTTCACTTTGAATAAACTCGATTATCGAATCGTTACAAAACATCGCTTACCCGGAAGGCAATAATAACGAGGAAACGAAAATAAATTTAGACTCCATAAGGTCGCGCGTAACACACAACATGTGAGTGTATCGAGTCAATTCGTTTGGCCATTACACGCACGAATCGGTCGTGTATCTTATGGTGTGCGATTTGCCGAATTCTTTTAGATTTAAAGTTCGCAACTATCCGTATTAAAGTTCAGGGGGGGGGAAATGACCAAATCTATTTCGGAAAATTTTTCATTTACTTTGAACGAAATCTGCAACAAATAACCGTTCGATCGGTTTGACACGCGTCCGATGTCCAATTTCGGCAGTGTTTTATCAACGATGTGGCTGGTTTATACGAATTGCAAATCGCAATCATCGCGTTTTTTGAAAACGTAATAAAATATAATAGCCATCGATGATGTCGATTTCGAGTGTCTTTAAAACGGAACGATTGCGATCTTTAAACACGAGACGACAGAATAAGAATAGGTTTTTACCCGCTTTGAAAAGTAATAATATTCGTTCTTTTTATTTTTTTTATCGCGTCACGACCTTCCGACTCGTCGAAATTGCGTTTTCAACGATACGAACGCGCGTCTATATCACGACTGGAATCGTAATTCAAATGTAATTCAGACGTTTGACGTTCTTAAAACAAACAAAATCCTAAGATAAATGAAAAGCCGACAAGCGTGTAACGGCAAACAAATATTCACGTCATACAAGAAATGTTTCGGACGACGACGATTCGAACGAGACTGAAACGAATAAGTCAATAATTTTAGAAAAATCGATGATTTTCGTCCGATCGATCTCGCTTTGATCCTGCCACGCCGCGGTTGTGTCTCTACTAATAGTCGGGGCCGTATGACGCCATAACAACAGGAATTATTTTGATTGTTCGTTTGGACTTTGAACACGATGGCCGTCGTCTCACCTGAACGGCTTCATATTTTTTTTCATCAACGACGGTCTGAGTTCTCTTAATTGAAATGTAATTTCCTGCGTTTCGTATATTTTAACACATTATCCGGAAGTAATTTTTTTTATACTCAAAAATTTATTGATTTATTTCAATGCTTAGCAAATTTGTTTCATGTGTTTATTATACGTGTCAAATAGAAAACGTAATTAGAAATACTATGTAAACGCATAAATAATATGAAATCACAAATGTTATACGATTGAAAAAGCGTTTTATTAAAAAGAAAGAAAGTATTTCGTGTACATTTGAGACCGACGCGATTTTTGAAAAAGCGTTTAGAGTTCCTGCTTCACACACTCTTACTGAAAACTAAAAAAAATTATTCAAATACGTCTTTTACGCGAATACCTTTGCACAACACTTATAACAATCGGTCGGTGAAACTGTATTTTATTATAATTATTATTGAATTGCTAAAATTCCGAGTTTTCGGCGAGCGCGTATAAATACTAGTCGTCGTCGAGTGACCCGCGAGAACACAAGGACGTGTCATCCTCGGAACGAATATCCGCGTTCACAGCACATGCTGCCGCGCGTCGTATTCGTGTGAACTCGGCTGTAAAACGTCAGTAAAACGTCGTCTGTTGTAGCAGACGTTTGTGAAACCATCTTTGACGAACGTCCGGCGATATAAAGCGAATTATTTCTACCTCGACCGAAGCAGTGCTCGAACGAGACGGGTTGGGTTTGCGAGAGAAACGAGGAATCTGTCGATTTTACCACGATGCGTCTGTTTTTTTTTGTGTCTCTGTACACGACGAGTACTCGAAAAAATGGTCCGATTTTCAACTCCAGTATAGGTTTCTGGTAGAAAATCACGTCTAGTCGGTATACTTTAAAGAGGTTATTTTTCAAAATTCCCATTCTCTAGAGTTGATATAAATGTCTTTGATTTTTTTTTTTTCATAAAATGTCAATAAAATAATTTTGGCTTGTCAAAAACTCTCGAGAATTATAGAAGAAATTTCCTTAAAACAGGATCTTCCTTCGACGAAAAAGATTCGGAAATAAATTAGCACAATTTTCTATTGTAAACATTTTGAATAATCAAATTTCGCTGAAATTTTAAAAAAAAATATGAAAATCTGCACATTTTTCGTAGTCCACCTCTTTCACTGAGAATCGTTCATTGTCGACACCAATGGTACATAATTGGTCTAAAATTACATTCATCTATCGTCGTGTATCATCCGTATCTTGTATCCCACTCGCCCGATTTTATTTCCATTTTGCGCTCAGTTCTAAAAACGAATCGGAGAAATGCCATAACTATGAAAACAATATTATTTCAAGCAAAGTGTTCAAGATGGTTGTTTTCGTTTTGTTTTCGCCGCGGTTTACTCTACAACAACACGTCGCAAAAACACGGGTCGATGAATACGCTATTATCACGGAAATACACTGTAAAAAAAGAAAAACTACTCCTTAAAAAGCACTAGAGTTTTTTTTTTTTTTTGTTTTCTGTAGTGTTCGGTTTGAGGGAGGACTAGTCGATAAATATTGCAATATTCCACTCGGTTTTTCGCGTTAAATCCGCAAGAGCTTTTTCATTAACTCGTGTTTAACATTGGCGATAGAAATTTTTCGAAAATTTATTTTTAAAACAAATTCGGCCCGCACTTTCTTCTGACCCATACACCCGCCGGCTAAATACGTTACAATTCTACAACAAAACTGGAAAAAAAAAAAACTCTTTGTACAAAACTTATTTTCCCGTCGATAAGATGAATAAAGGGACGGTAGCTTTATTGCACTTGGCGTGTCCGAGTCGGTTTCCAAACGCGATCCATGCGGTCGCGTACACACGTAAGACGTTTGCTGTTCTGGTATATTATCCGCGGTGGCGCGACCGAGAGGCTATTTTTTTCGGGCGACCGAATAAACCCGCGGAGATACTCCGAGCACGAACAATGAGACAGGGGATCCGAGAATGAGTTCGAAATTACGCTTTTCGAAAGAGTTTAAGCCTAAAAGATAACATACAATGGTTATGACGTCAAAAGTCGTATTTTTCAACGTCACAATGAGACGATGCGATTTCATTCTCATGGATTACGAGTGAAGCTGTATGATATGTATTGGTATTTTCGTGATATCGTGCGTTTTATATTTTGTTTATCCTCGTGTTTTCGACAAGATGACTCGGTTTGATTGATTTTCAACTCGACGACGGCGAGTTTATGGTAAAAAACGTTGTCTTTTTTTAAAATTATTTATTATCACTAATACGTAATTAGTCGTTTGATATAGCAGTATATCGTTTTGCGACGATTTGAAAACTCGACGGCTTTTCGCAGCAAGGGTTCTGTCCTGCATTTTATTCGATACACAACGTGACGAGTAACAAACCGTTATTACCTCGTTGTCGGTATACGTTGGAAGGACCCGCGGCGTGACGTCGACTTTGATTATTCGCGATACTGCGAATGCCTTATTGAATCAATCGTATTTTCTTCCCACGACAATATCGAGGGGGAAAAAACGCGGCGGTGACCTACGGACGACGCGCAGTAATATATTATTATGAAATATACGAAATGATAAAAAGTCGCGTGTTTATTTTGTATAATCAGTCCGTTTGAAACGTCGATAATAAAAACGGCGCTTTGAATACCGCTTAAATATCAATAACAATAATAAAATAACAAGCGCACCGCATCGTCTATTTATGCGCGGTCTTTTTCTTTTTCACAACACGCAGACGACAATAATAAACCGTAACGACGCGAGTTTCTCTCGGTTTCATATTTCCTCTTTGAAACGTGCAGGCAAACTCTTAAGATTTGATAGTTTATCAAACATCGGCGTTTCGCGTGACACGCGATCGACTGCAATAACTTCGCTTTCGCAGTTTTACTCCTCGCGTGTACGTGATCGAGTGAATCTAATCGAGTGATATTCAAAATCGTTCGTTTCAGTGTAACGCGCAAAGACAAAACGTGACCGGCCTTAATAACGGATTTTTGATTTTTGGTTTTTTATTTTTTTTGCAACTTCGACGACTACGAAGTGAGTTCGGACGACTAAGCGATTTCGTTTGGCTCAATTATTAATATTCGATTTAAACGCACAAAAACGGTTATCGCGTTTTCAATCGTTTTTGTTTTACGTTACGCGTAACCTAGTCGTTTTGTAAATAGTAAAAACTATTATTTTGATTATTTTTTCGCGTACGATTTTGGACCAGTAGACGTGTTTCGGTCGCCGGATCACGAGTACCCGTTTTTCAGTATGGACCTTTTGGAAAGGTCGTTTTTAGAAATATTTTGGTCGAGAAAAACTAATGAAAAGTAATAATTTTTTTTGAAAGTCTTTGGAAGTGTTAAAAAAAGGTTACTATGAAAACGTATGAATCGGTTACTACAAACAACGTTGTCGCTATGGTAGGTGTGCCCAACGCAAATATATTATGTATCGGTTGCTGTAATAGAAAATGATTATCCGTTTCGTGACGAACAGAGTTTTTTAGGGTATTACGTCGCCGCCGGCTTGAAGAGTAAAAATAATTTTTAAATTGCGTCCTCTAGCGTCGTTATACAAGTAACATTCGAAATATAAAAAGCCACTCTTAAAAAAGTATCAAATTCCTAAAAAAAAAAAAAATTACGACCGAAGTAATTGGCTCGAGATTTTCCTTTGTTTGTTGGGACAGATAGACGAGGTATTTAGTTATAAGTAATTGAAAATTTCTGTCAGTATCGCAGAAAAAAAAAAAAAAAAACTTAAGGACTATGAAAGGACTCTGACAAAAACAGGTTAGCCGCTCGATTCAAATATTAAAGAAAAAATTAAAAAAAATATCTTTTGGAATTTAATAACGGTTTTAAGCCACTCGTGACGTTTTGGACTTCAATTATATTAATTAACGAGTGAGATTGCATTTCAGTTACTACAGGTGTATTAATTATATTTTGTTCACTTGAAAAAACGTCAATTCGTCGCAAAGATTAAAAATTAAAGATAATGAAATACGATATCATTCTTCTGGTACGGAAAAAATTAATTTAAAAAGAACCGCGTCGTCATGTTGTTTTAAGTTTTTCATCTGAAATATAATATTATGGCTAAGGGTTAGCTTTTATTTAATTTTTTTCATATTTGAGACGTAGTTGTTTTCGCGTTTCAAAAGTACAGTCACGTAGACCTTTATCATATCGGTTGGAAATCTTTCCTGGACGGTATTTTAGTGGTCATTTTTAAAACGAACTTTGTTGCTCTACAACTCTTTTGCTACCAACAAATCGTTTAAAAAAAATAAAAAATAAAATGATAATAATGACGAAAAATTCTATGACATTTACGATACCTACACTCATCAAATAATAATATTGTGTCGACTGTTCGTTTTCATTAGAAAAAAGCCGTAAACATGTATACGTTTTGAAAGCAAATTTCTCAATAATAATTCGTCCGAATAGGTTATTGCATTAGGTGGATTATTTTGTTATGCGCTTTCAAAACGATTTAATAAAATTCAATTATAACCTGCCGTTTAGCTATAGCTTGCAGATGCTTTTAATATTGACTTTGTTTCGGAAAATAAAAATTTCAATTCTATACGGCGTAATGAAACTCGGAACTCCGTCGTCAAAACGACAGTTATATAAGTCGAAAAGCTTTTTTCTTCTTAAGACTGAAAAAAAAAAAAAAAAAAAACCAAAACAAAGGCTGGCAGTCATAAACATGAAAATACCATCTTATAAATCCTATAGACCATTAAAATGTAATTATTCATTTGATCGTGAACGCATTTATGAAATATGATTTAATTTAATTTTTTTTCCCCCCTTTAGAAATGTCCATTAAAACAATACTGACGCAATTAGAAGAGAAAAATAAAGTACTCGAGCCCGAAGAAGTATGAGCGGTAGTTTCTGCCGTTATTGTCGTCCGGTAAAACACTTTCTGTTCGATCTGATATTTCACGAGGCCGAGTCGCGGCGTTTCGTCGACGTAAAATTAAAACGCATTATTCGTCACAGCTTTTCGCGTGTACACGACAAAAAGTCACCGTCAAATATCCGTTATCGCTAGATTCTGACGATTCGTTTTATTCGATTATTTGTTCGATAGTAATATTTTCGAAACTCGATATTATATCGTATTTATTATTATTAAATCCTTGTGACCGTCCTTAAACAACGAGAATCGTGTCGTCCGAGGAGGACCTAACAAAAGCATAACGTAACACTAATAAAATAATAACAACGTACTCACTCGTCCGAATAGAATATCGTTCTCATTGTTTTATCGAGCCGCAAGAAAACGTAGTACATACAAAGCACACAAAACCAATTTCAAAAATTTGTTTACCTAAAACAAAAGACGAAAAAATGTTTTAGACAGTTGAACAATTATATTATTATTATTATTTTTTTTTTTTAAAACATTTCTTTCCGACCCAGCTGTTTATTTGTTTGTCGCCGAGTAATTATTGTGGATCTTTTTTTTCTTTTTCAGTTTTTCGCGTCACCGGTCCGACCTCTCTCCCCCCCCCCGCCCCGCGATCAAATCGTTTCGTCGAATTTTTAAAATAAAAGTTTCGTTTCGTCGTAAGTCGAGCCGAATCGTCGCGTTTACGAATTCGATCGCGAAAAATAATTAGTATCATTACGATACGCGACGCGCACGTCGTCATTATCGGCACACGTATTGAATTAGGTGGCGGGCGTTCCATCGATACGTTATTATTCCATTTATCGTACGTAATAAATTAATTTCCGACCGAACCAATAATTGTTATTTATGGCGCTTTGAAATACTTGACGGCCAAACTTAATTTAACGCTATTCATCGTTATCAACGTGTGTGGCGTGAACGTTTGAATACACCGGGGCTTTATATCGAATCCGGTATAGAATTACGTTTTAGCGTAAACGCGCGCGCGGCAACACCTCTACTCCGGAGAATCAATTTGAAATTCGGTTAATATTCCGTGCCGACGACAAAGGATTATTATTTACTTGTAGAACCCGTCTGTTGTCTGAACGAAAGTCGATTAATTATATAGGCACGCGGCGCGTGCGAGCGATTTCTTCACGGTAATAATATTGTAAAGTACGTGTGACGCGCCTACGTTTGTTTGTGCTGAGCGATTGAACATAATATCTCTGCTGCAGATCGTCGGAAATCGGTGGTACCAGGGGGGGGGGGGTAACCATAGTCTGGCGACCGTAGTCTGGTAAGAGAAAAAAGCATTTCGGTATCGGACCGTACGTTGTCGCGTGTCACGCGTGCCCGTACGCTTACGAAATTGCAATAAATTAAAGATTTCGTTTGCGCATAATCGTACCGCGAAATTATTTCGTACGGCTAAAACCGCAATCGATCTGTTTGTTTATCTACTTTTTCGCTTTTCATAGGAAAAACACGACGACTCTACGCGATCGCAAAAAGGAACGGAGAACGAATCTTTTGATGAAAAACACACACACACACACGCACACCGTCCTTTGAAAAAACGTTCATCGTCAAATATTTTTTCAACGGAATATTTTCGCGTTCCGTATGTTTTCAGTACAAATAAAATACATAATAATATTATTACGTTGCGGTTGCGACGGATGCCGTCGTTACTTGTGACTCATATGTTTATTTTATCGTTCTTTGGTTTCGAAACGAAAAGCTTTGGCGCTCAGCCGCCGCCGCCGCCGCAGGTTTCTCGTGTTATCTTATTTTCTCGCGCAGATAAACGGCGCTCAAAGTAAACTGTCGAAAAAAAGTTCCAAATCGAATCCGGTATATATTTAATCAATCGAGTCTCTCTAATTCGATAGATCTACTGCGAGAGTATGAAAAAGAATCGAATAAACATGTCGAGTGACGTGCTGTCGTTCTATTCATTGTGAAGCTTTCGAATTTTCGAATTTTATCGAGGCCTTAGGATATGAACATGTTCAAAAAACAAAATTTCCCTTCCCATTTATAGGATCGCCGTACTTCACGGCACGGCTAATAATTATTATTTATTTATTTATTCTATTAATATATTTTAACAGATACATTTACATAACACTGCCTGTAATCGTCTAAATTAAAACGTACCTAATTTTAACCTAACTTTAATCTCTTCATTAAAACTAACTTTTAATTTATCAGCTTACTTTTTTTAACGCATACGAGTATAACGTGTAAACTTCGAGTTGGTAAAAAAAAAAAAACTACTTACTCGAGTTAAATGTTAATATAGCGAGGTACATAATAATTTAACATTTAAGTTATAACTTTCCATTAATGTTTTGTTTGTTTGAGAAACGTTAGATCGTACGAAAAAAGAAAAAAATAATGAATATGAAATTCCCGACCTACTTATTAAATTATATTAAATTAAAAATGATTTTCAACTGATATTTTTCGTAACGATTAGAAAGCGTCATATTTCGTCTAAATTAAGTTTAATTTCCGTCTCGACGGAGTTATGAAAAACACAAGAGTTTACATTTTTAACCTGACTTGACTATTTTTCCCAAATGCATATCACTTGAAAATTATTGTCTTTATACTTGAGCAAAAAAAAAAAAACGAATAAATAAAGGTCGTGAGCGCACTTTCGAATGCGCGCGATGAAAAGAACGCAAGTATTTGAAAAATATCGATCGAGTATGATGGTTGCGAATTCGTGTCGACTTGAGCTCAAGTTCGAAAAAATCGAAGACCTCCACTCATGACTGTGCGTAGAGAATGAATGAAAACGAAAACTGAATTTAATAGGCGATCGATTTTCGACTTTTTTTTTTTCTCCCGTCAAACGTGTTTGCAAAGGAAAACTCCGCGGGAGAGTAGTGAAACGGTTTGATGTGAGGCCGTGCGAAAGGATGGCGGCGGGTATATGATTTGGAAAAAGGGTGTTTTTCGTTTCCTTTGTACGTGACCAATCCAGTTACGCCGGTGCGGTGAAAAAATACCGTTGTCAAATATGATAAAATATTTCAATAAGGTACTACTATACCGCAGACGTATTACATTGCGTTTTTCTTTACACCTAGTTTTCGCGGAGTCTCGCTGACGCGCGCGCCTGACAAATGCAATAACTTTTCGTCCGTTCGATATTTTTGGGCTTGGTTTTTTTTCTTCTAATTGTAATAATTATCAAAACATATATACCTAACGACCTGCATATATATATTATGCATTCATTTTTTAATTGACTTGACCTACTTGAATTGTTTTCCAATAAAATATTCATTTTATAATTGGATTTTTCGAAACTCTTTTGGAAATAGAAATATCTACTACACATTATTTAATCGATCGTTGATTCCAAACGTTTCTCAATGGTTTTTTATAGGTCGTCAATATGGCAATGAACTATAATGTAATAATAATAATTATTATTATTACGTCGATAACATTGATTGGAAAGAACAATATAAAAACTCGAACAAACTTCAAATATTCTTTAAAAACTAATAACGAACCGAACATAGTTAAAAGTTTTAAACACGGACGTTTTACTACAAATTGAATTTATAAAATTGCCGTCTAGGTGATTTTTTTTTTTTTATTAAAATGTAATTGTCCTATTTTTTTTTTTAATGTATCGAGTTTTTCACAGTTTTAATTTATTCGAAAATATGCGAGTGTTTATTTTAGCTAAGAAAATAATACAATTGTAAAAAAAAAAACAGTAAAAGCACAACGAATTTTGTAAAATATTGTTCGTCGATATGAAATATAATTTTTTTTATTTTTTCGTCCGACTAGGTAATAATAAAATGGATTAAAAACGTAATAAAAAATACATGTGGATCTGATTAAACAATAATTGATGTTCTCGATAAAAATTCTACTTTTATGTTACGTTTTTATTGATTGCTCGAGTAGAAATTGTCCGGCGAAACGAATATACAAAATAAATTATAATTTTTTTTTTTTTTTTTATAAAAGAATCAAATTGGTAGTTGACAAGTATTTTTATTTTTTTTATTCTCACAACGAGCTATAAAATAGTGTGTTGTATATTGTACATAATATATTTTAATTGAATTATTGACATAGCCAATGTGATTATATATTACTGTGGAGATGAAAAAATTCTGGAAAAATCGTTACTCAAAGTGCATTGTTTTTTTTCCCCCTCTCTCGATCGCAGCACGGTCTGTGCGCGCAAGAAATGTCCTTATAATTTTTAAATGTATATTATATTAACACTAAAAAAATTATCCGTTCGTTTTCTGACAGTAAAAAACCGTTTTCGCATCGTCGAATGCGACGTAAAAACGATACGGGTGGATTTAGTTTTAGCTTATCGTGAAAACGCTGATGAGACCGAAAAGGGTAGGAAAAAAAAAATTAGCAACTATCGATCGGAACGTGTTTGGAGTTTTCAAATCTTCACGTTCGACTGTCTATAATTTTATGATTAAAATACGCGAAGACAGACAGAAACTCAGCTGTTTTCGTTAAAACAGAATTCGGAAGTGGGTAATTAAATCTTGTGAATTATTTAATAACGCGAAGAGTAGGTACACAATAATATAAACGTTTAACTATTTAAAAAAACATAATATTCCATTAGCGGTATCTCTAAATCGACTCCGACGACAGAACTCACCATAGTCTGGAAACGAACATTTCGTAGAACAGTTGGAATAATCCTTGTCGGTCAGAGGAATAACACACGAACGCTTTCGAGGTTTTCGAGATTTCCGACTCGATTCGTATATCGGAGTAAGGTTCGAAAACAGGAATTTCTCAAACGTTTTACGCGTCGCATTCGTTACGTTCGTCGAGAACTTTTATTTTATTAAATTTCCCACAGAAAAAAAAAGACGTTTTATCAAAATAAACTCGACGACGACGTTTAAATTAGCGGCGGTGAGTATGCAAACACCGTATGCGACTTTAACTCAAAGCAAATCATATATTACATTATCTTTATAAGCGCACGACCAAACGGCGTACACACACAACATTCTTTGAGTGTTTAAGAAAATCAAAGTGTTTGCGATTGCGAAACGAGTCGTCGTCGTCGTGTCGGTCGAAATGAAAAAAAAAAAAAAAACATAAAATTGACGACGAACTACGAAACAGTGGTATATGGTATCCGGGAGAGAGGTACGAAAAGGGCACGTGCGCCACATTTGACTTTTTTTTTTTTTCGGTGTTTTCATAATGAGTACGTCCATTAGATCATTAAAATTACAAAAGCATTCGTATTTTATTAATATATAAATTAAATGATATGATCGTTATAATAATGAAATTAACATTTTTAATAACGTTTTTAGTTTACGCTTTTTTTTTTAATTGTATTTATTTATATATTATTTATATACCAATAGTATAAACTGTTATTTATTATATTTTGTGGCGCACTCCTTTAAAATATTACTGGTATCCGTCTCGGCAACGAAATACACATTGTGTTTTTTTCATATTTTAACGCGACCAATAAAAACGTGTTGTTTATAATCTTATTAGACGTTTTTCAATGTCATCCGATATTTGCTTTGAGCTCAAATCGCAATAATTCAACAGATTACCACCACGTACCGACACGTTGCCATTGTTGATCGAGCGAAAAGTAAACGTTTAAAAATTATTAATACGTAATGGTTTACACACAGATTACTATGACTTTGTACAAACGTGAAGTTAAAACCGTTTTGTTTACTTTCTACCTTTTGACTTCGTTTGGTCACTATCTGACTGACACGGTAACGAATTACGGTGAATAATATTTGTAAGTGGTATCGATTCGTCGGGTTAACACTTGTTTTTGAACGTCATTTTCGATAAACGTGTTTGGACATTTTTCAAAGGAAATTACAGCCAATAATGACATTATGTTTATGAATTTTGTTTTTTTTCTAGAAAAAACTTAAAATTAGAAATTCGTAAGCGCGTGCCTATCGTGCCTGCTAATCAATACTACGCCACTGGTTGTGTTTAATATTTTCAAGTTTCTGTGCTGATTTTGTTATTTTTACTGAAATCTATTACACACTTTTTACTTTTTATTATTTTTTAAATTGACATTTAGATTTTACATATTTTTTTCCTTTTTAATCCAAAATACCCTTTTTATAATATTTGTTTGATTGGCAAAAAACAAAACATCTCAACAAATTGTTTTCCTAAGAATCGTATTTACAAAAGCGTTATCTAGCGACGATTCAAAAACATATATACCTAGGTAGTACAACAAAACTTTACGAAATTTTATTTCGAGTTTTTCATAATTATTAAAAACTTTCTGAAACGCATCACTTGTTATAATATGTACAGGTGCGTTAAAGCGTGACGATAAAAAGAACGAACGACACTTTACAAAATGTAGACAAGACCCGGGGAGCTATCGCAACGGAGGCATTCGGATTTTCGAGAAATCCCGTGTCTCCGATTATCTGCGCAAAGTCCCAACACAATAATTCCGTTATTGTAGATTCGTCGTCCATTTAGTATATTGGACTCGCGCCGGGGCCGCCTAAACGGAGTATATTTTCGTTATTTATTCGGATAATTGCGAACGGCCGGCTCGAATTAGCCCGTCGGTCGTATATACTACGGGCCCGCGGATTGTCCACTCTAACGACGGGCTAGGGACCACCTCCTACAAAGCGTTCTTTTTTAGCCCCTCGAGAGCGCGAAAACGCATTCCGACCGAAACATACGGTCGCGGACACTCCTCTCCCCACCCCGTAACAACGATTTCATAAGCTCGTATCGAGCGTTTTTCTCCGGAATACGTGTATATTATTATATATACGTATATTATTAAAGCTCGGCCGCGCGGGGATCCACCCCTCTCCTAGAATCCTTAAAACGCTCTCTCAAAGACGCTCCGACCACACGCACCGTGTAGAGGTTTACCTTTATTTTAACTTATAGAAATTCATAAATGTTATATTTTATTTTCCTTTGATATTCGCCGTGTTTCGCGGGAACACGACCACGTTTTGTTAATATAGTAATGTTTAACGCGAGTTGTATAATATTATATAAGTTGTATACGTGGGACACGTTTACATACAATATACTCGTATACTGCGGTGTACGAATTTCGCATGAAATCATATTGATAAATTTTAATATGACTGTTTTTTAAAAAAAAAAAACGCTTTTGTAATAATATTATAGCGGTCGTCGCGCGTTACACTTGGGCGTGGACGAGACTCTATTTTCTCGCACAACACACCGTCTAAAAGCCGTACGGCTGCAAATTACGTGACGTTTATCACGGGCTTTTCAATGCTGTAAATGATTATCAAGATATTTTTTTTTGCTCCATAACTAGACAGTTTTTATAAGTAACGCGCGAGACGGCTTTTTGATTAAAATTTAAAAATAATATTTTTTCCGCCTCGTTTTTATTAATACGATCCGCTAATAAAAGCTATTATATTCTCGTGAGTTATAGGTACTGAATGTTGTTCATTTATTACGCTCGTTTCGTTAATACTATTGAATTTTGTTCTTGTGAAAAAAGAAAAAATGTGTATTATAGTTTAATTTCGTCGTTGTTATACGATCGATAATAATATTATCACGCGGCATAGCTCCCGATGGCGAACAATTTCGCATTGGTAAGCGACGGAAAATTCAAAAGTTGCAATGATTTTCCTAATAAAAAAAATGAAACAAGTCGAACGGACAGGAATTGTTTTAAAAATTTGCATCGGGAAAAGCCGCGAGGAAAAAAACCGTTGTTATAAAATAGTAAAGGATTTTAAACCGTTATTGTAAAAAGATTTATTCATTTTGATATTTTATACGCTTTGTGATTTAATCGAGATTGTTTTGTGAGTTTTGTCAAACTTCAAGTTACGGTTGTAAATATTTGTTTTTAATTATTTATACGTTGATTAACTAATTAATACTTAAAAAGGATTACATGAGAGAATTTAAAAATCACCAGACATCGAAATTGCTCTGTAAGTATTCATATTATTACACGATGATTCTGAGCTCACTTTTGAATACGAGAAAAACACGTTAGGGGCCGTCAAAGAATTTTAAATATTAAAGTATACTACTTTGTGATTCGATAAACGAAAATCGCGATTTTTTTTAGAAAACTCGTCTAGACGCCAAAATACCTAGGATGCCAAGGGTTAACTCGACGTTATATAAAACATGAGAAGACTTTGAAGCCTTATGTAGGGTTATTTTTGAGCACTTTCGCTCTTTTTTATGCTCAAATAGTGCATTTGTTGGAATTCAGATTTTTGAAAATGTAAAATCGTATATAATAAAATAAAAGACCATTTTATTTTCCAATACAGTATTATTTTTATTTCTCGAGCAGCATTCTAAGAAAACATTGTACTTATTTCTTTTTCAAACCATTTGCATAATTTTTTTACTCTAATTAGTATTCAGTTAATTGTTTTGTTTTATCAATTTTTATTTTGTAATTTTTCAATATTAAAATCTGTACTTTCGACATGATTCGAATTTAAAATTGCGTATGAAAAATTTAAACTAATATTAGAATAATTTCGATTACTTTTTTACTTATCGAGCTATTGCCGCAAGACTGCGGAAATATAGTTGTGTAATATAATTTGACGGCGAATGGTGTGAATAGATTAAAACAATAAATATAATTTTTGACTAAAATGTCAAATTTGATCAACTCCGATATAGTGGTTTTAAATATTAACCGAGTTAAACCAGAAATTTCAGAAAAATCGATTGTGACGTATTTGTTTGGAAAAAAAAAAAACCTCTGACCACAGGATACTTCTCGAAGATACCAATAAGAATACATTAGCTTTAAGTACACGACGTATAATGTTTTCCAAAAATCAGGACCCGAGTGCGTGCTAAGTTTAAGCATAAAGAGGTGAGCATCCTCGAAAAATTACCCCGTAGAATAACGATTTTTATAAAGAGCATTTTATCAATGGGCGACGAACGATTTTTTTTTTATTAAAACCGTCATTTTAATCCGAAAATTTAATATCGCGAGGTCATACGTGATATTATTTTATTTTATAACCGTAGGTACGCGGGTTAAAATTGGCCGCCTTTGGTTCGAGAAATATATTCGTAAAAAATATGAAAAAAAACCCACCCACCTGTTGTCCAATGTCGTGAGACTTTTCGAACGGAATTATTTTCATTTTAACAGCTTTTCGTCGGGAATCTCGGTGATCTGATAACGTCGTCGGAATTACAGAATTCCGCCTCATAATATAATATATTATTATGTAAACCGTACGACCGGAAGCTCTAATCTCGCGAGAAAGACGATTCCGGAGCGTATTGAATTACGACCATTCATACGGCTGCGGCTCGGCTCGATTTTATTGTAAAAAAAAAAATACACCCGCCAATAGCGAGTGCGTCGTCGCATAATCTGCAGTCGGTCGCCATGTCGCTTCGTCGGCATTGTCATCCGAATGATAACTTTATGGAAACTAATAAGAACGTAATATAATATTATTATTATCGCAGAGCGTATTGACTACGTATCGACGTTGGGGGAAAAAAAATAATCGGAACGTAAATAAACGTGTAATAACACGTGTAACGTACGAAAGGAAAAATATCGGTTTTATTTATTAAAAAGTTGTGGCAAAACGAAAATCGTTATGATTGTTTAAAAAAAATTCGTTTATAATTATTAAATATCAACACGACAATTGGCGATTTATTTATTTTTAAACGCTTAGTGATATGCATATTATATTATTACGATTTTAAAAGACAATACAATAACGATTTATAGCTTTTATTTCATTCTTATAAAATGCTAATAGGAGGAACTCGATGTAATCGAGTAAATATCGATATTTTTTACGTTTGTATTTGATTTTAAGATTAAAAAAAATAAAAATGCAGGCGTATGGAACAGCAGTTCGTGGAGTAAATGGTGTTTTCTATTTTTTTTAAATTGTAATCGAGTTTTTAAAAATCTATCTCTCTAATCGAGTTTCTAAAGCCACCCCTGTGATACGTGTGTTTAATAACTGTGATAACCGCGGTAGTTTTGGCCGTATTTTATGGGCGAGGCGAATCGTTTATAAAAATTACGCGTCACAATAACGGGCGTTGAGGAAAAAAAAATCGTAAAAATCATTATAATTACTTATCGACATTTAGCCGAAATAATTTAGATTTACCTGCGCGCCTTGAGTGGAAGTGTTTTTATCGTCGGACTTGCGACCTCGAAATGGCGTTTCTAACATTGCGATGACTGTGTGCGTGTGGTGTTCGTCACGACCGACGACTGCATGCGTAATGGAAATTTTTTTCTTAAAAAACCAGCGTTCGGTTTGACTTGTTAGAAAAATAACAGTATACAAAATACGCGTGACGTCAGACGACGACAATATCCGACGACGGCGGCGATTCGGACGAGACTGAAACGGTGTGGATCGATAATATAATGATTTTCGTACCAATCGATTTCACTACAGCCCCGCCGTGCGATCGACTGCGCCGCGCATTGTCTCGTCAGCTAGTGGGGCGTGGCGACGACAATAACAACCGGATTCTTTTATTCGTTCGTTTGGACTTTGAACGCGACCGACCGCCGATGTGCCCCACCTGTACCGGCTTCGCGTTCTATTGTTATTTATTTTACACTAGCGTAGTTTTGATGAAAAAAACAAAACGGAAAATACAACATTAATCATAAAATCATTATGACAATATATTAAAAGAAAAACATAATAATAATAATAATAAGAACCGACAACATTTTTCGAAATTTATTCGTATCATGGCGAACGGATAAAAGTTTTTCGACGGGGAGAAATAATTTCATCAAACTTTCTCGATTTTAAAAACGCGCTGCACGCCGACGCGCGCGACGTGTCAAAATGTTTTTTCCGAAATTCCGATGTTTAAAATCTATTTATCAGATCCGGACGCCGCCGCCGCGCCGGGTCAAAATGTAAGTGTTTGCACACGGCACCGAGTCTAGACGACGTGTACGAAATATATACGAGTACTCGGTCTTCGGGTAATTACCGGACACACCTCTGGGTAACGACGACTGTCCCGTTTTTTTTTTCTCTCGTTTTCTCATTTTCTCTACACGGTCGTTTTAGTATACGAGCGCCGGAGAAATATTTGAAAACGACGCGCGTCGATGCGAAACCGAAATTAGTTTTGCTCGGCGTAATCTTTTAAACGCAACAACGGCTCTCTCTCTCTCTGTCTCTCGTTCTAATGCTATTTCACGTGTGCGCAGTATATTCGTTGCCCCTGCGACGCCAGACCCGAAATAACGATCCAATATTGGCGCGCGCGAGAGGTTTGTCTCCGACACGCGTTAAACCTACAATAATAATAATAATAATATACTTAATGTTTTTAAACGCGTGTGCCGGAGGGACGCGATCGCGCGCAACGTCAAATCGTATATTATTATATATATACTTACATCATGTAAGTTACACGCTCGTATACTGTTTTCGAGTTTTATTGGGACAACGAGGTCAATTCGATTTAAAGGACCGCGCACGTTCAACCTGCACGATACTTACAATATATTTTACACTCGTTATATTATTATTTTTGTTTCTCTCAGACTAGGATTGACCGCGATAGTTTATATATATTATGTATCTATATCGCGTTCATATTATTGTGAACGTTTTTGAAATCATGAGATACGAGTAGAATGTACAGTTTTTTTCGGCTCGAAAATATTATGTCGCGACTTTTACATTATTATCAATTAGAGACGGGATATAAACTTTATATACTTTTCCCGATGTGTTGAGAGACCGGTCCTCACAAAACTCCACTCGAATTTGGATGTTTGTTATTACAACATCATACCGTCCATTTTCAACCTTTCAAGAGCTCTGCAAATCGTATCGAAACGTACGTCGTCGCATTGTGCAATCCATTAACGAAGAATATTATGTGACAGTCGGTAACACAGATTGATGAATTATTACACGACAACCGCGTCGACGTGTGCATTACGAATCGTGATACGTTCCGTGACTGCAGGTCGATCTATAGAAAATTATAATAATAAACCCGTCCGACACTTACAATAAGTATGAATATAATACATAAGAAGTTACTATGCAGACGAAAATCGGGGTAAAAGGGAATTCAGCCCCCCGTAATGAGACTTTGAGCTCCTCGCTCCATCATCTCGGTCGTAGTTCGTAGTTAATGAAATTGAAAACGTAATTAATTTTATCTCGAGATCTATCGACGTGGATTTTCATAACAAATGCAAGTATATGTTATGGCGTTGCGACGAGCCGATAGCAGACACACACACACACACACACACGAGAGGCGAAGCGATAGCAAACAAATATCAATTCTAATTCGAACTTGAAGCCGAATTAACTCGATGTGTACCCAATAGTCGTTAGCCCAAACGTTTTGGATTTAGGGCCGATCTACCCAAACGTGTTACGGTCTGTTTAATTATTGTTAATCGACGCAATAACATGTGATATGTTATTGAACAGTTATCGTTGATTGGATAAACGGTAATAATTAGGTTTCGGATGTCTATAAGAAGTCGAATATATTTATTTTTTTACATAGATCCGATCCAATTTTGACATGGATACATGTTTATTCGGCAACGTCAGTTTTAGTTTAGAAAAACTGTTCCAAAGTTTGACTTGATCTCCGTCGACGACAATGACAAAAAATAAAAACCCAAAAGAATGTATACTATATATAGGAAAAATAACAGAAATTGAAACGCTGTCGTCGGCAATCAGTAAGTAAACGAAACCGTTTAAAGCCTCGATAAAGACGTGTAGTCGGTCGTGTTGTAAAGAATTAATAATGATATTGTACCGACACAGATCTAATCGTGAAATTGTGCAACGGTTTTCGGATGCGATCGGAAAAAAAAAAAACGGACGATGGAAAAAAAGAGAATTGGCCGATCGCGTGATATTCTTAATCTCGTTCGTCTATAATCCCTCGTAAAACTGTTTACATTGCCCGTCGGCGACCCGTAATCCTGTACGGATATGATGGTCAGTGGTCGAGTGAAAAAGGGCAGACGGATCGAAACCGAAACGCGACATTCGAAAGATTAGACATTTTTTTTTTTTCATTCGTTTGGAAAAATTGAAACGCTAACCCTTTTTCTTGGGCCATCTCATTTGGTCTAACCGTCGTCGTCTGATTTACACGATAATGTTTATGTTTTATTTTTCACGATTTCACGACAGCCGCGGCGTTAAACAGAGTAATAAAAATTATTCGAGCCGAGCTCACACGTCGAATCACAGTCAATCGACACGCCGATAACAATAGGGACTCGTTCGGGGCCGCTAAAAAGACGATACGCCCCCGAGACGGCTTCGCGCGTTCTGTCGGAGTGTAGCTTTCGTTTTTCCGTTTGTCGTGCGGGATTACAGATTACGCGCGGTGGGTTTTTAAAAAAATATCTTTTTTCCGCATACGAAAACTCTGATTACGGGTCACCGAGTACGGTTAGTTTTTCAAAAGTTTTTTCGTGCGAAAAAAAAATATATACGAGTATATATATTATATTTATATATATATTCACAAAAAGAAAATAAGGTTTTTGTTGACAATATTTTGTGTCGTATGAGAAAAATCAACAAAATTCGGCAAAACACACACATAGACATTATACGACGGAAATTCAGCGCTCGGTGTTTGCTTTACGATTGCCTGAACTTTATTTAAATAGCCGACCGCGTGTTCCGCCGCCGACGCAGAAGAAATCGCAGAGTACGGGATTCTTATTTTATTCGTTTTCAAAACGCTAGGTGACGCGAATATTGATTCGTGCGCTTTTTAACCGATACGAAAATTAGTAATATTATTATAATTACTACGCGAGGAGTTTTTAAATTTTGGAATTACACACAAATATATATTACGAGTATATTGATGAATTTCGTGAAATAAAACCGTTCGCTATGAGCATAACAAATAATTCGAAATCAAAACACTTGAAATGCCATCGGTGCTTAAAACAAACCGCGATCACAAGGGTTGCGAGGAAACCACAATATTGATTTTTAAGGTTTAAAAAATATTTCGCGGAAAATTCGAACGCTAAAAATGAACAGCCGCCGCGAGTGTTCCGAGTACGAGTGTACAACCGAATCGGAGTAATTGGTTTCGATTACGATTGATTTTCATACGTATTTTCGGACGGTTTTCGAAATGCGCGATCGTCGTCATCGATAATATGCTTATTCGAGTGACTTCATGTTTTTCACGACTCTTCTGTGAGCTTAAAGAACACTCGAATACATTTATGGTACTTTACACGTATATGATATTGTACCACAACAACGCCTCCGCAGTGAAAACTTGAAATCGGTTATAACTCGCGATTACTAATGAAAACCAGTCGTTTGTACAAAAACTCGTTTTCATTTAAGTTTGTTTAGATTATTCAGTCTTGGCTGGTTTTATTGATTTTTAACACTTGTTTTCGTTTTGCGAGCTTTATGATGTTGTGTATACCGTCGAATCGCTTCCGGAGAATTCACTCTTTCAACGACGTTTTTAATACACTTTCTGTCGTTCCTATGTGCTTTGAAAACCAAATTGATAAGCTGATATATTGGCAAACGATAATTCAGACGTTTGTTATTTTTTTTAAACAACGTACGATATTATACGGATTTCGAAAGCCTTTAAACGTAAATACAAAAATATTCTTTCGTTCGTCAAAATAATTCAATATGTTATAATATTACGTAATATTACGTAATACGTTTATATTATTGTATAATTGCGTATAATATCGTATAATTGGAAATTTGAGAGGTTTCACATGTTCACATTGGATTGATGATTTGTCGAAACGCGCGTTTTAAAAAGAAGCTTATAATTTTTGTTTTTGAGTCATATCTGTTAAACTAATTTTATGATAAATTGTTAAAAATATTTAAACGTATCTCGTCAATTTGACGATTACAAACTGAAACAAATCACATCGTGACGTTATCGGCATTACATATTGAAAATAAAATGACGATTTTTAAAGGTGCAGTTCAAATGCGTTGAATTCGTCACTTACGATTCGGAACAAATAACGTATCGCCGCCGTGCCCGCCGGCGGCGATAAGAACGTGAAATATCGGACGAGCCGGCAACAACGAATTGCTGTTTCTACTCGTTTCAACAATCGATTACAACGTTGGGCATTGTCAATATTGGAAAACATTAATAATTGATTTCGTCAATTCAATCGAAATTCTTTACGGTCCGCACTGCGATCGATACGATAATATTTGAACGCGCTTATTAATCACACCGTTGTAGTCGAATGTCGTATTAAATCGTTAACATTTTGTTAATAAACTGCAGCAGTTAACGAAGCTCTCGTTGTTATAATATCATGCCGAGGTGTATAATATTATAATACACCGTCCGAGATAGAAAAAAAGTTAATTTTACCTACTTTTTTTTTATTTTCAAAAGAGCAAAATGTTTATACGGACGACCATATTATTATCAAACGAGTCGCGGCGAATCCGCAATTTTATAATGTCCGACGAGAGCGGATCGTGAAATATCCAGAAACTTTTAAACGTCACGATGTGTCACTAGCACGCATAATAGCGCGTTGAAATATTATTATTAAGAGGTAAGTTTAGAAAAAAAAAAAAAATCACTTTTATAGTTTCGCGGTGTAGGTGTCGTTTCAATATTTCAAACGATATTTTTTCCACAAAAATAATCACAATATCGCGATCGGCATCGCACATTCTAATGAAACGAAAAAAAAAAAAAAACAAAATTCCCGGAAAAAATATAAAATTCACGCCGTCGTCGCGGAAATTCATTAACCGGGAAAATTAACTAGAAGAGCCACTGCCTCGCACGACCTCGTTGTAATAATACGTATTAAAAGGAAATTGTCCATTATAATTTCACGAGATACGATATAACGTAATGGGCGCCTAAGTGTGACGCGTGTTACGCGTATAAAATTCGTTTTAACGAATTCGAGTTTAAGCCGAAAACCTCGCGAACAGCGTTACGCTCAAGCACACGCGCGGTATTATTAAGTACGACTCTTAATGGAAATAATATTCGTCGGAACAATAATAATTATAATAATAATAATAATAATAGCCGAGCAAATATTTCGAGACCGCGCGCGGATTTCGTTCGAATAATTTAGTAGCAATCATGTAACGATTACACGACTATACGACAATATAAGAATCCGACGACGGCGGAAACGGGCGAAAACCGTATCGCCGAGAGGCACGACGACGGCCCGTTGCGACTTACGATATTATACCATATTTTACCAGGGACGGCGGGTATATCCGAGTTTCGAGCCGACGAATTGCAAATCTGAGGGCGGACTTGATTGCCCACTCTGATCGGTCGCGGGAAATCGACGAATTCTCTGTGCCCGGTTTTAAGTCGATTGGATTTTTTCTCGAGTCAAATAAACGGTTTTCGTTTTGTTTCCGCACCACTGCCGATTTAAAAATGATCGTTTTCGTTTTTCACGGACCATATTTAATTTTTACACGTTTACCGTCGTGATTTGCTATTCATATATGAAAAAAGTTTGCAAGTGCGAGAGAAATCAAAGGACGAGTTGAATAGATTAATAATCTTTGGGTTTAATAGTGACGACTAGTTTTTAAAACGTCGCGATCGCTTAATATGTTAAAAAATTCCTTGTAAATACACAATCCGTATCGATTGTGATACAACAGGTATCATTTTAAACACAGTGTTTCGGTAGAAAAATCAATGACTTTAATTTTTATGGAACTCTCAAACTGCAGTTTTGATATTGAAACGATTTTCCTTAACTCCTCGACGTTTTCAGCACGCTCCAGTTCAAATCTTCTATCTCGACAGTTTAGGCATTGTCGTCTCTCGTATTTCAAGTGGTATTAATTTAGGTACCGAAATAATATACCGATATAATATGTTAATAACTACAAACTTTGGTAAATTAATTCTTCTTTTTAAGAGTTAACGTAGTTAATCGTATAACTTGTAGGCGCACTAATATATTCATGGATGGTATTCGCATCGACAGTATATAATTTTTTTTTTTTAATTTTAATAGTTCTACGTTTTACCAAAACAAGGCACCTCATGTAAAAAATGCAGTTTGGAATACTGCCGTTGGATATAATGTACAATCGTATATTTTATAGTTTGATAATATATGATAGGATTTTACAAAATGATCGACGTGAAACGTGTGTGTAGTTGATTTTTTCTCACAATCTATTGTTTCGATACATACGTTTTATAACAACTATATAGAGATTGATATTGTGTGTAAATTGAATCGCCTTGCAGCGAATCTAAAAAAAAAAAATGATTTTTTTTAATACTGAATTCGTTTCAGCAGAGTTAAAAAAATGTATTTGAACTTGGTGAATATTATACTTTGCTTTTGAGAGCATATAATGTATTTCATTTTTTTTTTAATTAATTTTTTTTCACGCATTGAAATCTACGGTCTATTTTTTTATGGATTTGTATTTTTCTGAATAAAATTGAACTTAGAACTGAGAGGAAAAACGATACTTTCGGTATTCCGGGAAATTTCAGGACGTCAATGCGACTCTTGATCCCCACAATAACGTCCTCGTGCGAATCCTTAAAGAACGCCATAATTATATGTATTTTAATCGTTTAATCGCGAACGCACTGTATCAAAAGGGTCGTAATCAATAATTGTATGAGTAAAATCTAGACGTTATTATGCTAATGGCGTAAGAGAACCGAGTAACAGAGGTATTCGGCGTATTAAATATCAAAAATAAAAGGCCACGTGTATAAATATATACGAGCAGACGATTTGTTACGGTTTTAATTATTCAGAAGATGTATGCGTAATATTTTATGAAAACAACTGCTCGGAGTTTTTGGACTTTATTTGAATTGGCAGTTTAATTATTATTTGAAATAAACTGCCGACTGTCGGCGGATGCGATGTTATCGAATTGTCCGCCGTAATATTTAACTACTAGATTAGCCGCAAAAGAAAAACCTTAGTCGTGGAAATTAAATAAACGAGTTGATAATGAACGAATCGGTATACTTAATGGTTTGACGAATTCGACATTTAAGTTTTGCCTACTCTAAACTCTGTGGTGGTGGGATACTTTGGCATGCCGTACGTTTTATTGATTTATTTATTTTTTTTTTTTTTGTTGGTTGAAGCACACTGAAATAGTAAAAATATGAGTTCTAAAATTACGATTTTAAATAATTGTGAAAATATTTTCGACACAACAATAGTTGAGACGTCGAAGTGGTAGAATTTCTCATTTTAAATGCTATAACAGGGATCATTAGGTTGTTTCGGAGTTAAGGTACACATTGTTCGCGTGTACTGAGAAAAAGTCTTTCGCTCGAATTAGACGTTAAAAAAAACAACGAAACCGACAAAAAAAAAATACTCTAGGATACAATATTAACGGGGTACGTATTAAATAATATATCGTACTGGGCGGCTCTTTCACCGAAGGACACTCGATTTTCCGGAAAACGTTATTATTGTCATTTTGAAAGTTTTTCACGTCATCGAAATTTCGAAATTCGTTACGTGCCGCGGTTATTTTACTATTCTTAAATAACTTTCAAAGTCGTTATCATACTTTTGACCGCCGCCGCGCGACGTTTACTTTTGAATTTTTAACGACACCGCCGATTTTCGATCGCGCGTCGATTAATAATTTAACCAGACACGTTTCTAATGGCAATTATTGGCCTTTGAAGTCGACTGCGTTACATTCGACCGTCCGGCAAATTATAATCTTTGCGAAATTCGAGAGATGCATTTGCCGAGTGTTCGCACTAGCGCCCGGCGACGATTACTCATAATCTAATATTTAAATTTAATAATGAGTCGAACAATCAAAAACCTAACTTTTAATTGAACATTATGATACGGCGTCGTCGAAGTTTGTTTATGAGTAGGTAGGTACTCGTCAGCGTAACAAGTATACACACTTGTTGTTGGCCCGACCGGTAGCTGTAAACAAACTTCTTGTTTTTGAAAACCAAATTTCCCGAAACGATTAAACTTCGACGAGCTATTATGATTCGGTAACGCGGATAAATGGAAAATATTACAACTCTGCGTCTAATATTCGGAGAAAAAATGTAATAGGTAATCAATATCGACGCGGAGTTTTGCTTATAATAATAGTTGGAGTGGAATATAAGATTTCCGAGAGAATCGTCCGAAAGGAGAATATTGAATAAGTCAGTAAATATGTATAAAAAAAAAGAAAAAAAAGACAGTCGTTTTTCCGACGACGTACACAAAATACTCGTTATAAATCGGTCGTTTCGGTAACGTCGCGTTGATTAATGTCGTTATAAATACTGTTTTTGTAGTCTTCGCGGACTAATAATATACCGAACGCGGG
Source organism: Drepanosiphum platanoidis (assembly GCA_948098885.1). Classification (NCBI taxonomy): domain Eukaryota; kingdom Metazoa; phylum Arthropoda; class Insecta; order Hemiptera; family Aphididae; genus Drepanosiphum; species Drepanosiphum platanoidis. Next base: position 8,020,124 of record OX402532.1, read on the forward strand.
CGACCAAAGTAGGCACTATTCGCACTGTGAAATATTGATTTCTCGCGTGTAATAGGCACCGTACACAGCCCGGACGAGGCTAAGGTCAACATTAATCATTTAATGATTAATACGACGGCCAAACACTACGAAGAGTACACTATTATTATTAATATTTCGTATTTACGTGACGAGAAAAAAAAAACGAAGAAGAATAAATATCGTCGATTTTCGTAACGACGATACGACGTGTGTGACGTGTACGTACAAAAACGTGACACGTCGACCGCGTAATTATAACGATATCGTACAAAGTCAACGTCGATTTGGACGGGAAATAAAATAATTTAATAATCGTCTCACGTTTCGGCGACGGATATAGTTTCTAAAGGATAACATTTTTGATCATTTGTATCGAATTCGTTCGCTTTGCGTTCGTGAAATGCGTTTCTTCGAAAAACGCTATGCGGTTTTTTAGCGTTTCTACGCGCTTTTCAATCTCCCCGATCTGCCGTTCGCGATTTTTTTTTTTTCGAATTTCAAAACGGGCGCGTTTATCTTTGCCGTGGAAGTTCGCGTCGCATTAACGGAATGCGTTTTGAAGAAAAATCGAAGAAAAATACTTTCTTCCGCGCCGCGTCCATATCGCGAACTTTTACACTCGACCGTTGTCGCGACAGTTCAAGTGAATCGAATAAACTACTGCGACGATATCAATCTCTCGAAATATTCTATTTAAAACCGCGTAACTTTTTTAATTTTGTATTCTCGTCCGTCTCGCAGTAAGAATAAAAACGGACACGTTTATATCATACTGCAGTCTAAGTTTTTAAAAGGACTTTTCACGAATCGAGAGATAATATCTTGTCGTTTACAGTGTCTGTCGCCGCCGCGAAACGTTTAGGAAACTTTTTCGAAAAAAAATTCATTAATATTTATACCGTCGTCCGTTTGTAAAACTGTGTGTGTGTGTGTTTTTTCAACTCAAAAAGGTAACGTCGATTTCGTTACGTTTTACGTCTTACAAACATACGAAATCAAAACTCGTAGAAATAATAATGTGGATGATGTTATACTGTTTGTTATTTTTATTACTGTCCAAGTCGTTATTATTATGAAACTACGATTTGCACGATTACTGTGTTTGGTGTGCGAGAGATCTATTTTGGCATAGAGAAATGATCAAGTATGGTCTTTTAATGGCCGCGTGCTGGAAAAAATCACTGTATAGGTAGTTCCTACCTTTCAGTATAAATAAAACATGCCAAATACAGATGAAGCACTGCCGTTGCCCAATGGGATTTTGAACAGCTTCATATTTCCCTTTACAAAACAGATCTGAAGGTTGGCGTGCCTATTGTGCTGCCTCGTAATTTGAACGCGCCAAAACCTTGCAACGGCGCTGTGGATTGCGAATACATTATTATTTACAGAAAGAAAAAAAAAAAAAATGTAAAAGCCGTAATTACGTTTAACCAGTTGTGGTAAGGGAAAAACGGTATTTATGCTCAGGATACCCATAATTCCATATAATTACCCATTCGAGTTCAAAAGGTCGCAGTTTCTTATTAACGTGACGGTCGAGTGCGATTCAGCGCGTTTTAATTTTCTTGGAAATACGGCTGAGCGTGGGTCGGCACTATACAGAGAACGCGGTCGTGATCCTTAAAAAGCAATACTATCGAGCGCAAAAACTAATGTTCTAAATATAATATTATTTACAAGCTACGCGAATAGAAAATAACATTTTTAAGTCACGGTATCTGTTTCCAACAATCACTCGGTACTCTGATTTTTCATCAAGTATTGTGAAATAATATTTAATATATTATTATGAGGACAGACTGAAACTATAACAATTATCACGCGTAGGAATTTACTCGAACTGAAATTCTGAACTAACACAGTAAACGATCGAATCGTATTATCGTGTACGGCAGCGTTTTGCTAAGTTTTCCTACAAGAGACCTTTTGGAGATCGAGACGTACAAAAAAATACTTCCATAAAATTATGTTATATACAGCGGAATGTGATAAAAAATGTGAAATACATTAGTGATGTATTTTAATTTTTAAATAAAATTACCTCGACGTTAGTTATTGCGCATTTTCGTTGTTTGCTGAAACGGCAACGTTGTAAAAAAAGTAAAAAATAATCTAGCGCGCTCGGTCGTATGCTACCCTAGTTCTAGCCTCGCGACGACTATGACAATTAATAAATCGCAAAAACAATTACAGAAAATATACAAATACAAACATACGCTGACATTGAAAGTCAAATAAAAAATATCTCCCGACTGGAATGGGACAACAAATGGAAAGCAAAAAAATGAAAAATCGAGCAGAGTCAAAAAGAAAATATAATATATAATTTACAAACGCGGCTCGTAAATTACAAAGACGGGAAATACGAGACAGTAATTAACAGAATTGGCCATAGAAAGCTGACAGGTGGTTGTGTGATTGCCAAAGGAGAACATCCAATTTGTTCAACCTGCGGAACATCGCAGCTCGCAATAAATCATATTTCTACAGAATGTCGCCGATATGAAAAACAAAGAAAATAAAACAATATATCAGACCAATTACGCGAAATCCTTGGACCTTAAACCGATGAAACGAACGAAACGATGGATTGTTTAGAAAACAAACAGTATAAATTAATTCGGAAAATAAAAATAGAAATTGTAAATAAATCAAAACGTAAACAGTGGGTAATAACCGTCGTTGTCGAAGCGTTTTCCGATCGATATGAATAATAATATTAATAATGAAAGTGTAACCGCGACGCCGAACTCTCTAAAGGAAGTAGGTTCGAAATATAAGGGTTGCTTTATCCACGGACTGCGGTGCGCGGCACGTTCGCGTGTGAGCGATGCCGCGAACGTCGTCGTTGTTCTAGCAAATGGAAATTATATTCTCGCCCGACATTGTTTATAAAGAAGCACAACAGCTGTGAAATAAAATCGAAAAGTTTCCTTTATATCGTACCTATCGTTATGCAATATATTTCACGCGAATACGCGTATGTGCGTATGGCCGAACGGACGTTTTTATTTTTTTTTTCCCCGTCGTCGACGACGTGCGATTCGGCTACTCTCGGTGCGGACACATTTTAAAAAAATATTCAAAACGTTTTATACGTTTTAAAATTATCAAAAGGCCCCGCGTACCGTGTTGACCGTACGAGTTCCATGTAGACCGCACACGCGACGACGACGCGACGGCCGGTATTTTTTTCGCCCTCGGAATAAAGCAATTATCTCTAATGTCACGACGACGGACGAGAGCGGGCGAGTAAATAATATTCGTACGCGGCGGACGGTCGTATAAACAGTCGGGTGTATAATAATATCGTTCGCGGCGACACGGAAAATGAATATCGCGCATTCGCGCCGCAGTCGAACGAATGAAAAAAACGACGAGAAAATCAATAACGCGACGGCAAACCAATACGGAGTGCTGTGTATGATCGCGTGGAGGACGCGGATTTCCGTTGTATTTTTTTGCCGAACGGCGGCGGCGGCGGACGTAATAACGTCGTAACTGTCTCGTGCCGATCAAATATTTATTTCGCCGCGTTTTCATCGAAACGATTATTGCACGCGCGATCGGCCGGCGCGGCGGCGATGGGGACGCCATAATATAAAATAATGACAATATACGGGTAATATGATTATCGATCGGACGTCCGCCGGCGGCGTGGTCGGTGGACGTTTCGACCGACACGATAATATTTCTAGGGAGGCGCTGAAAACGTTTATCCCGATATTTGCATAATATCATTTCAAATCGCTCGTCTACGGACGCGCATTCGTCTCGCGATCAACAATACCCGGCGCGTCGCGTCGAAAATCATTTTCCGACTGGTATAATAACGTTGCACCGGTATTTGAGTTTTAGAACGATTTCGCGAAACCGGCGCCGATTCTGACATCGATCGTGTTATAATATTATTTACACGGAAACAATCGAAACGGGCCAAAAAGGTTTTAACACGTTCACGGCCGCGTGTCAACTATAGCTGACACATTGGGTTCTCTTTATATAGCCCCATGTCAAGTATAGTTGACACGGGGGTCCATTGATTTGTATACGGATTTATTTGACCCGGATATTTTTAACGGACTTTCCAAATTATGCCGTGGCCGTGAACGTGTTAATTGTAAGGCGCGTCGTCGGGGGCGCACGTTTGAAACTCGAGAGCGTCCCGCAGAATTGCCGCGCACGACCGTCGAGCTAACAGGTAGGTTTTATTGTTTCGCATAAGCAAATTATTATCATCGTTTCGCGATTATAACATTTCCGGCCGACGACGCGACGCGACGTCGATATTATAATACCTTGCCGACGCGCGACGGTTCGAAATCCGTTTCGCCGACGATAACAACAATAATATTAATAACTATCGATATTGTTCTGGAAACAATAATATTGATAATAATAATAATAATATGTATTGTTGCGGACGTATCGCGAGACCGCATTGTTCGGCGGCGGACGGGAATCGCGCATTCCGACGACGCGGAATAAGCGCCGCCGGCCGACGACGACGGGAACGCGACCGAGTGCACCGCGTAGGCAGCCGTATTATCGTGCTGTTGTATTATAATTGTGAAGGGAAAACCTTTCGATGCACTTCATTATAATAATATAATATAACGATAATTAATAGACCGATGATTAATGGGTCGGACCCGTTTCAAACGTTCCTCCCGCTTTCCGCCGCGATCCGTTTCCATCCGCGGCCGTCATAAAGGGTTAACCGGTGCGTTTAATGTTTATTGTGTGTTGCCCTTCGAATACCGTGCCCGTTACGTGCGAGTAGTAAGTGTGCGCGTTAGGAAAAAGGGGGAAAAAAAAAAAAACGAAAAGAATATCACGCGTAGATCAGTGATCTCAAACTCAAATTATCTACGGGACATATATTCTTTCGAAAAAAGTCCGCGGGCCAAAGTGTCCTCTTTTTTCTTATACACTAAAAACTCAAGACAAAATGCATTTATCTTAACGACTTATTTATAAATGTATTATGAAATTACTTTTATTATAATTACTATTACCAATATTATTTATATAAACAAAGTAGTTGTTTATTTTACTTATTATTACTACAAAATTATCATTGAAAAAATATGATTGACTTAAAAAAAATTAGAAAATGTATTTTTATTGCGGGCCGTATGTTCGAGACCACTGGCGTAGATCATCGGCCGACGATAATAGTAATTCGTTATTTTTTGTTCCCGTCCGTCACGTATAGTTTTGACAAGAACACTACAGGTCTCATCCGATCGTCAATAATTCCGAAACGTTTCTGATCTGGTATATTGAAGAGGAATTTTTATGTATTTAATTTTCCACTGTTTTTTTAATAATTTACGTTCTTCATTCGTCGGGTTCTTACTTTAAAATACGGAAAAAAATATATCAAAAATTCGTAGGTTTTATTATTTTTTTACCAACATTTGAATTTCAAATTTCGATGAAATCACAGATTTTGTTTTTATGGTTAAAAATTCATAAAGCTTTCGATTTTACTTCTTAATGCGTGGCAAACGAAACCGAACGCATACGTTTCTCGATCTAGTAAAAATATTATAAAGTCTATTCTCTTATCTATTTCTTCTACCTTTTACTTTTGAAGTTGCATTGTTTTTTGTAATGATTTCTAAAAATCTCGTGATATTCGCTGTCGTATTATTTGTATTGTATTCGTTTTAGATTCTCAGTGAATCGATGGTGGTTTTATTACGACATCGGTTTGTTTCTTTCCCGTGCGCAACAGTTCGATCTGAAGACGTGTTTCAACCGAATAATAACACGCGTGTTCCTGCAATCGACTGATGAGTACTTTTGAGTAGTCAATTAATCATTCTCAATAATTGAAGTCGAATATTTCGAAGACAAACATATTATTATCTGAAAGTTTAATATCGGATCAGTGTAAAAAAAAACGTGGTCCGATACACACGGGGCATTATATTTTTTACAGCTATACTCTATAAAAATTAACCTTTTTTTTTTCCTTCTTTTTTATTTCGATGATTTCCAAATTCATTACATCAGTGAACTAAACATATATAAAAACAATCGCAACGGAGCCATAAATTTTCGACGACCCAGTAAATACAAATGCGTGGAATTTTTTTACTTTAGTACACCACCGGCTGAGAAACCGAACCGGCTCCAATAATGAGAAGAACAACCCCGTAGGATATTTTCGTCTCTTTTACTTTTATTTGTTGGCGTGCGATTCGGATGCACAGTAATTGAATTACTGGCGCGTATAATACGCGTGAAGTATTGTTTGTGCGAGTACCTATGCAATATTATAATGTGATATAGAGTTCGCGCTTTCGTATTTTTGGACGAGATCGTGTGTTTTTAATTACGCGCGTCGTTAAATAATTATTTAATTTAATATCGTTCACATAACAATGCAAATTTTTCGAGTTCGACGTAACGAACGTACTATTATTATTATTATTATTTTCTTTTATTCAAACGACTGTGTGTCGACGAGTCGTTAAAAAAAAAATCCTACACGTTTGCAGCGGGGTCGGTCGTGCTCATTGTCGCGTACAGTTTTTATTATTTTTTTTTTCGTCGTCATCATTACACGTGATTATTATCTCGTACGTTTTATTTTTTCACGAATTATAACTCTCAATACGACAACTCAAAACGTAAAGGCGGCCCATGCATCGCAACGATACGTATGCATATTTTTATCAGTGTGCTGTATCTTATAACGGGTTGAATTCCAATTGAAATAATTATTGCGGTTTTTCTTTCATACGATAATTAATATTGATATTGATATTTTTCTGTTTTAAATTATATGTGTCGATATTCGAACGCGGTTGTCAGCCAATAAATGTCATATTTTCTATCATTGTCTGTTGACGAACATCGTGACATTCGGCAACTGCGTCGTCTTCTCATACTGTCGCGTAATTAAAATACGACCGCAGGCATCGCTATTTGCCGCGCGAACAAGTTTCGCAGAGTTCATATTGAAATAACCACCGGAGTCCGTAAGGTGTTCAACAAATCAGTAATTATTTCCAAGATCACGTCGAGAAATGTCACTCGAAAAACTTGCGCAGATACACCACCGCCTAAGGATCCTTCCGGTCGTTACACGTACACGCCAATCCGAGGAAAATTAGTACACGCAAAAGCGACTTTTAAGACAACCCCGACAACTCCGTTAAACTCTCATTAGGGATATTTTCTAAATCCGTATCAGATTAGTACCCTATAATTAGCATCTCTCTAATTTCCGTCTCCTATTCACTACCTCCATAGAGGTCGGATTTTTATGATTTTACATATTATATTTATTGTTTCTAGTCTGTGCGGTTAAATGGCAGAGTAAGATATTATCTTTACGATTTATAAAACACAATTTACATAGAAAAAATTTGTATTAAGCATATTTTAAGGGTTATCGATATAGTACATATTAATATATTAAAATTTTTAAAAATATACGTTTGAAAAGGAATTATTTGAAAAGTATATTCACAGAATGACGATATTGCCTAAACGACATAAAACATAATGTTTAACGATTTGTAGAGAATTTAAATCCAACCACTAACTATCACCGTAAGTACTCTGAGTGAATCGCAAACTGAATTTTTTATAATAGAATGTGTGTGTTTTTTTCATAAATGTTTTCGTGTTTGTCATCATGATTTTTGGTCAAATCCGATCACTTATTTCGCGGATAGTTTCCGGATAGAACATTTTGTTTGATTAATGCTTTGGCCAATCACTTTTGTAATCCCGTATATAGTTTTCCTAATAATTGAGAAGGAAAGCACAATATAGTTGTAATATTTAGATCTTTATATATAAACGTATACAAAACTTAAAAAAATGTATTATTTTAATTTTTTTTTTCTGTCTGCTTACGTTTTTAAGTCTTAATACCGAATACAAAATCAAAAATGTATTTTCTACAAACACAAAAGCAAGTGAATTCGTAATATATACAGGGGTCTTAAAAATTGAAATTGAACATCGTGAAATACTCGAGTTTAATATTCCTCTTATCTGTCTGAAGATGTATAAGACGAGAGTCTTATAAAATATGGTACGCTGGATCAGCTTTGTTGTGTTAATATTTAATACGATTCGAATATTATCAAAAAGTTTCCGTCCGGGTTGAAAATTTTGAAATTAGAATATTTTTCTTACGGAATAAAAAATTCCGGGGAGAACGGCAAAAATTTTCACTTCTCGCCCCCGTTTTTGCTCCGGGCACCGGTGGACGGTCTATACGTCCGAGTCGACGGCAAAGCAATGAGTTATTTATCATTCGAATCCGAAACGCTTATTCTACGAAAACGAAACAAACGCGGACAAACGCGAAACGACACGGTTTGCATTGGCAAAACTAACAAAATAGAATACAATACACGGATTGGGATAAAAAAAAAAATGTTGACCGGGACAAATATTAATGGTTCGGATCAGTCTACCGATCGTAATGATGGTAAACATTTCAGAGTTTGTAGCGTTTCTTTTCATTCGTATGCTTATTATGAGACCCGAGGACAGTAAAACAAACCCGACGCATAGACGTAGACAACAAACATTTACAAAATAATTCGAATCGATATCACACGATAGTTTTTTGTGAAACTACGGTTATTAGTTGGTTTACATGGTTCTAATTACAATGTATTGATGTTAAAACGTTGTTTTAAGTGGAGACATTAAGGGCTTAAAAGTTTAAAGCTCCTTGCGGACTGCTGCGTGAAAAATTTAGAAAAGGGGGTGAGAAAGTTCCGGTGTCCCGGCGGGCTTACACGTCCACCCCCGAAACGAACACGTCGTCTCGCGCAGGTGTTTATTTCGCACAATACAATTATGTTTGATTACTATGCGCGTCGACTGTGACGTTTGCGCGAGTTGTTTTTCGCCAAATGTTTGAGATGTTTTCGGTATTAGATGACCGCATGACGGCATCGCTACGTAACCATTATACGGTAGCGTTATTATAAGGTAACGATTAACTTTCGCGCGTCTTCGGAAACTAAAATTGCTAATTTATTATGTGCTTACGCGTATGTCGCAATAGCTTTTGTGCTGAAAAGTTATGTGTAATAGTTCTCGAAAGTATGATAAAATTCCAAACAACACGCAGTGTGTGTTGCTATAATGAGCTTCACAGTGTTTTATAGAATAATATTATAATAATATAACAGTGACGACGGCAGCGCATCCGACTTTCGATCGATCGCACGCGTGGGTTCCATCGACCGTCGCGCAAGGGCGGAACTATACACGACATTGGTAATTAACTCGGCGAGTTCAACGAGAATTCGGCGGGTAAAAAACGGTGTATTTTTTTATTTTTGAAAATCCAACCGTATGACGTTGTCGAACGTAGACTTTCGCTCAAACGTACGGCCCTCGCCTTCGATTGCCGCGACGACGCCGCGTCTAACATTATTCGTCGTCCAGCGGCTCCTGAATACGAGAAACGTCAAAACCGATCTGACGTCCGTTCACAGTGATCCGCTAATAAATCGTCTTCGTTATTGTCCGCCGACCATAATGATTATCAGCCGTTTTTATTTTTTCATCTTTTAAAGATATTTTATCATTTTAATAGATTACTTTAGATATTTAATAATAACACGTTTGACAGACGAATACGCCGGGGCGGCTGTGCGCGAGCAGAAATCTGGTCGGACGCGTTGCCTCGTTGGAGTATGTATTTATTTCTTTCGACCGAAGTCGAGTAACGTTTCGATAAATTATTACTACACATTTAGAAAAATACAATTAAAATGGCGTAAGAAATAAAATACACTATTCATCGTGAATAAAACGACCCAATAAGGTTACGACAGATAAATACAATAATCTATAATAATATATGCATATAAAATCCAAATACCGCTCGCTCACTGACCGTTGCATCTCAAAAACTACACAACGTACGAACTTGAAATTTGAAACAGTCATTTTTATCTAATGCTCGTCGACGTGCAACAAGAAAGGATTTGAAAATTTAATATATTTATCGGCGTTACTATTTCGTAAGCAACATTATTTCCGAATCTACCGGTTAAACGTGAACTTTTGAATTTATTTATTATTTGTTATAACTTTTATGTTAAAATAATGATCTTATTTTACTCATTTGTTATAATCGTTAACGCGTTTGTTTGTTCTATCTGCAACCGTGTACCTGAGTATCGACCGCGGGAGTGTCGTGCGTTTTATACGAATGGCCTTCATACCCGCCCGCATAATGTAATATAGAAATAATGTGTTTCGGTGAAATTCCTATTGTGACGTGTCCAACGTGAACGCGGCGAGCGCGAATTAGCGGCAGAAGCGAGCGACTTCGTGTTTCGATATTTTTTTGGTTTTTCGGCGCGCCGTGTGTTTTGAGGCGAGTTTTTTGTACTGGTCGACAAAGAATCAACTTGAAAAGTCGTCGAGTTTACGATTATTTGAAAGTGCTCCACTAAAATAGCTATTGATCGATCATGCCGACGTTAATATAAATTATTATTGTCAGCACGTCTAAATCGAGATCAAGAACTTTTTAGTAGTTTTACGCACCCTTCTGTGGCCCCGTCAAATATCACGCGGCGCAGTTCTTCCCCACGACCTCGCCTTTTCTGTATTGCGGTCATTATATTTCGTATACTCCCGAAGCAGCATCGCCTCTTTTAACTCGTACGATTTTTCACAGTCATTTCGTAATGTTTTTGAGAGATTTTTTTTACGAGGCGTTTTCGATTTAGAAAATATTTTCACGATTTACAACCCGCGACGTTTTCTTTTCAAACATATTTGTCGTCAAAACAACTAGAGTTTCTCGGAAAAGGATTTATAGCACGAAACCTCGGCACCGAAAATTCATTATTTCTATAGTTGTATTGTTGTTAAATGAATCGCCGTATTTTTATCTAGTTTTTTCTTCGCGCTACCTTCTTTTTACTTTAGCAATATCATTGTGTATATTATATTCCGCGTAGTGGACCGTTATTGTTTCACCTGACCCGCCAGCTAGTCTTTCGAGAGAAAATAAATGTCAAATAAAATATTTTCGACGACGACGCGTCGAATAATAAGGAGCACGCAGTCGAATCTGCTTTCCAACGAGAGAAAAGAAAGAGAAAAAAAAATCTCACGGTCTCGAATAATTAGCGGCAAACGACGCAATTATAGCGGAATAAAACTCTGGGCCTGATGAAATTAAAAGTTTTTAATTTGTGGACAACAAATTTATAATACCCTAAAATTAAGAAAATCGCGGCAAAACGTCTCTACGATATTATATAATATAACGTCACGTTATTCGAAAAGTTTGATGACTTTTAAACGAAATTGTTTACGAACATTAACTCTCTCTCTCTCTCTCTCTCTCTCTCACTCTCGACTCTGTATGTTAAGCGGCGACTATATACATAATAATATTATAATATATACGGTTTAAATGATTATAATTTATAACCGATGAAATTATTAAAGTTTCGAAACAAAGTAACCGTTAAATCCGTTCGACTGTAGCCGTGTGCGACCGTTATGTGTAAAAACTTTGAGTTTTTAAGTATACACATCATGAGACTACGGTATTCTGTCTGTAGTTTTGTGTGTTTTCACTTGTCACGAGTTAAAAATTCAAGTCGTCACGGTACGATATCAACTCGGAAATTAATTACGCGTATAAAGCAAAGGAAAAATATATATACACACACACACACACATATATATATATAGTTTTGGTACAGGCGACTTTATTCAAAGGAAATTTCATAAACATAACATAAACTTAATACTAATAAGATGGGATGAAATTATTCGGACGTTTCCTATTTATTAATTTCAGCAGACTAATATCTACGAGACGTGTATATTATTATAATAGAAGCGGGGCGGTCACTTAAAATAATTTTATTATCATAATGAATTCAAAAGCAATTAATATCGCGTTCTCAGAAAACGGGTTTGAGCTGAGCGCGTTTAAAACGACGCAAAAGACGTTTATTGTTATTAATCCCATAATCATAATATCCCGTAGATTGAAATACAGAGTGTCCCGCGGACGTCCGACAAATTCAATGCATAAATTTATTCTAACGAACGCTCGTGAAACGATTCAAACAAAATTTTTTCCACGCACGAGTCGATTTCTCGATATCGTACATCGATTCGCCGCGACAATAATAATATACGAAAGAGTTTCGTTTACGCTCCGTGTGAACCAAGGCTTTAATAATGCGAATAGAAAATATTAGGCGGATTATCTTAAGTTTTGGTGTGTAATTAATATGACGTGTTAACCGTACAGGCGTTTCAGTCCGTTTCTGTTCGCGTCATTACCCCGGTACATGTGAAAAAATTCCCTCCACAAAGACCACGAAACCAGCAAACAACATAAATCGATCGGCAAAAAAATACTACTTAATCTTCCATCGTAGATCTCGCGCCTTGTCATTTCTCGTCTTTCCGCCGCAACTATTGCTGACGCGTCGTTCAAATCGAAAACGGTGTCGAGATCTTCTTGCAAATCAAATATTTAAAGATAAGAATTAACATCTAGTAAAGGGCTCTTTATCAACGGACGTTTTCTAATATAATATTATTATCCGCTTTGTTTGTAATTAGCAAGCAATGGCTTATTGTGCACGTCTTCACAGAGACGGTTGATTTTAAACAATAATACTATTATGTTTGCCGGACGATCCAATTATCATTAACGTAACAATTGACCCGAAGAGATTGATATTTACAAAGGTTGTAAACGATTCGCCCTGTATGGTAAATAATAATCGTACGTATTTCGCGTTTCCGTCGACGCGCCGCGCCGCCGTCTTATCGCGCATTTACGTTGAAATGTGATTTTTGGTTATAATCGAAGTTTTCGAGAACTTTGTAGAGAACTCCGAGACGGAGGAAAAAAATAAATACCCAAAGGATTAATATATTACCAATACGCGGTGTGTATAAAGTGTAAAGTGTCGTCGACAATAGACAAACTTTGGACAAATACCGAAATACACATCAAACTCCTCGGGGAATCACAATTTGAAAACTATTCCTTTACCAAAGTCGCCGCGGCGTATTATTATGTATTTCGATTCGGATAGACGACGGTTTTTGTTTTCTTTTCCGCTAGAACTATATATTATTACAGCCTTTATACGGAAAAACATCGGTGTCTATATAGTGTAAGTACGAGTAATATAGGATACGTCTTGTATTCCTACGAATATTTATCACGTCGTATAAATGTATAATAATTGGTATATTACACTATGTATTATAGCATTACGTAACGTATTATTTGTCTACATTTCATACGTCATTGTTGTCAGTGGCGGCTCTGGGGTTGAATTTTATTATTGTATATAATATTATAAACTGTATGGCTTTCGTTTTCCAGCGTTGTCAAACATATTCTATTAAATTGTGTGTTGATTAAAATTTTGATTTTTCCTTTAAATCTCGCCACAACGAATCGTGTTTGTTTATACTATTGATATGACGAATTTCGACGCGACGAACTTTCGATAATATACCGAAGTGTTGAAATTTGTTACATATTTGTGTGCGAAAACGTTTATTAGTGGTTGCCTATTATGCTATACGAGGTGATTTAGCTGGTCGATTTTTTTCTATTTTCACCCCTATTAACCTCCCTTAGGGGTTGAATTTTAATAGATTTTTTTCATTATTTGATTTACAGAATATGTATGTCAAGTTTTAAAATGATCTGACCAAAAAATAACGTTTTACATTTTTAACAGCTTTTACCCCTTTTAAGGGTTGAATTTTGAAAAATAAGTCAATAGATTTTTCATGATTTGTATTACCATGTATGCTGAGTTTCAAAAAAATCCGATCGAGAAATAACGTTTTCATTTTAAACACATTTTACCCCTTCCGACTCCCTTAGGGGTGGAATTTTGGAAAATCCATTCTTAAGGGACCTCTGCTATACAAAACGAAACTATTGACGAAACGTAATACTCAAAGCTCCAGTGGCTCCGGATTTTTTCCATTTTTAACCCCCTTAGGGTTAATTTTCTTGAATGTTTTTTCCGTAAGAACCTTCTCCTGAAAATAACAAATACAACGATAAAAGAATTAGCGAAATCGATCCAGCCGTTCGCGCGCGATGCCGCGACCAAGGTAAATAGAGATTCTATACTTACTTAGGGATATTATATACTTTTTATATTTTAGTGTATTTAGTGAATAAAACGTTATGACATTTAAGAAATAATAATCGCGAAAAATATACGTTCGTCGTCTCTGATGATGTATAATATATGCAGTCGCGTTCAAAATTCGAACAGACATACAAAACGAAACCGGATGTGATTGCATCACGCGGCCGACTACTCGATAATACAATGGCTCCTGCGTGGGTAGTATGAAATCGATGCAACACAGTTCAAAGTTCGAACAGAAAAACAAAACGAAACCGGATGTGATTGCATCACGCGGCCAACTGCTCGATAATACAATGGCTCCTGCGTGGGTAGTATGAAATCGATGCAACACAGTTCAAAATTCGAACAAACAAAACGAAACCGGATGTTATTGCATCACGCGGCCGACTGCTCGATAATACAATGGCTCCTGCGTGGGTAGTATGAAATCGATGCAACACAGTTCAAAGTTCGAACAGACAAACAAAACGAAACCGGATGTAATTGCAACACGCGGCCGACTGCTCGATAATACAATAGCGCCTGCGTGGAAATGGTGCAATCGTTTTAAAAACGAAAACCATTAGGTCATCTTTAATCTACTATTAACGCGTCGTGTAAAATATTTTAATAATTCGCTCGTCGATACGTCGTATTTTTTGTTTGTTTTTCTTATGCCAAACCGATTGATTTAGTCTGTTTCGAAAACGTTTATATTAGATCGCCGTTATGAATCCGAATTTAATTGACGCGCGCGGTGTATTATTCATTTTCGATTGCTTTATCGCCCATTTTTCTCGGGAAGATTGTTTGCCTTCGAACTATAAATGCATTTCGAGTACACGCTATTTTAACAGAGTTTTTTTTTATTTTTTAATGAGACATTTAGAGTATTTTTTATGTCATTTTTCTTAACTTTTTTTCATTTCAAAATGTATATTGATAAATGTTATCCCCTATAACGTCTCGTATTCTACATGTTTCGAAAACAACAAAACTCTCGAGTTCATCTCAATATGACGCCGACTAGTTTTTTTTTTAAATTCATATAAATTTTAACACGTATTAATAATCAATACTAATAATAACAATAATTATTATTGTTCATTGTTCAAAAATAAAAATTTGTTTTTTTTCAGGTTATTTTGTTCGGGGAACGTCATTCATAGTTTTCGTGTAACGCGTGAACAAATATCGAAAAACGTTTTATTTTTGCTTAAATTCGATCGCCGGTTATTACAACGATAATAAATATTGGAATGTGCGTAATTTATTTTACGGATAATAACAAAATGTATATTGCGTTTATACACGATCAAATGTACTCGATTATCTATCGCCATAAATAATTCAAATACAGTAGCAAACACGACTATAATAGCCAAGAGTTAGAAAAAAACAAACATCGGAATTTAATACTTTACTTCAAACCGCGGTCGATACATTTTATTTTTGCTTAACCGTTAGTTTGTAGTGAAATAAAAACGAATCGAATTACTCGAAAGCATATTGTGACAATGTTTTACACGTTAACTTGAACGAAAAGAAATAAATTCACTATAAAAATTAAACAATCGATGTAATAAAAGTCACCGTAAATACGCGGGCATCGGTTTAACGAGTGACGAACGAAGACGACGATTATAGTATTGTTCAATCATTATCGATAATATTTTTCAATTACTATTACTCGATAAAACCCCGTGTCGACGGTGATTTGATCGGTCGAGTTGTGCAAATTTCAAAATGTTTATAATATTGTTGTGCGCGGCGTATTGGTTATCGATTTTAAGAGCGAAAAAACTTTTGGAAAAAAGTCGACCGAGAAATCGAGTGCGTTTGAAGAAAACGTCCGGATCGATACGCGCGTGAAAAAAGAAAAGAAAATAGAAAATAAAAATACCGGTACAGACTTTGGAAGGAAGGTGAGTAGTAACCGACTTCGAATATACTTGAACGTCATATTTTTTTTTTGTTCCTCCCGCTGTTTACTGTTGGCACGTACGTTAATAACGCCAGTCGTCGGGAGAGAGCGTGAAACAAAAAACAAAAAAAAAAACGCGGGGCGATTTTCACCTCGTCGGTGCTTTTTTCCCGAACGGTTCGCCCCGTCGAGAGAGACGAACGTCCACGTCGTCGGGCACTTTGAGCTATCCAAGTCCACAGGACGAAACGCGCTGTGCGGTATTCGTCGGTAAGGCCAATAATCGCGTTACGAGAATATTCTCGTCCTTTGACCTACTCGACGGTCCGAAGTCGAACGGATCTCGATGGACTCGATGGCAAAAACAAATTTCTCGGACGAGCGTTGTTTTATCGATTATATTTATTTTCGTTTTGCGAACCGGCCCGCAGTTGTCTAGAGTCCTATATTGTCCTATTTCTAATAATAAGGGATGACGTTGTAACGAACAACTCGGCTCATATAAATCGGTTCGTCGCCTTTTCGTAACTTTCTAAATAATATTGAAATGTGTTTCATATGAATAATATACACTACTCGTATATCATAAAAGCATAAATAAGGTAAAACAAAGTAAAGAATTGGTCCGGGACGCGGGGAACAAGTTTTCGAAACAAAAAAAAAACGCTTTCGATTGTTATCTCCGTAACGCAGAGTTATGTTTTCTCGTTTCATTCGAAATCTGAAAACCGAACAAACGAATGTCGTCGACTGATCTCCCAGTACAGTGCCGTCTTATTTGTCCGTAGACTTTACAGTAGTATTACTCGTATTTCGTGATGTACAGAAACCGTCGCGTCGTCGTGTTATCACGTCGCGGTATCCATTTCACACGCGTTATTGTTATTATCGTCAGCACGCTCGCGAATTAGTATAGAAAACTCGGCCGTTATTGCGATGTTCCTCCGGGCGAAAGCGTTTAATATTTATTGGCTGATTTAAAGTAGGACCGCGCGTTCGTTTTCTAACACTCGTTACGGAGTGGGGAAAAAAAACGAAAGAAAGACCACCAGCCGGCGGCGTAATGAATAAAAGAAAACGCGCGTTTATCCGTTTCTGATGACCGGCGGCTGCGGTCTGGCGCGCGAGTGCGAATAACGGACGCGCACGGCAAAACATAATATTATTTGGGTGCGAAGGATGAGAGGATCGAGGTCGATGTCGTTCGGGAGACGAGCTCGATAATAATATGTGACGTGGAATTTATTTTTATTTTTTCACGGTCATCTCGCGTGTAAACGCCATAGAGGTACAACCGTACAACGAAGATTAGAAATCAATTTTTGTACGAAAAAATTAAACAAACGGACGAGGAACGGGTTGCGGGCGAATATGAGTTACTGTTTTTTGACGGTCGAAACCGACAACACCGTCGTCGCCTCGGAAAAGACTCTATATAATTCTAAATCCGCCGGGAAACATGCGAATTCGTCGAAATTTAATTTTCCTACTCTCAGACGATTTATTTTTATTATTATTATTAACAATAGGAACAACGGCTTTTGAGGTATTTCGTATTTTATTTTCAAGTCTCGAGCGAGAAAATTGAAAGTTTCATGCAAAAGTTTGCTGGTTTTCGGGATTGCGTTTGAAATTCAAACGTGTACACGCGAAAAGCGAATTCTTGGCGTTTTTAATTTTTCCAAAAAGCAAAATTATATAATATGAACACCGTAGTACAACAATCAATACTCTTCTCGTTGTTCTCGGAATCGGATGAAAATCATTTTTATAACGATTTTTTCAAGATATCTTGTCACGTTACTGTTTATACATTTGACTTTGAGAATAATTATCTCCGTATTCAGAGAAAAAATCCATTAACAAGAGTGGTTTATGCCCACTATACCTCATTTTACAGGCTCTTTTGTTATATAAACTCTCGTTTTGAGAATTGAGCTAGACATTTTGCTTTCTTCACATCGAATTCACTTACCGAGTCGTATATTAAAATATACTCGTTTTATTGTCCACCCGTTTGGAATATGGTGTAAATATTTAATTAATAATAAGGTTCAAACTAGTTACGACGACGAAGTCTGCAGTTTACACTAACGACGTTTAAATGTGTTTTTAAACTGTTATTATCATTCAAATTAAGTGACGACAATAATTTGACCAATAAACGGTTATTTGTTTTTCAACGATTTATTAAACGTCGGGGAAAATTTGACAAAGAAATATTAAGCGTTTAGCGTTTTCGGATTCGACCAACGATTAAAGTTTTATGATTTATATTCCTACTTTTTTTTTTTTTTAAATTTAACAAAACGATTTACAGTTATTAAAAGTACTAATTGTTAGTTTATTTCTATCGAATTTGTTCGCGACTAAAACGTCGTTTCCGATTACGAATTAAAATTCGATTCTATTATTCTTCAGATGAATCGTTGACAAACCATATCGAACAATGAACATCGAGAGAGAAAAAATACGACCCGTTTCCGCGTTTTGATATAAATATAGGCAGGTGGGGGACAGTACCTGTTTACGGTTTTTTATAATATATCTTTATTTATTTATTTTTTTTATAATCGACTCGACTCAAATACTATTTTGTATCTCTTCCCGTTTCAAATTATAATTGGATTTTATTTTATTTTTTATTTTACTAGAGCGAATTTAATATAAAATTAAACAGCGCTGGCGAATATAATAAAGAGTAAGGATAATAATAAAATATATTATACTCGGAACACACCCACCCACACATGCGAACACACATGTGATATATATTTAATTTTTAATATATATTATATATATATATATATATATATATATATATATATAAATAAAAGAAGCTTTAAACCGGCTTAGTTGGCGACCAAAGTAATAGGTATTAGTGAGTTCTTTGTTCGGTAAAAATAATTCTAACCCTGTGAAATTGAGATTTCGGTTCATTTAATAGTGTGTAAATCCGCGAAAAACTAAATTAATATAACAGAATATAATATGAACGCCGCGACTCAACGAAAAGAATCAGAAAATAAAAATATAAACGTGTAGACTTCACACCTAACCTATATTATTTTGTATAAATTATTGTCGGCATTCGAATTAAAAACGTGCGGGTTTTTTTTTTTCACACGTTTTGATTATACTAAATGTGATATAATTTACCGAGTGGAATACTTGTTACGATTTGAAGGGAAGTAAACAATAGAAATATACTACCAAAACCGACTAAAGATTATTCGTTATTCCGCGACGTTTTCGAGATCTGTCATTGGTCCGGAAAACAAGTCCACGAGGACGTAGTCGGTCATAAATTACACAATCGATTCGATCGGCATCCTCGAAACGAAATAATATTATTATTATAATTATTATTAAAATTGGAAAACGTTTAAACTGCGCAGTTGTTGTGTTTAAAACATTTTGTTTAAAACTCGTGTTTCAGACGTCGTTTGAACGATTAAAAACAAAACAAACTTCGATTCGTCAAAAACATTTCAAACAATCGAATAAAACGACGTGATAAAAAAAAAATGTATGAATAATAAAAAACTTTAAAAGTTTAAGTGTTTTATCCTTTTTTTTTTTATAATTTTCGGCTACTCAATGTTTTATCTAATTTTAACCGCAAATATAATTGTATTCCTATTTCGTATAAACAATATTAATACCACCGCGCACCGGTGGAAAAAGTGAAAATACGCTACGTCTTGAATATCAATAATCATAAATTCCTCGACTCTGCACGCTGGAGAAATAGATCCCGCGATACTATTTAGAGTGTAATAATATAATAAATGTGAAACACGATATGTAAATACTATTTGATAAAACAATGAAACACAAATTCGTGGAATGTTTCGAGAACTGTTTATTGCCGGGTTGCGATGAAAAAAACAAACGGAATTCGTCATAAACCTCGAATCCGTAAATTTTGCCGCATTTTCGCCATTTTTCGTCGGCGATGCTCATTTATCGGGAGAAATGCGACTTTTGAAATAGATCTCTTATATAAGGTACAAACCGTTTGTTACCGGAAACCACTCCCAAAGTCGAAAGCAAAATCGATAATTCCAGTCGAAAACGCGATGACAGACAAAAGTTATGTATAAAATAAACCCAAATCGTGGTAAACCTACCGATTCGACTCAAACGTTGACCCCCCTTGTTTTAAACGATAAAAATAAACGTCCCCCCCCCCGACTCAAGTTTAGAGCGCGATTCACGTTGTCTGTCTATTTCACGATAACAAGTAATAACATAATATGTGCTATATCATCGCGGTGATTTTTTATTCATTAATTATTTTTTTTCTACAACTCTCGATCGTCGTCGTCGCCGCCGCCGCCGCCGCCGCCGCATTACTTAACGACGATAATAATTTATCAACGCTCGAGACGCTCGCGTATACGGTGGCAGACGCGAAGACGCTCGTGTGTGAACAATTCTATATAATAATATCGCGCCGCATTTCTTAAGAAGTTTACGCCGCCGGTGTATAACGATCATCGTCGCCGGATTAATAATTTGTAACCATGGAAACTAATTAGAACTGCAAGGATGCTCGTGCAGGTGTACCTATACCTACTGTGTGCGTGCGCGTGTGTGTGGGTCACGCGGCGAAACCGTACGCGCCGTTAAACTCGAAAAGGCTTTCCGCCACTCGGGACGGGTTTTGATTTAAATCTCTTTGAATCACTCGACGACGACGACGACGACGACGACGTCAGACAGACGCGCGATATCGCCGCCTCGTCTACCGCGCGTGCCGCCGAAATATCTTATACGCGTTTAATTCAAGATTCGAAATCTCATCCGACGCCGCAGGTCGTAATAATAATGACTAAAATCAATAAATAATTATTGTTGATTTCTAAGCGCGCCAGACTCGTTTTCACGGCGACTTTTTCGAGAACAGTGTTCGTTTTTAGGGAATTTTGATTTTCCTGAGAACTTTTACCAAACCGTTATAACGTAGGTGACGTCGCATTTCGAGACTTTAGTTATTGAGAAATTCCTTTTGATTTGCACAGTACATAGTAGTAGTGGCAATGATTGGAAATATTTTTGGAATAGAATTTTATTTTTGTTCGCCTTGTAAGAAAAATATATAAATCGTAACACATAAACATCGTATTCAGAGTTCATCAAATAGGCTCTTTGATTAATTACAATGAACATGCGATAATATTTAAGGTTAATATTTTAACAAAACAATGCCGTTCATAAGAGATCTATTATAGAGATCTTCAACGGTAAGACATTTTCATCGCACGCATACGATAGAGTGTACCCGTACCGGAACGCCGCGCGGCTCAAAACGACGATTACGGTCCTTTGCATAATAATAATAAGCGAGTGCGTCGCGACGACGATAACGTTGTACAGGCGTGATTAATACGTGTGAAAAATGAGATGAAATAAAATAATAAACGAAAAAAAATCCCGCCGCGCACGATATACTATTACTGTTGCGTAGTAGGCGCTCGTATAAACGATTTGCGTGTCGACGACGACGGTAATGTGTCGGATAAACGCGATAAATCCCACGTGGGTTCGTCGTCGTCGTCGTCGTTATACGCGAGTATAAAACAGTGTACTGTAATACGTCTTACGCGCAGACGATCTGCTCGAGACGTGTGAGCACGAAACAGACGGCGAAACGCGCGCGTCTCTCGACGAATAATATACGTTTGCAGGTATTTTGTCGATTTTCGTCGTACCGTTAAGGCGATTTAGCTCCGCTCATCGTCTGCCCGTCGTCTCGTCTATTGTCTACGACTTTGACGGCTTCGCATATAGTAATACGATGATGATGATATCACGACGAATACTGTTTCCACGGATCGGTCTAGAACGTTTTGGTGTCTCCAATATTTTTATCGTATACGTTTTATATTATTTTTATCCTATAAATTTAGGATAAGATAACTTTTAAAGTTTTCAATCGGTACCTCAAAGTTGAAATCAATTTCAACGAGACTCGTGACAACCAGACTTAAAATAAACCATAAGTAATACGAGATTTAACACAACAAATACAAATCAATCAAACGTATCGAAACCAATAACAATTTTCAAACGTGATAGATTATTTGGCGAACGTTTCATAATTTTTTCTGAATTATGGAATTCACTATACAGACAACGAAGACGCGTTGGGTGCGATTCGCAAATTTTTTAGTTAGCGTAGTATTTGCACAAACGGAAGTGCACGCGTGCGCGGAGATATTATCGCGGCACGGGGCAGCGGATATTAAGACCGTTTTGTTCGAGTGTTTTGCGCGGGGCGTCGTCGTCGGCCTCGGTCGACGCGATTTCAAACAGGTAACGCCGCCGTCACGCGTGACGAACGGCGCGCGCAGGAAGGAAGGAATACGTCTCGTCGCGAGTGTAATAAGATGGTAAGCGAACGAGAGTTAATTTCCGATTAGTTCAAACGCGAGCTTTTTGCTCTTTGTTCGCCACGCACGCACGCGGGATCGTATTCGATCGGTTTCCGCGAGGACGACGCGCGAGATTCGATTCGGCGGCGGTTTTTTTTTTGTTCAGCGTCCCCAAACGTCACGCGGATATAATGATATCACGTAAACGCGCTTTAGTCAAGTGGTCGTGTTTTGAAAAGAAAAGAAAAAAAGTGGGCGGCACATACGGAGTTACGCGCGTGACGAAGTGGTCCATGTCGGCGAATCGGTCTTTATTTAAACTTTTTATTCGCCAAAAACGATGCCGAGTGACAGGAGACGGGTGAATCGGCGTCTGTTTTTCAAAAACCGTTCAAACTAGACGCGGTAGCACGTTTATTTTCTCCGTTGAAAGTAGGTCGAGCGAACTTTTGCCGGAGAAAGAAAAACCCATATTTTTCCATTTTCCAACTAGCATTTGTCTTCAATAAACAGGCGTTTCTAATTTGTAAATCTGTTTAAATACTAAGAAAACGACAAGAAGACACGAGAGTTTCTATCGAAACACACAAAACAATTATACATTCGTCACGGAAAAACCGATAAATTCCTCGTCGTTTTACTCTGAAACGAGACAAATGTTTTCATAAATAATCGTCTCGACTGTAAAAGAAATAAAAATGAAAAACACGAGCAGCAAAGCCCTATCATCGCTAGAATCGAATTTTATTTTCGTTTAGTATTACACACATATAAACAAAAATGTTTTTGAAATCAAAGAAGTTCACGAGCCGAACGAGGATTTAAACCCACAACTGTCGGGATGTAGTCTATCCACGCTGCCACTTAACTGCCGGATCCGTTGAACAGAATTGAACAAACGAGAGTACTTAATGTTAAACACGCCACACCCTACGCGTTACATAAAGCTGCAGTGTTATAGCATACGCATGAGCACGCGCGTGCATTAACCATCTCTGGATGAGACTATTCTCCGAAAGGAACATCTGAGACACTTACTCAAATCATACACAAAAATCCAACTCCATATCCTTCTTTCGGGAGGCCCGTAGGAGTCTTGAGAACATTCGAAACTCGCTTTTTCTTATCTACCTCAAGTTTTTAAATTGAAATTTCCACTCGTTTTTAAAACTTCAATCAACTTGTAAAATAATTTGCATTCCTGAATATAAGCTCATTTGGTTATACACATATATGTACATGAAAATCTCGACTTTTTAATTTAAATGCGTTTTAATGAACTTATACCTATTGTCTTGTCACGTGTTCTTGGTAAAACACGAATCACATATACAATTAGAAACTTTTGATCGTTCTCCGTCAGCCAGTTGACGCGCGTACAAAGAAACTACGAGTCAAAGTCACGTAGGAGAAGCGCGGAGACTTGAGATTTGAGACTCGTAGCAGTTGTAGGGCAGCGTACGAGCGGTGAAGTGATCGCTCCTCCTCGGACTGCAGATTTATTCAACGTAATTATTATAAAATATTATTTTATTGCAGTTTACATCGTTACGGTATCGTTGTTTTTATTATGAGGCGTGTTTATAATAATATGTAAGTGTTGTCTATCAAGAACTTTGCGTAACACAAACACGTGGTCGTAAACACATAAACGTGAATTAAATCAGTTTCGGACAAACGGTATTATTTGAGCGACGATTAATCGTTTCATAATAACGATACGACGCGGAAACGTGTCGAATAAAATACTCTCCGCGGCGGTCGATCGAAACGAAGAAATTCCCGATCAAGGTTTCGCGATATATTGTTAACGTTGAAAATTGTTCGCGTTGTCGTCGTAGCTCAAGTCCAACTCGCGCCGTACAACAGGGCGAAACGTGTGTTTTCGAAAGGACATAATATTATTATTACGGGATATTTCGGCGAGCGATCGAGAATACGAGTCGAATGATATAAATAATGGGACCACGCCCCCTTACCCCGTCCCGATCGACGTGATTACACCCGGGCGACCGAGCTATATTATTACACGTTTCTGTCGGGCACGCCCAGAAAAAATCTTTAGTTTTAAAACTTAACCTTTTCGTACAATACTACGAAAACACGCGTCGTCCGATAATTCGCGTGACGTACGTAAGCGAAATTTTCGACAACGAGAATGAACAATAACTACCTATTACAAGGGAATATATTGATAAACGGGTGTTATATTATTATAA
This sequence comes from Drepanosiphum platanoidis, assembly GCA_948098885.1. Classification (NCBI taxonomy): domain Eukaryota; kingdom Metazoa; phylum Arthropoda; class Insecta; order Hemiptera; family Aphididae; genus Drepanosiphum; species Drepanosiphum platanoidis. Next base: position 8,044,824 of record OX402532.1, read on the forward strand.
GCACGTATAAAATCAGAAATAATTTTCAAAAGTATTCAAGTGAACATACACATACTCGAAAGTACTTAAAAATAAATAAATAATCGAGCATAAAAACAGATACTTTAAAAAAGGAATTTAATATTTATAAATATTTGGTTTATGTACTTATTTCGAAAACATTTAAAGCACGAGAGCTTGTAGAGTATTTCAATACATTTATTTCAATACTTTCTCTCGAGTACTTATTACTACATTATAATATTATAATACAATTATTGATAATAGCGATTTTTCGAGAAAGCAATCGCGTGCGTCGACGACAATAGAAAATGAAAATTGGTCTGTTCCTACGTCGAATACGTTTCTGGCAAGAAAAACATCGTCTAAGAGGATGTAAATAAATGCGAAAGCCATCAAAGTCCGGACTCAAATCGCCGACGGAACGTCACAGATATTTACGATTTCGGGCGAGCGGAGGGCGTCGTTTTCGAGCGCGTATTTCGCATTCGTCCCCTATTGCGCGTCGTAAACGGTTTCCGCGTCTCGACCGTAATAATAACCCGACGACTCGCGTACCTATACGTTATATGTGCTGGGTCGGATAGAGCCAAGGGGGAAAAATGAGAAAAAACGACGACTTACTACGGTAATGCAATATCGTCGTCCCCGCGACGCTGTTTCGGAGGGCCGGCGCGATGTTTATTGGACGAGTCGAACGTGTATTATGCGGTTCGCGCCCAGACCTCATTACCGTCGCCGTCGTATCATACACATGCGGTTTTTTACGACCGACCGTTACGGTTAAGTAATGGGTTAGTCTCCGATGACGTATGAACATATTGACTACGACGTATAGACGACGGACGACAGACGCCGCGGAGGCGTGCGGAATTCCGCGCGAGGAAGTACCGAAATCGATAAGTCGGCTGTCAGACTTCGGCGGTCGGGTTCCACGCGAAAGTCTGCCGTTTGCGTTTTCCGCAAAACAATAATAACAATAAATGCGAACGATGCTGTTTTCGAAACCATTATGCGCACACCGAGGAAATTCGTCGAAAACCCGTTGGATTCTGATTTCCGATAGAATATCTTAACTATTAGGCTATTTGATGCCGGCGGCGAGCAGAAATTTGAATACTATTTTAACGTCGTAAGAACACGGAGAACGTTATTTTTTCGTTGTGAGATTTATAATAAATCTTCAAATAAACGATCGAAAACCCGTTATTTTCGGACACAAAATAGAGTATACTCGACTGGTGAATGTATCTATTCGAACACAAAAATCCTAACTTGAAAAACGGCCCATCACGTCATGTGCAATACGCGATTCGTCCGGAAAACAAATAAATAAAAGGTAATTATATTACTAGCCAATCCATATAGATACTGTTTTATAGGTTTTGACGTACATTTTAGAAAATATTAAATCGAATTTAATCGCGTTCAGCTGTCGACTTATAAAGTCTTTGTATTTAATGTTTTAATTCATTTCAAGAAAATATAACGTTTCCTAACTAGGCGAGTCACTCGATACTGAAGCTCATATGTGACCCAAAATTGGGTACCATTTTTATACGTATCGTGAGGATTTACAATGGCCGTCGCGAGGATTCGTCTGTTTTGCATAGGAAATTCATCAGGATACGTTATATAGGTGTGTATATTTTAATGTATTTTACACGTCGACGTTATCGTGTCGTTGCGGATCGATTTATCACCACTAAACACACTGACGTTTTAAACGAATAAACGAGGTGTCCATAAAGTACACGTTTCAGTTTTGATCGATAGGCGAACCTGTGATTTCGAACGAGCGTATCTAATATAATATTGTGTTCTTTTTTATATATTATATTTCGGTGATACTTTGACCACGCGCGCGGAATGATAAATCGTAAAATAAAATTAGCCATATGGATTCCTATATCGTCGAAGCACATTTTAAGCTGGGAAAGTATCGTATCTGATGAAAAATAAAAAAATGCAAATGCCATCGAGTCCGACAGCTCTCACTACGGTAAAATGTATTTTCTCGCGTTGAAAATAATATTGAAATATTCTATTCTTTAAGGTTTTTCGTTAGTTTTTTGTTTTCCAACGATAAATAATATAATACGACCGACGAGTTCAATTTTGGTAATACGTTCAAACCACTTTATAGGACCACTCGTGTTGCTAATCGAATAGTCGAGATGATTCAATTTAAGCCGTGCAAAAACGATTTGCGTTTTTTTCCTTCTTTTTTTGTTACACTATTTGTTTTCAATACATGACAACCATATAATATAAGCCTCGCCGCTGTTTCAGTGGTTAACTACTGTGGTATATATAATATTGTACGTTATTCAAAAACTTTTGTTTCTTTTATTTATGATTTCTCTTATTATTCGAATTTCACTGGACTTTTGTATATTATATACGATAGTGCATTAGACCTGGAGCGTTTACTTTATATAAGATTATTATATATATACACACAGCTACACGCGTATTCGTAACATCCGGTCGGAAATCCTGGAATGAAACTTTTGTAATCGTTCGACCCGCTCTCAGCCGGTCGTTTGCTATTAGAAAACTTTTACCAACGTTCGGGTTTGTCTTTCAAAAGGTCGGCCGAGTGATTTTCGATCTGAGCACGGAGATCATTACGCGTAATATTATACAATACCATAATAGTAAATGTATCTACTACGAACGGTGATCATTAGGACGAACGACTCGTAACATTCGCTTATTTGTTTTACTTATAACTACAAAAGACGACGGCGGCGGCGGGGCAACGAACGAACGGGTACGTTTTGTGTCGACACAAAGCAGAAAACCGTGATTTTATTTTGCACATTTTAATAATCACGCTTCGGGGCATATTTTTTTCCCCGCGTTTCCGTTTCGTCTGTGTTTACTAGTTTTTCAAACTCGTTTCGCGCACGAAATAATATACTCGGGAACGTAACACAAACTGCAGCAATAATACATTAAAATAGGTTTTAAGTAATTAATCATAACTCCGTTGCGATTTTATCCGCCTTTTAATAATTTTAATTAACGTTAAAGTAATTTTAAAATAGATTTCAATAGCGACCGATGGCCGCTCGATTTGTGACGAGCGAAGGAAAAATAATTTTATTTAATTCAATTATCAAGAGAACAGCCGTGACAAAGCATCGAATCCAAATGAAAAAAAAAAAAATGTAAACGTATATTATTATGTTGGGCTTTTGATTTCTTATTTTTCGACCTCTCTTAGAGCTACAACTTCTCCATTGACCATTATTTCGATACGATTTGTTATAACGTGGGTAGTTATCGAGTTCTACGACGATAGTTTTAGTCTCTAAAATATCTCATCTCGTCGCGTGTTTCAACCGTCTGTCGCTAGGAAGTCTGTACTTGCATAAAAGTTGGTCAGTATCGATAACAATGGAAATTGGCGGTTTAGACGTGTCGAAGGAAATTTTTTTTTTTGCTCGGCTAAAGTGAAATTCGACCGTATGCAATCATCGTGCGAGCCGAGAGAAAAAATCTAATCTATAGCCGTAGGTGACCGCATGAATTGAAAACGACTCGTTTGCGAGGTGTTACGGCGCTATATAATCCACCTCGTGATTTTTCTCTCGAACACGGGACACGGAATAGTCAGAAACGACCGGAAACTACGTAGTGCGTACTGTTATGTCGAGTGCCGCGTAGGTCCTACAATATTACTTCGTAATTCGATTTCGGTCGTCGACTCGAATCGCCTCTGCGTGCGAATATTTTAAAGCAGACATAAATGACGTAAATGACGTGCCAACTGTTGTTTAACTTTTTCGAACGTGCTGTGCGAGCCCGCGCGTTAATTTATTCCTACGGATTCATATGTTAAACGAAGGTACTATAAATCCCACGAGGCTTTAAAAACAAGTGAGTTTCAGTAGGGTTGAAAAACCTCAAGCGAGACTCAAGACGAATTTCACGCGGCGCATACGAATCCGACTAGGTGTTAACAGTACTTTTCGCGTCTCGGCTTCGAAATGAAAAAAAGTCGTCGGCTTTCGACAAGAGCTGAAGGGGACGAAAAAAAAAAAACGACGAGTGAGTGTGATCTCAAAGATAACGCCGCGATAATCGTCGACGCGAACGCGTGATTATATTATTATTAATTTTTATTTTTTTAATAGATCGAAGGGAGCAACGCGGCGGTTCCATCTCCGGCTTTGGTTCGCGAGACGCGCTCGTGATTGATGAAAAACGTACGAAACGTCGATATGTTTTCAAAGGGAGGAAAAATACCGCCAAGCATACCCGCGCCGCGTTATTGCCATTGTTGTATAGGGTTTGATTAATAGACGTCGCGTCGGCTTCGCGGCGCGTTTTTGACGAACAGATAGACGTTATTATTTCATCGAATGCGGACGGGACGACGGCGGCGGTGTCGTGCGATGTGCGATTGGTGGGTGTAAACAACGAGCGCGTTATCATTGTTATCGTAACATAATCGTGCGGGCGCGTATCGCTCGCGATTCGAGCAATGTATTCAAACGGCGCGGCGGCGGCGGTCTTCGGGAACGGAGAGGAAATCGAATTCGAGAGAGCGTACGAAACAGGTAAACGGGTAATTGCCGTCGAATCGCCGAGAAAATATTCGGGCGAGTGTTGTTGTTCTGTAAACACGAATACATTTGAGCGCGCCCGCGTCGAATCGGAAACGCGTGTATATTATTATGATAAAAAGCGAGCTTTTAAAAATATTATTCTAGCCGGTTGTTTTCTCTAGCGGGTTATTGAATTATTTATCGATCCCGCGTTCTCTCGTGGCTACTTAGCCGTACACGACGACGCTTTCGAATATTCCAAAACGTTACGAGATTCGTCGAAAATACGAAAACTTTTCACTCGCAACAATAACACGTAATAATAATAATAATATCGCGTCGTCGTCGTCTCGGCGGGATATTAATACGTGGCGCTTTATTTTTTCAGAACTTTTTTTTTTTCCTGCTATGCGTACATATTCTCGTTTTTGGAAAGTTCGTATGCGCTCGAAGACTATTATTTTTCCTACGCGTTTATTTATTATTCGTACGCGAGCAGTACCTATTCAGTGGCAAAATCAACAATTTCGTTTTTCAAATTAGAATATAATTTTTATTTTATCATAGAACTAGGTTGAAGTTCGAACCTATGCTTTAGAAATCATTCAAACTTAAAATTGCGAATGAAAAACTATAAAATATTAATAATATTTTTACTCTCGCACAATAATTGTGAAATTTCGGAGGTAATACGATTTTACAAGTCTCGACGAGTCGATGACATTTTTCATCTCGATTGAATTAAATTCATAATTTTTTTTTTTCTCCATTTTAGTTGACAGTAAAACTGATAGACACTTTTCAAGCATCAATTACATTTTGAATAAATTAACAATAACTAAACGTTGATTTTATTGAAATTAATTATATTTTTTTTTAGACCAGATTGATTTTTTATTTCTCCATTAAAAATTATCGTTGCAATTAATCGGAATTAATGTGGAGTTAATGTAGGAAAATGTAAGTCAAGTTTTTAAGTTAATATTTACTTTTATTTTATTTTCAACTCGTACCGATAAATTTCACTTATCTGATATTCCATATACGTATATACTCGTATATATGTGTATAATTTGAATTCTAAACGTAACTCTGCTTCCCCTTCGCTTAGAATCTAATAATGATAAAAAATGAATTTTTCCGAGAAACTTAGCGCTAATGTATATATGAATACAATGTACATATAAGTTAACGCAATAAACTGGTGGAAACTGATAGCATTTCGGAGACGGGAAAAACGTGATTCTTTTATTATTCGCCGCGACGACGTACGCGCGCGAAACAGTAATGAGATTACAACTTTTCTCGTCGACGAGAAATAATTTTCACATTATCCAATCTTTGTCGTTGAAATCTCGAACGACGGAAACGTCGACGATCTTTTTGACCCGTTTAATTTCGGCGAAGCGTATTCAAACGCAATAGCGATATTGATAGTTGCGACGTCGAACGGTCGCGAAATTACACTTTTTCGTAAACGTAATCGTATTGTATTGTTATGAATTACGAGTTATTTCGTTTCGTTTCGGTGCGACGTTAAACAGGCGGTAAATATATTTATTGGCGTACCAAAAAAAAATGATAATAAACAGCAGCGCAATCGTACGATTTTTGTTTTTAGTCGAGAGAGAAGTGTATAGTAATTGAAATAGAAAATCCGGCCATAGCATCGAGGAAAACGTATAATTTGGCAGTGTAAAAGACCGAAAAGCTTACGTTTAAACGCCAGACGAAAAACGCAATTAATGTGAGAACCGTACATTTAATTCGTAGAAGCAATTGTTATAAATTAATCGAAAATATACCGAGTGAACGATGTTTAATGTAATTATGTTAATTGACGTCGGACAGCTACGAGTTTTCCAACGTCGAGCGTCGTCGGTTGAACAACGTTTATTTAACAGAATCGTTTTACCTCTAAAAAAACCCGAAACGGTTAAGTCACTTTGGAAATTTAAGCTTTTTTTTTTTTTTTTTTATTTACCCGAGAAAACATAATTCACACATTTTTATGGAAATTTAAATTCTTTTCGACTCGGTAAATTGAAAAATTAATGGCTATAAAAGTTTAACTCGATTAATGATGAAATAATATAACCATTTATCTAAGTAACAACGCTATCTTAATTGAGTGTATGAGTTGACAATTTTACAACGATAATATTTAAAATTTTTAAAAAACCAAAAAAATAAACGCATTATAATTGAGTATAGTCGAATAAACGAATTTATATTACGTACACGGCGTTTAACTAGACTTTAACTAGAGCAAACGATTAACTTTGAGTTTACGCGTTTAAAAAGTGTAATATTGTTTGATCGGTTTACATATTGGTTTGTTCCGAAAAAAAAAATTAACGAGTTAGGTATATGATGAAATTAAAACCAACACAACGTTTCGAGTGCGTTTTTATAGTTAACTCGATCATACTGTCCAGTCTAGATAATTAATATAATCGTAACGCGAGACGCACGCGTATCTATTAAAAGCTTTTTGTCAATCAGCTGTTTCGCGTTGAAATCTCTACTCGAGTCTGCTCGTAAAACGCGTTTTTGTTTTCTCGCGGCGTACATGGTTAGACTGTTAAACGCGACGAAGTAAAATCGCGTTTCGGTCGGCGAAAAACGCCAAAACAAAAGAGATAAAACTAAAAAAAAAAAAATAAATAAATAAATAAATAAAAACCCTGGGCGAGTATTTGAAGGAGACGGTTAAAAGGAAAATTACGTATAAGAAATACGTATATATATGATAATAATATGATATCGTCGTATCGAGTACGAGGAAGATAGAGAGAGAGAGAGAGCGAAATGCTGTAAAATATGTGACTGCTCGACATTACGATTTTGATATAAAAGACGACGGGCGTAAAGGATCGTTTTAAACAGATTTTATTTTTATCGCATACTTGTAATATTTTACGACTCGACGCGCGTATATTCCCCAAACGCGATCAATATTATTGTTATTATTATATTATTTCGTATCGCGTAGACACGTCAATTACGTTTGGAATATTTATATCCGAGTAAAATATTACGATGTACGTATTATATACGTTTATATAGCTGGCGCGTACCAATAAACCGTGTGAAAAGTCCTGTTCGGTAGCAAGGCCTTACCGAGAGAGCGAGGCCGCATTCGAGTCGGGGTGTTTTTCGGGAGGTTAGGGACGGGAGGACTTAACCGTCGACGTTTTATCTATAGTTTTTTTCGGCGTGACGTCGCGATGCGATTCGTAAAAGATTTTCCGTTTGATAAATAATACGATCACAATGATTCGCTCTAAACGAATTAAAAAAGTTCAAATCGAGTTGACTTTAAGTTTTTTTTTCAACTGCCTTTCTATATTCAACAACGTCACCGCTGTTATCGATTCGATTTTTAATTCGACGTCTTATTTTCGTCGGCGTCAACTCTAGCGTCACAGTGGTTTCCTATATACGTTTTAGGAGCTGCGATATCGCTCGGCGGAAAATTCAATTTATTTAAACTCTTATTTAAACTCGGTTGAAAATAATACACTCATTTACTGCGCCGACGATTACGGCATTACTCGAAAAGTTTCGTTACAATAACCACTGTCGGGTGATTTAAGTGATTTTTATCAATTCGATCGGTGTTTTTTGTATTTTTACGTCTCACGTTTCCTTTGAAGGGCGTTTTAGCCGATAAATGCATTAATCATAGGACAAGGTTTCTTTTTCAAAACGTCCGACCGAAACCGTCGATCTACCTAGCGCGATGTCTAACGTCCGGTATTTAATCTTTTTTTTTCTTTCATTTTTTTTTTTAATCATAAGTTCGATTAGTCGTTTTGAAAAACAGACGGTGCCGCTACAACGACGACCACGACGCGATTTTCCAGCAGCAACAGTTTTCGAAAACGAAATTGCCACGTGATAATAATATACTGCGAGACGCAATATTCGAACGGCACTTTGCCGTCGTACAATCTCCGCGACAACCGTATGAATTACGAGTTCCCACGACGACGGTATTGACGTATGACGCGACGGATTAGAGATCCAATTAATTCGATACGAAACAACGGATTCAGGCGAAACCACTATTAATATACAGGCGCGTATTACGGGACGAGCGCGAGTTGAGCGATGAAGCGAAATAATGTTAATATTCGGGAAAGATATAGTTTTTCTTTTACGGTTTTTGAGCGCGCGTGATCATGGAAACCCTTCAACTCCATTTCGAGTACTCTATCGGCGCTATGCTTATGATGATATAGAGTCTTTCGAGATAAGATCTCCAAAACTTTGAAGAGATCGGAATAAGAAAAGAAGGCCGAATTCAATCGAAACCGACCGTTATATCAATATCGAGTAGCAATATGATTGAGGGTCGTCAAACCGCGACACGTTTTACGAGTGGCAGAATACGCGAGATTCGTCGTCCGAACGACGAGGCTGCAAAACTGACGACGAGTGGCGCGTAGTTGTATATGAATCGGTGCTTTTCGACGTCACCGCTCGCGGGCACTTTAGCTCGAGGAGACGACGTGGAGAGAGCGATTCTTTTCTGTCGATTTTACAATTATTAAGCACTCGTCGCGACGGAACCTATGGTTGCGATTAATTTGAGTTTTATTTTTCAATACTATGTTTTCTGCGTTTCAGAAAAAACATTCGATCGTAAAAGTATAGAAATTCATAGCGAATAAATTATATTATAGCGCGTCTGATTTCAAGTGCGACGGTAAAACAAAAACAAAAAAAAAAAAAACACATAAAATAGTCGTCGATCACAGAAGAAAACGACGAGGGAGATGCCGTGAGATTTCTGTGGATCTTTAGGAGCCGAGTTCAGAAAGATCGGGAACACACCGCGCGCGTATAAATCAAAAACTGTAACGAAAAAACATGAGAACACGACACATTTTAAAAGTATAGAAATCGTATTTTTAAACGGATTTCGAACTCGGCGGGCAGCTGTAACCCGTAAACGTGTTTGGTTTTTTTTATTTCCTATTCGTTTAGCTAATTTTAATATTAGAAATGTTGTGTAAGCTTCCCGCGAGGGAATAGAACACGTGCCCCGAGTGTACCGACGTATTGTTCGAGCGTTCTCGAGACGTATTACATATATATGTATATCACGGGATTAGGACGTAAATATTGTTAAACAAATCAAATAAACGCGATCCGATCCGAATTTCGGTAAATTTATTCATACCTTTGGCGAGAATTACACAGATTGCGTTACGGTGTTTTTGGCCGTGTCTCAACAAACCGTACTCCAGAGAGGGGGCGGAGATACAAGAAAAAAAGAGTGTAAAATAACTCACGGAACGTTAGATAAACGATTCGTCGCCCGCCGGGAAAAGACCGGCGGACGATTTTTATGTGATATTTTTGGATCGATCGACGAGACGAGACTACGACGACGTAATATTATACAAAATATGTTGTACGTAGTTATTAATTTCTCCGAGTTATTTTCGAGAGTTTTTTTATCCCTCTCAATAGCGGACACCTCTAAATAACGGACGAAATTAAGGCGACCGAGGGTGTCAGGTATTTCGAGATTTCGCTGTGTAATAATATACATACCGTCGTACAGTGGGATATTTTCATAAAAACCTGGCCAAAATAGAAATATTAACAAAAAAATTGATTTTCTTAAATTTTTTTCATTTTTTTATTATTTTATTAAAGTAGAATAATATTATTCTTATACATACATAATAAAAATTAAGTTATTAGTTACGATTCTGTCGAATTTATTGATATAGAGTCTCCGTGTTCACTAGGTACTAATATTTGATTCCATTTCTATTGTTTCCATGGTTATCCACTAGATATTTCAATATCTAGTCCAGTAATGGATCATGACATTTCTGTATTTTCAAAAACTTGCCTAGCCGTGTTAACCGACGCGTCGGTATAATAATTGATTCTTTAATAATAATTCACGCGGGTACGACGCGTAGTCGTATATTATTTCACAGTGGTGATTTTTATTCGGCTTTCGTCGTCGCCAATGGAATACAAATACTACGTTTCGTCCCAACCGTCGGAAACGACGGACGAGAAGAAAATTATTTTGAAAAAAAATATCGCACGGACGGGAGAAGAAAAAACCCGTTTAATAATCGACCGTAATGCAGTTTTGTATCCTTTGTTACTCGGCGAAATATAATTACATCGAATGCTATACTACAGATTAATTACGGCTGGAAAAGTTTCTTTCAAAGCTCATTATTAATATATATCGTGTAAGTATCATCGTTTAGACTGCAATAATTACTCCGGATTAAAAAACTATCGTTTCGAATACTTTTTTACTATATAAAATCTATCCGTCTCTCTGTCTTTTACGTTTTTTCCCCCCTCTCTTTCTATATACGATGTTATTAACGATATTATTACCGTCTGTCCTATTTCGAGCTCACTCTCGACGCTCGTCCGCGCGCAGAAAGGTCGAACGCGATCTCACAAACGATGTGATATCGTCGGTTCCGTTATGTTTCTATTGTTTGAACGGTCCGAGACGATATACAGGGTTTCGGGGGGGGGGGGGGAAATTTGCGAATTATTTCGTAATCGCGTTTTGAAACTTTTCTTTTTTATTCTGCTCCCGACTTGAACGCCGAGAGGGATTCGAAATATAACGACGGTATTCCGCGCTGTGTGTGTGTGCGCGTAGACTTAAATTATTGTTATGCGAAAAAAAAAAAAAATCGCGTCCGATTGTTTTTTTACTGAGCGCATGAATCGGTAGTACGCCGCGGAGACTCGACGTAGATATTATTTCAAACGCATTTGCGATACGGCAAAAAGTCGGAACGCAGTCACGCGCGAAACTACGGAATATTATTATAAATAATACAATACGGGGTGATTCAATCGACGCGAGTTGCTCGTAAAGTTGGGCGGCGCACACCGCGGGGCCCGCGTTTGGGAGGTCACGGTTTTTGTTTTTTTTTTCTTTCCGTTCGTTTGGTATAACCGTTACGTACTACGCGAGTTACATTATAAACTCGAGAAAAAAATTGATATATTTGTACCCTGATTGTACAGTGATAATCGTTTGAAAATCGTACACAAAAGTGCTTTTTCGAACCGTAATAATTATTGTTGAGTAATCGTGATTGCCGCCAGCGAAATTGATCCGAACAAGGATAAAGATAATAATAGTAAATTTTATCTCAGATCGAGATAGAGTAATATGATCTGATAATAAAATTCGTCTTTTGACTAGATAAAAAATGAAACTGTATTTCGATGAAAAACGCGAAACAATCATTCGCATACGTAAATAATTAAAACTAAAACTAAAAAAAAAAAATTCATCAATTTATTCGACGATTATTACGGTCTTATTTTATCTGAATTGAAAATATTGCGAATTACTTAACATTTTCATTAGATTGTGAAATTGCAGGGAGCCAACGAGTCAACAACCAATGGCTAATCAAATAACTATTTAGGTTAGAAGGGGTAAAATGTGTTAAAAACGGAAAACGTTATTTCTCGACCGGATTTTTTTGAAACTCAGCATACACAGTAATGAAAAATCTACCAACTTATTTTTCAAAATTCAACCCTTAAAAGGGGTAAAAAGTTTTGGAAACGAAGAACGTTATTTCTCCCTCATAGCGGAAAAAAACTTTTCACGGGCTAGATTTTGAGATGCAACGGATGATCGGCGAGCGCGTGGTAATTTGCATTTTATATAAAAAGATTGTTATGTCATCGAAAATCCCGACGATCTTTACCAAAATGTATTGATTTTGCAATATCATATTATTATCACATAACTTTTTAACCGACATTGCGTGCGTGCGATGAACAATAGAACGAATACAATAGAACTTTTTTCATTGGACGGTCGAATACGATCGCAGGCAAATCTATTGTCATTGGTCGATGACGTATACAATTAAAGCGAAAACCCGACGATGTTTACGCAAAAGGTATGGATTTTGCAACGTCATATATTATTACATAACTTTTACCGAAATTGCGTGCGTGCGTTTCTCTTTCAATCATAGACGCCGTCTTCACATACTTACAATATGTTAGTTATTTTTTATACCTCAAAATTCACAAGAAATATATGGAAAAACAACGTTTGCCGGGTCAGCTAGTATAAAATATATATATATATATATACATATATATATATATGAATTTTGCTTTATAAACCGTTTCACAATAATTATGTAAACCTATTTGTTATCCATAAAATCTATCGACTGACATTGAACACGACGCGATTTCCGAGTTTGAAATATTGTATTTTATTGGGTTTATCGGGTTGGCGCACGCGAAGTTCGCCGTGAAATTACTGCCCGATTAAAATACCGTTCGCCGCATGCGAATTCTGTGTTTGCTTATGACGGACTAAAAACGACAGTGCCGCAACGGATTTGGAGAAAATTACCGTCTCCGAAATAGCATCGCCGAAAAATCAACACACCCGAAATCCCGAGCGGTGCCGCGCAGTTTCTTTGCGTCGGCTTTTAGTTACGAATCATCCTGTATACGTCGCGTACACGACGACGCGCGACGTGTGGGAGCGGAGAAGACAAAGTGTAAAAAGTTTTAAATCAACTCGAAACGATCGGTGGCCAATTTTATCTCCGAATACGGTATAAAATTAATATTCAAGAAGACGCTCGCGTCGAGTTGACGGTTCGTGCCCGGTGCGTTCGACCCGAGTCGAAAAAAGGGCGTGGACGAAACGTGACCCTTTGAAGTACGAATAAAACAGTAGTGGAAAAAGTTCGGATGGAAAGACGATTTTTCGCACGTCGACAGGTAAAAAGAGGGATGAATCGAATTATACAATATGTAAAATCGACTAGAACCGCGACTGGAAAACGGTTTTTTTTCTCTCTCTCTCTCTCTCAGCACTCGCGCCACTTTGTAATTTTCTACATTTTCGTTCTCACATTATTATGCGATCTATAATTACTACTGTTGTCGTGATTATCGATTGTTAAAGATAGGACATTATCGACGGCCTAAACAACAGCAAAAAATGATATGCAAACTTTGAGAAATGAAACGACGACGTGATAATTATTTTTTATTTAATGCAAAAAATTAAGGTGAAAATTTATGATTTCGAGATTAGATTCAACGTCGTTATTCGAGCGGGTGATATATGAGCGAGCCATACATGTTTTGTCGATTGATTTGAAATAGAAAACGTACAATTGTACGATAAACATTACGCACAAAAATAGGTTTAAATGAAAAAAACAAAATATTTGAAATGTGGAAAGTGCATTTAAAAGGAAAAAAGCGAAATGCCATTTGTGTCCTAGACCGGTGTACGTTACGAAATGTATTTGGTCGAAATTGTTTAGCATCGTTAATTGAGGAAAAAAAAATACAAAATTCTGGAAAATTCAACGAATTCGATTATCGTCCCGGAGGTTTTTATATTAATTTATCTCTTTGTTTCAGTCGGAGTGAAAAAACATTGTATTCTATTGGGGACGGTGACGGGCACTAATTAGTTTGCGCCACCTGGTCGCGAGGGCGATGACAACCGTAATTGGTTACTGTCACCTCGATTCTGAAACACTATGGCTTAGGTACTCGCGGCAATTAACACGCGAAAATCGTCCAATTAGGGCCCGGGTCCGTTTTCTTGTCACCGTTGCCCGCCGCCGCGGCCGCAAAACCGCAGACGGACAAGTCATCGTCAAACAGGAACGTGCTCGCGATCCTTAATAATCGGCCACGGTGTTGCCGTTGTCGCACATGATCGGGCCACGAGAACCTTTACGACTTTTATTTCGATTTCTTTTCGGCTCTTTGAAAATTCGAACATTTCGGTTCCGGTTTCGTAACGGTTCTTGGCAATGGATTTCGGTCTATTTTAGTTCTTAAAAGTGATATTTTAAATGGACAGGTAAACATGTGTTCTCAACGTTATCATAAAATATGTCGTTTTCAAAAATCCCCTTATGTTTTATTTATCAAATGTAATGTTTACACTGATGTTCACACATTGCTTTAGTTTTAATCGAATCCGGTGACTAAATGTCACCCTCATAAGCTCCGAAATTGATTGTAAAAATCCAATTTTTAATTCTATGGATTTGGGTTTTGGTTTTAAAAATTATCAGTTCAATTCCGGTCTTTAAATCTCAAAAAATTCGTCGGTTCGAAACCAGGTTCTTTAATTATTATAAATAAATTTATAAAAAATATTAACGTGTTTACGATTTCTTTAGTTTTCACTGTTGTAAAATGTATAAACAAAGTTAATATTAGATACCTAAGTTTTAATTTTTTTTTTCTTGTAAATACGATTAGATTAATTTTTGTTTAAACGAGTATAAATGGATTGTATTATATTTACGGGTTGGGTGTTTTATTTACTCGAACGACCCACTGATAAAAATGAAAAGCCGCTTTTGTCGACGATTTAGAGGACAACTGCAGTCATCGATCACTATAGCGCCGGAGTTCACACGGGCGGACGATTCGTAAGTTTTTTAATTACTCGAACGAACATAAATCGCTTTTAAATGGACTTTAAATAATGGAAAACGGTCGTCCGATTCAAATGACTTTTTCTGCCGTGGTTTCGACTAGAATTCTTATTTGAAATCACCAATATAATACGTATTTGATACTTTTTTTTTTTTTTTTTTGTTACCAGTGACGTTCGCCAAAGACGGTCGTTTGAATTAATAAGTACAATCCGCCGCGTATCGTTTACCTGAAACACAAGTTTACAACATGGAATTAATTAAACGTACACGACACTCTTAAAATATAACACTATTGTACAAGACAAGGTATGTGTTTTTGAATATAAGTAAGTCGATTATTATTTACGCGAAACATAAGTCGTATAGTATGTTAACACGTGTAATTAACAGGTAAAATCACCAGGTAAAAAGACACCGCGGTCAAATGTACTTTTCTCGATGAAATATTATATAATATGTACCGACGAATAATTTTTAAAATAAAAACAAACAAATCGAAGGTATATATATTTTACGATATTAAAATTACACTGTCGGCGGGTGCCGTATGAAATATAAACGCGTAAACCGTCATGTACGCGGGGGAAGAAAAAAATAAAAACGAGAATAGATGTTCGCTCGTTTCGCACGCGAAATCGTTTTCCTCGACGTTTACATTAAAGGAGAGTTTTTCTTTCTCTTTAGGGCCGACGTAATATGTCGCGCGCGCGCTGAATAATACGGTGCCGGAGATCTGGTAGGACGTCCGATGTGAATATTTATCGAACATAATAAATATAGATACGCATAATGCGTCGCGATCGATCTGCCGCGCGCGCGCATATTATTATTATTATTTCTCGCGTCGGCCTCGTAGGGACGAGTTTTCCTTTTTCCGTCTCTCCCTTCTGCACGGTTCGGGGGTCGTCCGCGAGGCCCGTCGTCGATTCACACGATCACTCCGCTCGCGTCGAGAGATCCTTTTGGATTTCGAGTGAAGCTAGACGTATATTGTATTTGTCGATTTCGCTAAGCCCTCCGGAAGGATTTAGGCGGGGTCGTCCCGTGTCGTCCTGTCGGTCGGTGTGTCATTGTTTTCGATCGACGCGAGAGATTAGATCGCTTTTTTTTTTTTTATGGTTTACGCGTCGTGCGAAATAACAAACGTCAAAACATAAAATCATATCGGTAACGATTGGATTCATAAAAAAAAACAAAACAACGAAACACGTCGCCGTTATTAGTTCGAATGAGATACCTCGAAAAACGAACGCCATTTGGTTTTTACTTGTTCAAAGATTATCGATAAATTTAAATTATCGACCGATAAAGCGCGCAGTATATTTCGTTCGAGTTGTTTTTTTTTTTTTTTTTATTTCAATTTAAAGAATGGTTTGTTTTTGTTATTTAGCAATGAAATGCGTCGAATAAAGTGAAAATTAAAGTGATTTAAATTTGATAGTAATAATAATATTACTTATAATATTAGTATATTATAATACTATAGACAATTTAATTTGATCGCTCCTATTAATTATAATAATAATAATTCGTGTATTTATTGTTTATTATTTATGCGTCGAAATCGATTTGATTTTAATCTTATTGAGAGACAAAACATTGTCGATTGAAATTAATTACTATAAAACCCCCGGTTTCCGAGTTTCGTCGCTCCGTTCGTAAATTAATATCTAAATTCGAAACGAACCATAATTATTATCGTTGAATAATCGGTGATCGGTCTCGCTTCCCGAGAAAACAGAACGAGGTCCGGTTCGTGTAAAGAAAAATGTAAAAAAAAAAACTCTATTTCCGAAAATCTCCGGTTCCGACGTCGCGTAGTCGCGTTTTTGATCTCGACGCTTGCGCAAAAAGTCGAAAAGAAATACCGTAAAAACGCGAACGTCCATATTAAACCGTGCGAAATCGACGGGACGTCGTCGTCGAGGATCGGTAAGGAGCGTGAAAATAATAGGAATAGTTTACCGGGGTTACCAGAATTAATTGACGGACACGGAGTAGGCATAATCATCGGAATTAACGTACTTCTTATATTCGCGGCGGCACACTCGAGATTAATGAACGCGCCTCGTAGCGCAGTCGATGCGTGTAATTGAAGAAATAGTTCTGAAACTACGACCGGGGTGAAATTTAATCGTCACGATAGGTATTCTCCGAGAATCGACGAGTAGGTAATTGAACGCAGGCATGTATACTTACTCCGTGTAATAGTACTCTACCCATCTGGTTGAATTTCCGTTCCGCGACGACGTTTTCCCGAAATGTCATTTCGAAAACTGTGGACTTCCTCCTTCGGTATTATCACAATGCACGCGTTCCGTGTGTTTCAATGTTTTTCGACAACGATTACGTAGTCGAAACGATCCTTTTATTTTTCTATTGTGTTCTCGCGACAAAAGTATGAAAAAAAAGCCGAGTGCTAAAAAAGTTAACGGTGAAATCACTTTATTGATTCTCGTCTAGTTTGTCTTCGAAATGCAATGAATTTTCAAAATATATACCACATATACCACCGGCGGTCGATTTTGGCCATTTTCAATGAATCAGTACTCGATAAATGTGTTGAAAAAAACTCTCGCTATTTCGGTTGTATTTCAAATTACCGAGAGAAAACTTTCTAAAAAAAATTTAGAAAGTGTAAAAATGTAATAATCAAAAGAAGTAAATCAGACTCGAAAATGATTGAAATCCGGGAAAAATTAATTGAAATTTCACTACCGAACATAATGCGGTGAAAATAAATACTCTATTACGAATCCGAGCATTCTAAGTGCGCAATAAAAGGCGTTCGTTCTGGACTGTATACGTAATTTATAGTTCGCGTCAACTAACGATTTCAAAAACAAAACAAAGGGTCGGGAAAAAAAAAATAAAAACGAAACAAAGGACCATTTGGACACACGAAATATTGAAATTATAATAATAATATAGTCGTCGTTTTTTCGAACCGAACGATTCGCGGTGTCGCGGTGGGAAAAAAGGTTGTTGGTAACCACTGGCGGTCTAGACCGCAGTAAAATATGAAAACGTCGTGCGCGGTCGCCGACCATACATCACGGAGAATAATTCAAGTCATTCGTGCGCTCTTAAGAGTATCTCGGCCGTCAACGTACGTTTTTCAATGATATTTATTTTTAGGTTGAAAATAAATCGTCGTGATTCCTACGGTTTAAATTCGTTGCCCGCGACGTCGTCGTTTTATTATTCAGATACCGAAATATGACACGTACTCTGGGAACACAATAATAACGCCGAGCTCTCTGATAATGTTTGATTTTTCACGACGCACGCGTGAAACTTATAGCGCGTATCGTCATTATTTATCGTGTGCATTTATACGGTCGCGTCTCGAATACATAATCGTCTTACTCGATAGTTATTTAAAACTTTTCAGTGCGTCGAGACAAACAATAGAACATCCGAACAAACGTCCGACAACGACATTGGTGTGGTTATTTATTCATAAAACATTGTCAAAACGCTCAACTCTCTGCGAACCATTGGCGAGACGGCCTTTCAGAAACAACGGGGAAAATTAAAGGTGAATTCAATAATAATAATAATAATAACGATTATTTAGTTTCGAAAAAATAACAAACGAAATATTAACCGAATATTGTCGTAAAAAAATATGTTTAGAAAACATAACCGTCTGGGACACGTATCGAAAATACCGTTTTTCAAACGGTAATTTTTTGTAAAAATAATTATTCTCCAAGACCGATCTAACCGACCACCTTGTGATATTTTTCATTATTCGATCGTTTTATTGTTTCGAACGTAGTAAATAACTATTATGTTTATAACGATATAAGTTTCGAGCTGAAAAAATTCCGAGGGAAACTAATATTATTGTATAACAACTAAGTTCAACGGGGAAAAAAAAACAAAACAAAAAATAATTATAATTATAATATATGAGTATGAAATAAGTTATTTGAACATTTGTCTAAACTTTTCGTTTTGAACAAAAAAATAAAATATTCCGTTTTAGTCGAGTCTGCGGAAACCCGCACGCTGATTTAAAAAAATAAATCCTCAAATATTTACCGGGTCGACCCACTAATTTATGTACAAAATCTCGTTATTTAAATCTGTTTGCTTGTAGTAATCGGATAACCTTCACTTTAATCCCAACACTTTCAACTTTTTATCATAATTTCTGAACGCATATAGTTAATAAAATTAAAGCCCAAGACCTCGGCCGCGCACAAAAATACCGATGACATTTTGGTCGACCACAGAATTAAAACGTTTTCTTTTTTTTTCTATCGAAATAATATTAAATTTCACGTGACGGTATGACCGTTGAGTATAACGTTTTAATAATCTCGCACGCGAAAAATCGTTCTCTTTATCTTCATCTTTCATTGAAGTACAATATATATATATATATATTTATATTTCAGATTAGATTTGAAGTAATATCGAAAAACTACTTTTAGCCTAATGGATTAAAAAATCAAAAAAAAAAAAATCTAAAAACGAAGTCATGTTCAACGCGATAGTTAATTTAAAAACTTTAATACATTGAATGTGACGAATTTGAAAGTTAAAAAACTTATAGAACTCAAAAGGATAATTTGAAAATTTAAAAGTTAGATTTCGAACCATTTTTGTAAAAATATAATATAATACGAGTATAATATGACTTAAATGAATACTGTCGTCTGTGGAAATATATTTTTATTTTTTTTTTTAAATAACTGTGGGGATATCAACTAAATCATTTACACCACGAGAACTCGAATTTCAATGCATTTCAAAGTGCATTTACATACAAGAGTGCCCTGGAACAATGCATTCCGAGTACGTAATTTGATTCGTAAAACGGATACTTCAATAGTTAACCTTTTTCTTTTTTTTTTTTAAAATGTTTTCCATTTTTAATCATTTCAGACCGTTTTAATAATGTTATTAGTCGGTGTGAATTATACGTAATATATTTCACGAGTTTTCAGCGAGAAATTAAATTGTTAGAAATACTATTGTGAGACGTATCGATGAGAATATTATAATATCTAAACGTCCGTGAAAATTGCATCGATTCGTTTTTTTGTTTACGATATTATAACGTGACGACGAGACACGCAAATGTGATATTTTTTATCGATGCTCACAAACGCACTCGTTCGGCAACAAAGGAGACTTTTAATTAATATGAAATCGATCAGACGGTAATTGAAAATATTATTCTGTCTGGTCTTGTTCCATACGAATCGATTGTTATCGAAAATAACAAACGTGGGCGAAATAAAAAATAAATAAATATCAGACATTTATTAATTCCGTTAAATTTCAATCCGAAACACGTTTCGTCCCCGTCCATTATATTAGTAATAATAATTTATTTTGAATTACGATTTTCCAACGCGTTTTAGACTAAAAGCGTTTTCGTGAATTACGTCGGTAAATTATCATCAGACATATGTAATTCAAATTTTTTTTTTTTTAATTTTCTCCGTCGTGTTTATTCGACATATCGTCTAAACCAGCGGTTTCCAAATTTTTACAACCACGGAACCCTTGAGAAAAAGTATGTGTTTCGCGGAACCCCCCGATGTCTTTAATTCCAATTCAACTCCGATTTTTATTTATTAAAATTTGTTCATTTTTACGTCATTACATAATGACAACGTCTATAGGTACTATTATAATATGAGTGTTATAATTTTTTATTTTGTTCAATTTCAAGTACAACAAATACAATATTATAACGATATTATACTAGTGACTATTATTTAGGTAAACTTTTTTAAATAATATAAATAATCCAAGTATGATATAAAATAATTTTCTAAATAATCACATACACATCTGGTGGAACCCTTGAGATCGAACCTTAGGGTTCCGCGGAACACACTTTGGGAAACGCCGGTCCAAACTATACTCGTGCGTTCTATCTCATAATCTCAAAATCGCGCGCTATAAACACTAACGGCGATTGCGCGGTATCGAAAACGTATCGAAAGTAAAACCTACGCCGAAACAACTGCAATCATTACAATACGCGTATGGGTTATTTATTTGCGTCGACGCGTTTAAATCGCTCGTAATCCGAATCGCGGGATTCGAACCGAACACAATGATGTCACCTAAAAAAAAAAAAACAACGAAAAGTCACTTTTTAATCTCCGCCGCGCACGTATTATTATTACGATAAAACGTCATAAATCGCGCTGTATCGCTGCAGTATTTATACTGCGTTACATTGTGATACCGCGCGCTGAGCACACATAAACGACGATAATCACTTAGAACAATAATATTATGCGATTTAACGTTGGGCCGGGTAAATATTAAGCTTCGACGGGCTTGGTTTTTTTTTGTCACTCGCACGCTTTTCCATACGCGCGACTATTATTTTATTATATTCGCGCGCGAATAAATAATACGAACGCGTTACGATATTTAAACTCGCCGTGGCATTATAATCGGCGGTGATATTTCGCCGTCGTCGTCGTCCGGCGCGGTCCGCACCGGTACAAGGGGTAGTTGCCCGCGGCCGCAATCCTTGCGATCGGACCGTTGCGCTTTTTGTGGGATTTATTGTTATTTTCCGCTCTGATAAAATATCCATGCGATTTTAACAAAATCGGCCGAGCGTTGGTGCGCGGGGCCTTTGTGGAACGTCAGACGCGTGCAGATTAAACGGCGTAGGGCCGAGTGTCGATCCTCGAGGAACTGTACCGTATGGGTTCGAAAATCCAAAAGTCGTCATTCGTTCGACCGTTTGAAAGAAATTAGTTTTATCATTGATTATAAATACTAGTATTTATGGTTTTATCAAATATGACGGAGTTAGGCGCGTATTGATAGTTTTTCAATTATTATGATAATTCCTTCGCTTCTCGTTTGCGGAACCGCGCGGTCCGCGTATAGATTTTCGGACATACCGCACGAGGAATTCCATTATGCGATTTTCATTGTTTCGTCGATTTCGGTTACCGGCGGCAGCTATATTACGGTGTAGTTATTTCATTTGTGGTACTAAAAAGTTATTCGCTGAATGTTATTGTTTCACGTTATTATAATATTATGTTATGACCGTGAATTCTGAGAATTCCGCCGAGTGAGAAAACTACTAGAGTCGAATTGAAAAACCATTTACATTTTCGAAAAAGAAATCCATTACGTCTATGTTTCGACAGTCAAAGCACACTCGAAACTAAAATCGAAACGAGCGATAAAAAAACATAATCATTAAGCGCCGAGCGAGCATTTGAACGAGCGAAAATACAAAATCTCAGAGACGCCTACGGGGTTGTCGTTTCACGCAAAAAACAACAAAAGAGAAAAAAATCGGGTGTCCTCTGAAAAACTTGCGTGTTTGCGCTCGTGCCCTAAGACTACAAAAACACACGCAGAGCAATATTTTCTCCGGAAACTTTTCACGTCCGCGTGATTGTTTAAGCGCTTTTAAAGAGGGACAAAACGACGTGAACTAATTATGAAAAAAAAATAAAATAAATCCGTCTAAATTTTCATAAAAACAGAAAAAGTTTTTACAATTCATAATTGTTTTGTATTTATCGGATCGCCTACTTAAAAAAAAAAATGTGGACTTTGAATTATTTCAAATCCAATTTTATGGCGCCCATTATGAATTTACCGTAAAAGCTCGACCCGAAGCCGTGCAGACTCCGCAGGTTTTAATAAAATAAAATAAATCTTTATTTCAACGAAACTCAATTACGAGTTGATAAACGGGTTGTTTCTATTTGCGCTCGTGGCGGTTTATTTTTGCGCTTTTGAGTCACCTTTGGGTCATATTTTGTGCTAACGGCGGGGTTGGTCAATGTCAAAAGCTCGGCACCTCCCTCCCTGAGTCTCGCGTGAAAGCGGCTGAAAATATCGAAGCACTGCGTTTTTCAACGCGTCGAAAACTCGAGCGTATTGTAATTATCGTTTGGCTGCGCTAACTTTTTTTTAACAGAACTTTAAAATTTCGCCACGTTTCGGATTACGCGAGACCGGGATTCTTCCCGTTAATCGTCGTACGGACGGGAAAATTGTAATTTACAATTTCACTCGCAGTCGTTCGACAATATTATTGTTATCGACCGAACGCTGTGTTCTATACATATACCTGGCGGTCGTATTTCACGCGCGCGAACGTTAAATTAATTATATTTTCGTCACAGCGTAACGCAATGGTGTTTTATTTGTTTTATTTTATGCGATTTTAAACGCGAATTCTCGCACGTCCACGTTTAAAATCCGAATGTTTAGTTTGAAACTTTTCCCTTAAATATTTGAACGATAATATGACGTAATAGTCGACAAACCCCGTGGATATGCATTTGTCAAGACGGGGCCGTGTTCAAAGTTCACGCGAACAAAAAAAAAAAACGAAACCGGTTATTATTGCATCACATCGCGCACTACTATCTGGCAAAACAACGGTAGACCCTGTGGCGACATCGACTCGAACTAAAATCGTCTTCAGTCTCGTCCGAACCGTCGTCGCCGACGTCAGATATCGCCGTCGGAAATATTTTTTTTCGATTTATAGGCCGCAGTACAAGTTTAGCCGATCGATTTGCTTTGTCCCGAGAACGTTAAAAATCTAAATTACATTCTCGTCGTGGATCCGGTCTACACGCAACGCGGTCGTATTGTTGCAAACGCAGTTTCCACTTTGGTCGTGACGGAAACGAATCGCCTTTCAAAGCACGTAAGTCTATTTACACCAATCATAATATTAAAACTGCACAATCATTTCTCGCTGGAATTCGTCCGGAACAGACGTTTATTATTCGCGTAGACAATACATTTTTTTTTTTTTTTTTAAACATTATTATTTCAAAGTTCAATTATTTTAACCGACACGTGTCACCTAATCACTTTCCGAGAGCGAGAACCATCATTATGCGCTATAACAGCGTATGACTGATGTATAAAATATTTTGGTTTTTTCTTTGTCTTCGAAATAATCAACACGCGCGTCGTCGACGTTTTCGTATTGTCGTGATCGATAAATCGCATCAGGCGCAGGTGGCGGATTTAAATGCAAAACGGACTTCTCTGTCGGAGCTCATCTGGAACTTTTGATTTCCTCGCGCGATTCGAAATTCCGTCGATTTACGCGGCCGACGACGAGGGCGGGCGGGGACGGACCGAGTCCACCGGGCTGACTCCGAAAGCGATTAACTGCGGGCGACACGATAAGTTCACACTTTCACAGCTAATAATCGCGCGAATCCACGGACCCGGATGTCGTCACGGTGCGGTCTTTCGCGTTTCCGCAGTGCAGCATATCTCCAAAGTCTGAGCACAACCCGCGTCGGGTTTTCCAGACACATTTATCAGCGTTTCAAATAGTTCTATTGTCTTAATCATAAACGTTATAGTATCTCGGTATAAGTGGCGGAGGCCGCCCTTATGGACCAGGTTTTTCTAATATTTTTTTGTTATTGTTTATAACTCGAGTATTTCGCGGCAATTACTAAAATTTCACATCGTAAAAATCTGTCGTATATAATATTTTTCAGTACGACTCGGTCAGCTGAGCGTAACGTAGTATGTAAACGCTGTGATTTATACGTCGATAATTTTTCGTACCACTCGAATGATAAAATTTCTCGTACGATTGTGTTGTGATTAAATAAAAACCATTGATAAGGAAATTGATAAAATTGATCGCTATAGCTACGAAAACATTACGATAATCATTATGGCGAGCGTTTGTTTATATTATATAAACTGCTTGTCGTGTTCGCAAATTTATAATCTCGATGTTTAATAATAATTTAAATTTTCGTTCTCAAAAAGCGATTTTCCACGTGTATTAGACTAACGAGTCTACCGAGTGTCGCTAATGGTTGTTTATTAGTATTTAAGATCGATAACCTATATTAAATTTCAATACGGCCAACGTTCAATACGTTTTTGTCATATTTATTTTTTTTCCAATATTTTCACATCATGAACACTGCGGAATCTCCACGTCGGTCTTCTTTTCGGCCATCGACCGAGTCCTCGGGGAAACGAAATCCGTACCTAGACACAGTCATTCAATTTAGCAGTGGTCTGGAATTCGCAACGGGCGTTTTAGAAAATCGATTAAACGTCGTTCGTACAGTTTCGACGGACTCTTTGGAGAAGGACAAAAAAATTAAAAGTACATCGTCCGAATGTCGTTTAAAACTTATAATTGCTCGTGAACGGACTCGGAGGTCTGTCGATCGATTCGATCAAGTGTTGGATTCAAGTATTTGTGTGTCGCGATCAAAGTTATAATCAAACGGTGTCCTCGGTCGAGCGGAGGCGTTCGTCTTTACGCGACATCGCCGGGGCTGAGGGAATACGTGGTCGTTTGATATTATTTAGAGACGAGGCGACGAAAAAAAATTGTTAGAAAATAGGTCACGTCGTAAAAGAGAAATATCAATCATTATGTTCGAGTAAACACTGCAGGCTTGGTTTTCAAAAAAATTTTAAGTGCGTCGAATTATAAAAGTACGCCGCGAAGAGTGGTGATAGACTAGAGCACTTGACATACTTTCTCGTGACTTTAGTCGCTTTATGAGTACTTATTTGTTTTTTGAGTAGAAAATGTGACGATTCTCGAGTGATGTACCTGTGATATTTTCATTTGTTTATTATTATTTATTTTCTTTCTTTCGATTTTAACCTGAGCGCGCGCGCGCTGTTGAGAACGTTGGCAATCGTTAACCGATTTTATACGATATTTATGATTTTTTTTTCTTTCTAGCTATTAGATTATCAAATGAGTTCACAGCAAGTACTGTCGTCACTGGATCGTCACCTGGAGGTAGATTTCGTCAAACGCTGCTCTTTATTATTATTATTTACGCCGTATTAGGAAATTCATAGGAATTTGGGCGGCGACGGGATTCATTTTCTTTTCTTCAACTAAAACTCATTGCGTTTAATTCAACACGTATTCGCATAACCATACTATTACACCACCGACTGAAAAAACAGACCGATTTGGAGTCTAAGGTATTTATATTTTTTCTTAGATAAAAGCGAATCGTTCCCATATTACCGCACATCACATTGTTTATTTTAACGCGTCTTTATCAAAAACAGTTGTGACGTGATTATTATTATTAAAATCATTGTTGGCGCCGAGAAAAAAAACTACAAAACTTTTGTTTTATTATTTATATTCGAAAAAGTGCCTAAAATTTGACAACACTCCTCTTTAACACAGTTCTGACGTTCAGTCACGGTGACTCTGCGTGATATCGAAAATGATATTTTTATTTTTTTTATCGTCCGACAATAATATTACGGCTAAATGCGAAACAAAACAAAGTAGAAGAACATTTCGAATTATATGTTTAAATTCGTTTCGCCGAGTTCATTAAATTATTGTAAATCAACTTAACGTCTTTTAATTCGCTTTACGCCCCGCATTATTGGTTTCTCGATTCTTGCAGGACGCCGGCGAGCTTCTTATTTTTTTTTACCTCTCTACCACCGTCCGCAATGAGAGAGCGCCGTTGTTAAAGTCTATTAAACTATATAACATTACATCGTAATCGTGCGTTAGTGGGTTTTTGATCGACGGCCGGACGATGTTATAAAAAATAGACGGACCATTCGTTTCGTCTCGATTTATCATTATTTATTTATACGTTTCTCCGACACAGCCGTACTTCGCGCCATCCCCGTCGCGTTGTATATGTCTGCGCGCGCGTACACGCACTCGTATACAGGACGATTCGTTTGTAGAAAAAACACTACTCGTCGATTCGAAGAGTTTTTATTATTTCAAATTTTCTTTTAGAAATTGAACACACACGTGATTAAATAATTTTTTCAAACACACTGCTCGTTTATCTACAGGTCGAGTTTTGATTTATTGCGTGCGACTTTTGGCCCAAAATCCTGGGAAACTTGAAAGTATACGAGGTTTAGAAATTATGTCGATTTTCGGGCGATTCCGATTTGAAACACCAGAATTAGTTTTTATACGAATGCTTATCCACCCTGACGTCGTCGTATCATGATGTCCGATCGAAGACATCGGCTTACCGATTTCACATAAAATCGAAAAAAAATCAAAAAAATAAATAAATAATGGGCGAGACGCGCAACACTCGGACGAGATACGGGTGACGGAAACTGGTGAATTTAGAATCTCTCTAGAGAAGAGTCATATTATATAAGTCATGTTCGGTGAAAACTCCGTGTAAAATCGGGGTGCTCTGGATCGTTTCGTTAGTTTCAGAAAACCATCGGGGAAATATTAAATTTGACTTGGACGATGTGCCGACTAGACAACAATATTTTTCTACCCCAAAACGCCGACTGAAATCTAAACTGAAGTGCAAATTCGGATTATATTTAACTCCGGTCGAAACGGCCGGCGTTTACTCGGTGACACACGAAAAGAAGACGCCCAAGTGAAACCGATGGAATGTGGAAAATGGAACTTTGAACGAACACGTCTGTTCCCAGAGTGCTCGACCGTTTCAGAAACGCTCTGTATGTATATATTACGAACGCGTTAAAACATCGGGCCCTGTCTACGCCGCAGTATATACGGGCTCGCCACCGGCACTATATTACTCGCGCGAATGTGCCGTGCCCCCCCCCCCCCCGACGCCGTCCCATACTTGTTAATTTGCACCGCGCCCGTCGGTCCTTCGCATAAATAATGCGCGTCCGGTCCGCGTGCTTGACCACTGTTTTCCGGACATCCGTTTTCTGCCGCCACCGCAGCCTCGTCGCGCGCGCGCGCCTGCCCGCGTCGTTTCATTTATAAAAAATTCAAAAAAAAAAAAAAAACATAGTTTTTTTCCTTCCCCCCGACCTACTCGTCGCGTCGTCGTCGTCGCTGCCGTTTCCTTTAACGCGCGCTCGCCATCCACCGTTGCACGATATACCGCGGCTATTGTTCAAAAAAATCTGTTTACTTTTTTATTTCAAACTCTCAAAACGGTCCGAGCCACACGTCCGGGCCAGCACCGCGAATCTAATCGCACTAATACGATACCGAATTTCCGTGCAATTTTATGCGTCACGCGTAACATTAGCCGCCACGACCCCGCTATCATTAGCCGCTGTGAATATTGTTAAATTTCGGCCAACGATAAACGTCACATTAGCCGAGAACAGTAATGGAATATACCATAATTTTCAATTGCAGGTAACAACGAATTAAATATGATTTAAACATTATCAATAATATTACTATCGAAACGGATGTGTTATAAATTTACGATTATAAAAAATAATTTTAAATTGTCTATAGTTTTATTCGGATACTATTTATGACGATGCGAAATCACGATAGAGAAATAACGAATAAAGAATTTATTATTTATTTAATTGTCTATAAATTTCATTATTTCTCTGCTAAGCTGAATAAATTACTTTCAGAATTTTCTCTCTATTTTAATAATTACGATAAATATCTGTAAAAAAAATAAATACGACGTAAGTACCCACTACAACACTGCGATTACGATCGTTTCATTTGGTTCTGTCGTGTTTTGCGCTCGTTTTCAATGTTGTTTTTTTGTTTATTAATTAATACTGTCCGTTATCCGGTGACGATCCAAGGCCGAAACTCGGCGGGTTAACGATTCGCAACACATGAAATACTCTTCCAAGCCGCCGTAATAACGAGGTTAATTTACAAACATATTTACCTTTGAAAAACCAACCGCGATAATAATAATAATAAACGATAACATTGCGAATCGCGAAACGGCGGAAACGTATTTTATTTTCACGGGACATTTGTGTTTTCGCACCGTACAAACCGTTCGATATTTTCCGTATAGTCGTATTACGTCCTCGGCAGATCGAACAAACAAGGAGTCGAAATGTGTACGATAATAATAATAATATACTCTGAGCGCGCTGTATCGATCGTCGGCCGTGTTTTTATAGAAACTTTCGATGGTTATGATTTCGTCTGATGACCCCCGCTCGAGATATTAATATTGTCAAAAGCATACCTTTACTCCGGATTCGAAACAGACAGTTGTTCATGAGCGTTTTGCGTTTGAATGTTGAGGCACCATCATCGCCCGCGGTAAAAGAATTCAAATCGCCGAGCTGAATTTAATCAAAATAATATCGAATTTCTCCAAAGTGCGACTCGATAAATTTTTTCGATTTCCGATGTCGTGGACCCAAAAGTGTTTGAAAAAATACGATTAAAGTACCTGACAATTTAGGTAAAAATAGGTACTCGCATATATTTTTTCTTTTTTAATTCACAGTTGACACCGCATAGAATACTTACATAAGTACATAAGGTCCAGTCGCTAATTAGATTCGAATTCGTCCGAAACGGGAACGTTTTTTTTCGAATACGTCGAACCTCGAGTACGAGTGTGATCTTAAATAATTGTATCGTCTTCTCGTATTTAATATTACGACCGATCCGGTTCACGAAGTAAAGACGTAATAAAAGCGACGACGGCGGCCGATGAGAATAAAAGAGAAAAGCGTCACCGCCGATTTCGAGGAAAATAAAAATACAATTACATCGGAACGTCGTGCTTGTAAATTATGAGATTTCGACGGATCGTACGTGATGTGTACGGGCACGGAGAACGTACGTATTATATGAAATTCAATTTTGCCGAAGATTTACGCGCGTCTTGTTAACGCGGCGCGGCGTACGGATAAGGGATTGCGAAAAGCTATTTCGCTACAGGATATCGGTCGCAGGATGCGGAACACGCGCGATTTGAAATCATGTCGCGTGGCTTTCTAATATTTATACCTCCCGGTGCCGACCCGCGCGCCTTTTCCGCACTCGTCGGAGAACATAAAAACACAACACGTAATTACGCGTTGTCGTGACATGATTGCGGAGCCCGGTGGGCGGCGAGAAGTTTAGAATACCGTTCGTTTTCGTGTCGATCGAAAACTAGTCGCAAGTCGTTACTGTTGTTCGTCGTAAACACACGCGGAAATAAAGATATAGAGAGAGAGAAGAATCGTTAGTTTGAAATCCTCGGCGGAATGTCCGGCTTCCGCTACTTGTATTTTACGGTGTGGGCGACAATAATCGTTGTTTTTCCCGATGTATTATTTTTATAATAATGAAAATTAATAAACTCAGTATTTATATAGACATTATATTATAGTTGTGAGCGACGCGAAATCACAAAAGATGTCAGTAATAAATCGAAAAACGCCGGTAAAAAAATATATATAAAAAAAACCAAAAAGACGCAAAATCTTCGGCGAGAGGAGATTCGGAGGCAATCTATTTTTAAACAAACTCGATTTTCAGATTGCGTCGGATACGCGCGAACACTTGGCCGCGACAATGTGACGAAAACCGCAGACGCGGGACTGCGTTTCCGACACCACATCGAGCAGTACAATAGAGACCGTGCAAATAACGAACGTGACGTAGTTAAAAGTTTGATATATTTTATTTCGTCGACGCGCGGCGCGGCGTCAGCGTAAACGGCGATTTCAACAAGTTATCGACAGTTATTATTGTTTTTAAAACTGCGCCGGTTGCGAACGCGTTGGCCCAAAGTTTTAACTACAAAAATAAAAACAACAACGACGACGACAACAATAATAATGACGTCGCGTCGACGCGGAATAATAATAACGTCGACGACGCCTGCCGGTCCTAGACAACGAAATTGAAAACTCGTCCGCGGCGCATAAAATATACACGGGAATTTCGTCGCGTCGCGTAACGTGATATTATGTGGGAAAAAGAAAAAAAACAAACACGCCCGCGAACGCGGCCGCCGTAAACGAAATTTGAAATTATTGTTATGCTAATGAAAGTTTCGCGCGTACGCCACCGAGTGAAATAACGTTAAATTAACCAGAACGTTACGGTCGATTCGTTTTCATAATTCATAAATAATTCAATGAAAATGTCACCGGTTATAAACGGGGCGAAACTAAACCGAACCGAGAAAATAAAATAAACAAATAAAAAACTAAAAAATTATCAACGCCGCGCCGCCGTGCCGCCGCCGGGAGCGTGCGAATAATTCGGGCCCGAACAATGTACGCACGCCAAGTCGAGGTTTGCGGGCACCTCGAGATTGTTATATTTCGAGTCGCTCAAATCGGGAATCGCGCGTTTCATAACGATAAACAATAAGTTCTTTTTGCACGATTAGTTGACATTTTGAATTAATCGTTCCGTACATTAGCCCTAGGTTGAGATCGATCGGGGGTTAGCCGTCATCAGGGTAGTTCTATGCAATCTCTCTACGAATCCATCAAAAATGAGCAGCCGTTTTCCACTGTTCTTCGGTTTTCTCGAAACAAAAAAAAAAAATCTAGACTTTTTTTCTCCGTTATCGAAATAAGAAACCGCGTCGTACTTGTTCATAAGCATCTCGGATACGAAAGACATTACACTTTAACGCTCTCGGTTTATGTATTGCGTTGAATCGTGATAAATTGTTTAAACAACGATTAGAAAAAGTAATCGGACCACCGACTGCGGGTCACGCGCGGCCGAGCGAATTCGCGCGATTTGAAAACGTGAATTTGAGTTTTCGGAAAAACGAACGTCGCCCCGAGACCCGATCCCGAGTCTCTTCGCGTATTGGACAAACATGCAGCGAATACAACGCAAATATGAAAAATCAATACCGGCGAGTCATTATATCGCATAAAAGAAATCTCTACAACAATGTAAACGCGAAAAAAAAAAAAAAAAAAACAAACAAAATAAAAAACGATATTCGAGTCGTTGACTTTACTCGCTTTTTACATTTCCAAACACTATATAATGCATCGACCGGTTTCTCCAACAGTCGAATCGACTCGTTAAAACTTTATATAAACGTCAATACATTAAACGTACTTATGCGTTTAAATCGTATGACGTATACTCTCTCTCTCTCTCTCTCTCTCTCTCTCTCTCTCTCTCCCACTCGTTCGTTTGTTTAGAAAATATGATTTCATAGTATTTTTATATTTTTTTTCACACTCGAAAGAACACACTTTCGTCCGACCAATTGGATTTCAATTCATTATTATTATTAACTAATTAGTGCGTCGCCAGAGCACGCGGTCGATACGGAATAATAATACATGATATTTGATCGGGCAGAGGGACGGAAATCGCTCGGCCTACAGCGTGAGCTGAGCTCAATATGACACATTTGACCTCCAGCGAAACGTTATGGAATCGAGCAAATTGAAAACATTAATTAAAAACTACTAAAATCGGTCGAATGCGGCAAACATGTGCGAGCCCGACGTCCATACGTATATGACGCGCAGTGTTCATAACTCTGTACACAGTCTGCTAATTACTGTGCATTGACATTTGTTATGAGTTTTGAACAATAAACATGACCCGAACTCTGGTGAGCCAAGAAACATACACGATTTTTCTAAAAAAAACGGGTTTATGATTTAAAAAAAAAACCCTCTCAATTTCCAGAAAAATATTAATATATATATTACATAATAAAATAACAAATACCCATTGAAACGGGGTAGTAATTATTATTATTTTTAATTGATAATTATTATTTAGGCGACCGTTCAAAATCATTAATTAAGTTTTAAAATATCGCGGACGATTTGTGTACGCGTGTGAAATTGTAATAAACAATATATGTATTATAAAGATTTCAAAAGGAAAAAATATAATAATTAAAAAAATATGGCCAAATATTTTCTCCGGCTGCGCGGAAAAACATCGATTCATACATAATTGTATTACGTTTCGACGTTTCGTATCGACTGAAGTAATAACTTGCGCGAAAACAATGATCGTAATTAGCCCAAAAACATACATATTACGTCGAGAGAAAAAGTATTCCGCGAAAGTTTTACTCGAAAAATAATGGGCGGCGAGTGTAATAAAAAAATGACGTAAAATTACAAAAATTTAGGGACTTCGTAGTCTGTGACGCCGTGTTCGGAGTTCAAACCTAACAAACCGAACAGTTTTTACTGCCGCGCTGCCACCCACTACCTGGCTATTTCATCGTTTGATTATGTGATGACATTCGATTGTTTATTATTCCAACTCAAAGTCGATGACATTTGTTGTTGTTCTTCGTTATTTCGACGCGCACTTCTCGCCGAAAACGACGCGCCCCGACCGAAAAACACGGCTAAAACCGCCGTCAAACGTAACACGCAATATCCGGCACTCAAAGGCGACGAGCTCTTTTGTGAAAAACACGAGTGCCGAAGTTTCTCGGGGCGAGGCGACGACGTCCTAAGGAAACAAGAGGATCGAACCATCTGTAATCACGGGGTTAGCGCGACCCGAATTCGCGTCGACTTTGTCCGTCGCGGTTCAGGCGTATCGATTACAACGGTTCGTTTTGGGCACGACGACGAGATAACGGTGGAAAATAACAAACCCACGCGGCGTTCATTATCGTTATAATTATAATCATTCGTCAACGTGAAATCGTAATGTAGGCGCGGACGACTCGGTTCGAATAACTCGCGAAGAACAAGAAAACACGCGAAAAACAAAAAACAAACTCGCAATTTATCTTTACAATTGATATCGATCGCGGTATCAGATCGCCAATTGGTTCGTGATTTCGACTCGGTGACTTTCTAGAACGACGTGAAAGAAAAAGCACCGCTTTTACGTAACAATTCGATCGGGAAAAATCTTCTCGATTTCGTTCTTTATACACGTGGTTTTCTGACTTCGATTTTTCATAACAAATAGTTTCAATCGTTCTAAAATGCTCGATTTATTTATTTTTTTTACACATCACATCGTCGAAGGTCGAGGTAAATTTTTTAAAAACGATTTCATTTTTAAACGTTGTCTTCGTCGCCACCATCGATCGCGCAGAGTACGAGTTCAAAACGGAAAGCCAAGCGCGTTCGTAAAAACCAAGTGCGTTCTAACATACTGGCGCGGATTGTCGCGTTGAAATTTAGTCGAGTTCACTTTGTCGATAAACACCTATACTAATCCATGTCGGACGTGCCGTCGATGGTCGTTTCGCGTAACCTATTTTTACAATTTCAAAACCGATACGATAACGATTTTTAAAAAAACGTCGAATTATCCGGTCGCTGCACCGTTGGATATTTTCCGGACCATTCGTTCGATAATATCGATCGGATCGCGTTAGATCGTTTTATAAAAACCGTAATCCAATTGATATATCATCGTATCAAACGTACGTATAAAAAAAAAAAATTATGATTTTCTTTCGATCGCGCTACGGATATTATTATAATATATTCTCGTGCTTATAAAAATTAAATAATAAATCATTACTTTTTTTTCCGGGTCAGGGCAGACAATTATTGTTCTCGGCTATTATTCTTTTTTAAATTTTATTAGCAGTCTCGGCGGCGATTTACTACTACACCCGGTGTGCCAGTAAATGCGCGGCCGTACGTTTCGGTGCGGATTTTCAGTCGATTGTTTTCTACTCTTTTTGCTATTTATTTTCGCGACGCGTAAAGTCGCGACAAAAAAATAAAAATTTTTGGCCACTGTCCAGCAGCGGAGTCGGTACAATAGTATATATCAAGTGAGGTTCTTAACGGGGCTTTTGCGAGGAGTCGACGGTTCTCGCGTATTTTATTAGCCCCGAGAGTATGATTTTGAACTCCTTCGGGAGGGTTAATTTTAAGGTTCGCGAGAAACATCTGAATGTATAGGCGTAATGGTATTCGCGAACAAACTTTTTAACTAGTTCGCGATGACGTCACTGTAACGATATTTGGATTGACCGGGGGTAAATCGACGACTCTACTCGATAGAATTATTATTCGATCGACTGTATGAAGATAATATTGCATTTGATCATAATATTAGCGATATTCTCACGAACATATTATCATGAAAATTTGATTGAATATTTTGCTGAAAAAAAACTGAATTTTAAATAGAACAATTATTATTAGACCCGAGGTATTTGGGCGGTATTATTTTGATCTATATAGCGAAAAATCTGCGCGTTCAAATGCACACATAAAATTACTATGAAATTAATGTTTCTGCTTTCCACATCGACTATCGACTTAATTGACTAACTCAACGGAATCGTAAAATAACATTTGATTTCTCAGACTATGAAATATGCGCTGCTTTTTCGCATATTCGTTTTCAAATTATAATAACAATTCTTATAGGAGAACCGCGATGACTGACGGTATTGTAAAAACCTTCCGTATTAGTAACATTTGTATTTTATAAAAACTTAAACTATGGCGCGTTGATATTTTATTCGACCACATTCGGCCTGATATTATTATTAAATGCGATTTATGTTCTGAAATTTCCGTCGACATTATTTGCCGTTTCGGACAATTCTCATCGACTTTGATTTTCGACACGACAAAGTTAAAACACGCTTCGCCCGACATACTTTCCCCCCCTCGCGTTATTTTTTAAACTTCTTTAAAGGACATCTCTAAAGATTACGGTTGTAAACTACTCGGGTGATATGGAAAGAAATAAAATACAATAATTTTCTTTAATCCGTCCGCGTTGAAAAAAAAAAGAAGAAAAAAACCTTCGTCGACACGCCTCCGGCCTCTATTTAGTAAATCGCAGTGAACGCCAGACGAGGTGCGCTGAACAATGTAAACACGATGGATCCGCCGCCGCGATTTGCCTCCGAATTTGGCAGCGATTACCGATTTATTTACACGGTGCCGTTCGAGTGTTTTGCGAACGTTTTGTGCCCGTCAACGTTTTCCGCGTTTATTGTGTCGGACGGATAAATAATTATTTCGGCCGAAGCTAAAAACCCGCAACACGTGATTCACGCGACAACGCGTGCAAACGTATAAACGGGCACGTGCGCGCAAAACGCCAATATTATAATGACGTCGACCGTAAAGAGCGCGGCACAAAATCATCGAGCACTTGACCGTGTGCGGCGCACCGGACTAGCGATTTCCCGTCCGGCCAGAGCGGTGCTCGTTTTTGTGTTTCACTTATTAAAACAATCATACGTCTATTGCAATTTAACAAATCGGCGGATTTCCACTCCCCTCACTTTGAGAACACACGCGAGTATGCCCACAATTCATAAAGTCGTTACACATTAAACGTCTGCAAAATCAACCGGAATCCGTCGTCGCGCGTCGGTTGGTATAATATTTCGGTACAAAAATGTAATCGATGTAAAACGCGTTTAACAATAATACAAAACTACTGATAAACTATGGCGAAGAAATAGCTTACCATCGATAAACATTTGGACCTAGTGATATGAAATCCATACTAATAAGTCGTTTGTTTATTACACGCTCAACGCGAAGAATGTAGAATCGCACGCGAGTCCAGGCATGGTTTAAGCATAAAAGTAAGCGGTTTGAAAAAATTGATCGGAGTAAATTTACTTTGTTACGCGTCGAGACGATTCGATTTATATAATAAACCTTGCCGAATAAAATCCTCGCTCACGTCGTCGGAAACGTCGCGCGAGAATAACGCGTCGGTTTTTATCATCGTAGTAAACTCACATTAAACGACTCTTTACGGAAAAACAGCGCGTCGTAAATATTGCGCGCGACCCGACGCAATCATTTGACATTCAACGCTGGACGTTTATAATTATAATGATATTATCGTACCGTTTTTCCACCGACGATAACGGCGATTCGTGCATTTCACCTTGACGCGTCGTTCCGTTTTCACAGAGCCGACACACAAAGAGTATATACCTCTAATCCGCAGAGCCGGAAATATAAATTACATTTTTTTTTGACAATATGGTTTACATTGTTCCCCCAACGCGTGTCTGATATGAAACGTAATAATAGATATTAAATCATATCGATATCACGTGAAAAAAAAAAAAGAGGTAGTAAAAACAAAAAAAAAAAAAAAAGGTCGTTTGTGAGAGCCATCCCTCACGTCGCTCTCTGCCGCGCGACTATACACGTATATATGCGCCACGGCGAGTCGGTTCGGAACGCGATACGTGTAAACGCTTTTGATTATTATTTTTATTTTTTCGTTTCGCTTTTTTTTTACTTTTTTAATCCCGGCTCGAAAAGGGTCGCGGCAGGCAATAACGACAAGACTAATGAGAATTTAATGAGTTTACGATTAGAGGCGTGTGTGCCGTGTGCGAAATAAAATTCGGCGTTTTCTCTTTTCTCCGGAGGTAAACTCGTGTCGACCGTTATCTGGACTTTGTAGAACGAGCGGTTGTCTCGTCGCGTCCGGCAAGTGAGTAGGAGGGGACGAAAATCCGACGGGAACTCGAAACAGAGAGGGCAAAAAAAAAAAAAGGAGAAGACTCGCACTTGACACGGGTGACGACGACGGACAGATATCGGCGAATCGCCATTGTGCTCGTAGATTCTATGCAGAAGATAGCGGGCGTGGACAGACTTCTGTTTCCAAATCGTCGAATACACCCTGTTTGGTGACATTTTTAGTTTTCTAACGCTCGTGAAAAACTTCTTTCGCGACTTTCCGCCGATTATCGTTGTTCTTTGTCACAGATATTCTTTGTGATGTTCTTTCTCTGGCGGCTACTCGCTCGTCGTCAAGCGTTAAAATCGAAAGTTTTATTCTCGCGTGAAAAAATCGCCATCTCACCTCGTCGTCGCAGTCGGATCGATACGATTTTCCCTACACTCGGACTTCGATTAGGACTATCGCACGCGCAATTGTTATTGTTTTCGCATGGAAATTATTCGTCCGATGAAAACGACATGGCCGGTAGTCACGTCATCCGACCCGGTCGGACTATTTGCAGGTTTACGCGGAATCGGCGTCGACAGTATTTCGTATACGTATATTATTTGGTCGCAAATTTCTAAACCTACGACGCAAACGAATCGATATCTAGGGCGACTTCGTTTTCCGACGCGCGATAATAACGACGTCCCGGTGTCACGCATTAAAAATCATAAATCGTTATTTCCAGAGAACGTGACGTCGCGCATGGGTCCCGCGCCCTGACGACCGGATCTGACTTTTACGATTTGAATTCATTCCCCCGGCCCCCGGAGCAAACGTCTCGGGGCAGATGCGATATAATAACGTGTATTATATTATGTACGCGTACGCTATCCGGACGTATCGCGAACGAAGCGTTTCCATCCGAGATAAAAATAATCAATCACGACCACGGTCCCGCGGCAGGTACGCGAAAACCGATTTGACATTGGCGCGTTCACACTCGGCAGAGACGCATTCGGCGAGTCATTATAACATTGTTTTGCCGTTGCAGTATTATCGAAATTTTATACCCGTATAGTGTGTTTTCCTCGTGCAAAACAGGACGCGTCCGGGAGGGAGACAATTTTGCGATTAATCGTCGTCTGGCGTACCTACAGACCTCATGGTAATTTTGTTGGAAATCGATTCGTTAAAACGCTCTAAACGCGTCGTGACTTTAACTGCGAAGAAAAGTGTCCTGGAAATCATTTTGGAATTCACTTATTCGCGCTGTGATTGTGCTTTCGAACGCTTATGCGTTAAAATACTTTCGGTCGTTTTGTTGTCGAATGCGAGCAACGTTGAAGGTCCTATACGGAACCGAACGATTACTTCGATGACGTGTGTTTTTCATCGATTGCAGCAGTTACATTTTTGTGTTTAGAATCGAGTAAAAAAAAAATCACGGGTTTAAAGTAACATAAATACACGAATTTATCATCGAATGGACTACTCACCGAGCATATTTTTAATAAAAATGTTTTTTTTCAACGTTTTCATAGGATCAACTTAATTAAAGACCAAAAAAAAAACTGTTCCCTTAGACTGCTAGTTTTTTTTAAAGGCAACTACTGAAAGGCGTAAAAAGACGTGAGCAATCGAGATACATAATTTTTGTAAATAACTTTGGTAAATAATATTTCAAAATCATTTTGAAATGACGATTGATTTATTTCTGCAAAGTGTGTATTATAAATATTACGTTTGTTCTCTCTAGTCTAGAAAATTGTTTACACGTTACATTACGCGAGTATATATGTATACAACGAGATCAAATGATACCGTTGGGCGGATTAATTTTATTTTTTCACATTTTCACGACATATTGTAAATAAATTCTCAGTACATGGCTAACAAGCGATTGAACATCTCGCGTATTGACGTATAAAACGTTTCGCGGAATCCAAAACGTATATTTTTAATTCAATATGCCCAACGAACCGAAGGCGTGAGGAAGGGGCAGGACATGCAGCGTTACAATTATCAACTCGATTGGGTGTGTTATGAACACATGATGATGTAATGGTGAATTGTTCTTATAAATATTGTTGCTTTCGAAAAACTAAAAAGCTATACGCGATAACGAACGTTTTATTTATTTATTCGTTTTTTTTTTTTTCGTAGGAACATGGCTGGTAGCGTATAATCAAGAAACGTCGCGAGTTTATATTTTCAAAGAAGCGTTAGAAGATTAAATTCCGACGGAACATTTTGGCGTACTCTGACGAATTTCGATTGAACGACGCGTCGGTCATTCGGCGGGTGTTCTTGAAACAGATGACTACTCGTAGAGTAATGTTATTAAACGATACGTAGAAAACGCACGGAAAATAAACGCGCTCGGCATATTTCGCCTCCAGAAGCGCCGCTTTCGAATCTGTCGGTATCCGGCCGGCCGTCCGTCCGGCTGCATTCTCGTCCGAGTCGAAACCCGTCGGACGATCGCGGGGTTGCCGAGACAGCCGACCGCGTAATCATACCGTTACGGCGCGTTTATTAACGTCGAGAAACGCGGACGGACGGACGGACGGAATACGAGACGGCGAACCCTGAACACGAACCCTTCCGCTCCGCTCGCGCGCGTACAGATTCGTTCGTCTCGAAGACGACGCGTAACCCGGGGCGCGTATCGACCGCGAGCCGGACGTCGTTTTACGTCGTCGTCGTCGTCGTCGCCGCGGTCCTGCAGGAATAATTCGTCCTGGAAATCCGCGCGACGGTGTCCGCGTTTGAAACCGATAAACCGGGCGAAACTAATGGCGCACAACGATACGGAGACGCGAGCGTCGCGTGCAGAGTGTCTTTTATCGAGTCGAGGCATTACGGTCGAGTATTAATCTAAAGATAATGAAAAGAAAAGAGAAAAAAAAAGAACGAACTACACGCGTTATTCGCGGCAGATTTGTTCGATATGAATATAAAAGAAAAAAAATCAGACGCGTTATTTCATAACGTTTTGGTAACAATTAGATTATGGTTCTATTCAATTACGAGCGATAGTGTTTTGTTGTCAGACTGTACGGGAAAAAAATTCGTCCGTATTTTATTTACAAACGATATTATCGACTCGCAGAAACGTTTTATATCTAATAATGGACTCGATGTTTGTTTATTCTGTGTCTGTTTTCCATTAATGAGCAGAGTAGTTTCACGAAGACGGCGACGACGACGACGACAATAATAATGATACGTCTTTCGATTGTTTAATTGTTATTTAGCAACAGACGTTTTCTCGCGCTTCGTAAAATACGTACACTGTTTGTGTATGATATTTTATCATTCGTGTCGTTCGGAACGTGATTATTGTTATTCTCGCTCGCCTTTGAATCGAAAATAAAACAATCAAATATCAATCGTTACGACGACAATAACAACATGGGACTTAAATGAAAATTAATAGAAAACGTATTCAAAGTATTGTAAAGCACTCGAGTATTCAAATTATACTTTTCAAGTAGGTATTAAAAAAAAAAAAAACGTGTTTTCAATACTCTTTCAAAGCACATCCGCGTTTGAAATCAAATACGAATTTACAAATACTTTTTCTTATAACTTAATACTTTCGTTATTGTCAATCGCATAACGTTGACAAAAAGAAAAAAAAATGACAAATGATTTTATTCTATCGTGTGCATAATGCGACGTCTCGAAATATAATTAATTTCAAATGAAACCAATTTTTACGAATTTCATATTTATCTATAAGTATTAATATAAACTGTTGAGTTATGACTTCCGGAGGAAATTCGGTGCGAAATTGTCTTCTTTAAAGTCGAACGTTTTACGCGAAAAAAAACTCCTTTTGGTTTATTATCAATTAACAAAACGCATTTTAAAATTTAAATAACGCGAAGAATTTAGTTCAAAACTTAACTATTTCCGAGTGTTTTTAATAATTACGTTTGTTTTCGTCGAGTACTTATTAAAATACGTACTTTGAACACGGTCGAAAACGAGCGTCTGTATTTTAATTTCAATTTTTTTTTTTTGAAAATCGTCTTTCCACGAGCCGCGTGAATTATTAAAAACTTAGAGTAATTTCAAAACACATAATATATTTATATTGTTATTTTCATAATCGAATACTTTGAGAAAACATTTCGTAATTAACTTTGTCTGACAAAAAATACGCAAACATTCTCGGAAAACATTGACGTTTAGCATTTCATCGTCGGTGAATATTTCGCGTGCCATAAAATGAGCCCGTCGTCGTCGTTGAAAATATCACTTCGGAGAAACGAACGCACGTATAATATTATAAATAAACGAAATAATTACTACGAAATTAATTACTACTATTTCGAAACAAACGTCGAACATCGGGGGACGTTTTGAGAGGAAAAAAAAAATGTTAAGTAGATTATTATTTTTCAAATTACGGCCGGATTTCGTTCACGTTTCGTTTTATTAGTATATTAAAATATTACACTATATTATAATATAGAAATAACGACCGTTTTCTTTTCTCTACTGCCTACTGCCGCGACATTGCGCCGTAGAACGTCTGTACAATAATGTTTCTCCGCGTTTCGGGATAATCAAAAAGAATGTACCGAGTGAAAATACACTGTACAACAAATGCGGCAACAAAATATATTATATAATATAAATCTCTTTCGGTAATAAAAAACTATACGTTTAATGTTTTTTTTTTTTTTTTTTTCCTCCGACATTCTCCCTGAGACGGTTTTATAAAATATGTACTCGTTGCTCTTTTATTAATACAATACGCGTATTGTTGCGTTTTGAAATTCAAAGTTTTATTTTTCATATTATTATACGTTCGGGGTCGTGCGAGATGTTGAAAAACAATTATCAAAACGCGAGATACTAAGACACGAGTGTCTGTACAACACAACGTCTGCGTAAAAGTAAGAGGTCGTACGAGCAATATTATTAATAATTTCAGCGATTATTCTTTTATTAGGTCGAATATTTACGTTAGAATTTTTCAAATCGGAGACGTCTGTAATACAATGATAATATAATATTTTTCAAAATCCGATCGAAAAATAACGTTCCATATTTTTTACACCTTTTACCCCCCTTAGGGGTTGAATTTTGGGATATGAGGCATGCTACGTTTCAAAAAAATCCGACCGAGAAATAACGTTTTCCATTTTTAACATATTATTTTAACCCTCTTGGAGGTTAAGTTTTGGAAAATACTTTCCAAGGGGATCTCGACTATATAAAACGAAACTACCGATCAAATTTCATACTCGAAGGAATTTTTTCCAAATTTAACCTTTTTTATTCCCTTTCATCCCCCTAGGGGTTGAATTTTCAAAAATCCTTTCTCACTGCTCGCCTAGAGCATTAGATAAATCACTGTTTCAAATGTCAAGTCCGTACGTCGCGTAGTTTTTGAAATGCGACGATCAGCGAGCGAGTGGTATTTTGATTTTATATATTATATATATATAGATTGTGACGTCAAAACCGGACGATCTTTACCAAAAAGTATTGTTTATGCAATGTGTTATTATTACATAACTTTTATCGAAATCGCGTGCGTGCGATGAACAATAGAATATTTTTTTCATTGGATCGTCGGATACGATCGCGTGTCTATCGTCATTGGTCGGTCGTTTGCGATGAGCTCGATTGGCCGTGACGTATTGTGTTGTGAAACTTTAGTGCCGCCGTAAATTCGTTATGAAATCGGAATCAGTGTTCTCGTGTCGTCGCTTCAGTGATGTTCATACTCTGACTCGGTGTTTCGTGTCTCTCGATAATTTTTCTCGCGTTTTGATTTCGTTTTAATCTCGTATGATAAATACAAACGCTCGATGGAAGACAACAATCGTCGTCGATGAAAATACGCGTGACCGCAGTGACAAATCGCTGTGCCCCATCGACGACGACGAAAAATCGAATGCAGACGAAAATAAAAACGAACCTGCAGACGGTGCAATTGAAATCTGAGAGAGACCAATATAATTAACGGTAAGTCCCGACCATATTTTATTACATCATACTCGTATCGATATTTTTGCACTGATAGGTTAGGATATAATATTTTGTTTTGTTTCGTTTTACTAAGGATTATTACACGATCTGCGATTTTTTTTCAATATCCTTTCTTCGGGGTTCTCTAATATATTAAACGAAACTACTGATCAAATTAGTGGTAGGGGTTTTCGAGACGTTTTATAGCTATAAACTTTCCCCGAGACTTGGCCAATCCGTTAGTGAAAACCTTACTAAAATCCACCGAGCACTTTTCGAGTTATGCGCGTAAAAAAGGGCTTCTATTTTATATACTCTTATATTATGACAGATTTTTTAAATATTTTTTTAAATCAATTTTTTCGACGTGTAATTATTATTAATAATACAATAAATCAAAGTGTTATTGTAAATAAAATAATGTAATAAAATTATTGAGTATATTAATAAAACGAAAAAAAATTGTTACGACCGGTTTCGAATAAAATTCATCATCAGGTGAAAATAACCGCCGAACTTTTATTATTTTTATTTTATATTTTTGACATGATAAATTCGCTCTAAATCCACATTCGCCTTAAAAGTTACATCTAAAATCGACACTGAATAAAATATGATATAATATAGTCTCATATGACTTAACTAAATAAAGTATTCGGGTGTTTTTTCACTATCATTATAAAATTATCAACCTGGAGACGTGTCGAGTTTTCAATCACAATAAATCGTTTAGGAAGATGATAATTTATAGCCCGAGTGGTTTAAAATGCAAATTGAATTTATTTATAGGTACGTACTCGAAGTTTATGCTTTTCAAATACAAACTTCGTTTGTTAATAAACTGTTTTCAAGGATATATAGTATATATTTAATACTATCATTTTTTTTTTTATTCGTTCTGCACTTAGTTATGCACGTTTTATTTTTCTTAATAAAATCGAACAACGTAAATAAATAAAAGAATAAAAAAATCGACACACAGTGCGAACAATATTATTGTCTTTTCGATGGTAATAATTTGTTTCTCAATGTTTACGAACCAAACAAGGGGGATTGGTCCCCCGTAGTAAACCCCTTCGCCCATTGTTCACCCGTGTCTGCGGTCGATTTAATAAAAATAATATAATTATTTACATAAACCTCGTGTTAATTTTAACGCAGATCTGTGACGTAGCGATAACGACTGAGATGAAAATAATGTCTCGGAGATATCGCTGTAACAAATTACGGACCGCCCGCCCGCCCGCGCCATCGCCACCGAGTAATAACACGTTTTCGCGACGGCAATCCGCGACCGTGAAATTAACTGTAAATAACGATAAATCGTTAAAAGCTTTGCGTTTGTACAGCAGTCGTCGCGGTCTTATAGCCACGGCGATATTATCCCGCGCGGGTTCCGTTTGAAATTTCGAATTTCCAAGTTTAAAAAACACTGTGCGATATCGTCGCGGCGGCGGCGGGGGCGGTCTTTTGTTCGTTTCGAACACCGCGTGTACTTCGTCGGTTGTTTACCGAAAACGCGAATATCGTATCCTCCGACGATTCGGTTAGGTTAACGCGGAAAATCGTTTTACGATCGAATCGTTACTCTCAGACTCCCGGACACTCTTGGCGACCGTCCGAT
This sequence comes from Drepanosiphum platanoidis, assembly GCA_948098885.1. NCBI lineage: Eukaryota > Metazoa > Arthropoda > Insecta > Hemiptera > Aphididae > Drepanosiphum > Drepanosiphum platanoidis. The sequence continues at coordinate 8,089,551 of OX402532.1, forward strand.
AAAAACGCGCGGTGTCGCTCTGCTATCGATTTAGTCGTAGCTCGTACATTTCCAATACTGAGAATTTATTTTTTACTTTTCTTTTGTTTCCATTTTGCAACAATCGTTTGAAAATTCGATTATTCGATTGCTTTTTGCCGAGTCTTCACCACTAGTCCTGGTAGATATCTTTGACTACGCCGCTATCTAGTATAATAATACGTATAATTAAATCATTATAATTATTGAACGATATCGGTAGTCGGTAATATCAATGATGATAACGCGTTTGAAAATTATTATTCAATAATAATAACGGAGTCGTCGTCGTCCTACTCTCGGTCGGGACGACGAGCGCTTGTTTTTCAAATATTGGTCACTATTTGAAAATCGAAACTTGACGCGGGCTCATAATATTATAAAAGGGTAGTTGAACTTTGAACTGCGCGTGCTTTTTGTTTTCCTATAACCAATACTTTCCGCAAGAACGAGTGTGCTTCGACAAAATAACGTACTTTAATTCGTTACAATCGCGCGATATTTTCCAACGACCGTTCCTGCTATTTTAAATTCCAATATTATTGTTATATTATTCGCGATGATTAAAGAACGTGTTGACGCGCCAAAAGTGTCCGTTCACCGAACCGCCGCCGCAGTTGTCGATGACTAGTATCGAATAACAAAGTACACATAATTATCGTCGAAAACCGTTCGTTAATATATTATAGCGATCGCGATAAATTGTACAACCGATTCCGACGAATCCACTCTGAAATGGTAACATCGAATCGCCGCTGTAGACCTCGTCATAATTGTAAAAAACAAATTAACATTCGCTTTTACACAACGTTTTATCTCAATGCCGGGCGTAAACGAGTTAAAAATTTAAAATAAAGTTCGTTATAGACCCGAATTTTCCTGTATTCGATTTTCATCATCACGATTATCAACTCTGTTTTCGATGACATTATAAATATAAACAACGAATTATTTCAACTCGAATCCTACTAATCGAGTTTTGATTTGTAAGCGCCTAATAAATTTAATAAAACGCACTTAAAAGGGAAATCGATAACGATTTTCGTTCTTATTAGCCGGAATCGTTCGATAGATAGAAAAAAAAACTTATCGCCGTGATTCTTATTATTTAAAATTATCTATTGGCCGCTTGAGAAAAAATAAAATGTCAGTTTCAATTGAACTCTGATTTACTCGTCTGAATATAATAAAAAAATAACGCTCGATTATAAATTCCGAATACTCTCGTGATTTTTTTTTTTTTTTGCTCCCTCTAACGGCTCTAACTCGTCTCGACAGAGTTAAAAAATGTCGTCGACTCGAACCGGCTTCGTATTTCGTATTTGGTACGTAGTAATTTATTCGATAATAATATTATATGACCAGACGCGCGTGACATCGCGTTTTGTTCGAAAAAAGTCGCGTTTTAATTGGTTTTCGAAAGAAATTAAATATTAATTACGCTACGATAGGTATAGGAACCCTATATATACGACCGTCGGGTGTTTTTGAAAATTAACGTCGCCTCGTAAACCCAATTAACACGTCGTCGTCGTATACGTTTCGCTCGGAATCCGTTAATTCGATATTATCGTCATCATCACGTATTCATTTACGTCGTCGATTTTCGCGCAAACGCTGCGCGCGTTTAATGTAAAGAAAAATTAAAAAACGAATAAACAGACGCGCGCGTAACGCATATTATTCCTTTGGTTTTACGAAACACAATAATAATAATATGTTACGGGACGCTGAGGCGGCGGCGGCGTCGCTCATCGTATGCGCTAGAAAATGATTACATTATATTCTCTTCATCTCGTTATCCTTTTCTTTGTGCCGTATAAACTTTCAGACTTTCTCTATTACGTCATCGTTTGGAACAGTCTTTTGTATAAACACGAGGGCAAAAAAAAATAAAAATAAATAAAATACAATTTTTTTTTTTTTTTTGATCTCTGCGCCCGCGACCTTTCGAGTCGAGTCAAACGCGCCTGGCGCGCGCGCGCGCGTTACTTTAAAATTCTACCGTCTAATTCGTCTTCGTTCGGAACGCAATTACATTACGATAATACAATATTCGTTTCATCTCGAATCGATACTATTAAATACCGCGTGTTTCACCTCGCCACGTCGTCGTCGTCGTCGTCGCGGACGTCCGTCGGACGTGTGACCGGGCGACGACGACGCCTATATAACCTACCCGGCTCGACCGAAAACCGAAGGACTTCTCGGGGGAAAATCGCAGGGACGTTTATTGAGAATAACATTATTGATTTCACGCTCCGTTGCGTTTCGTGCGCATTCGATCTATTTATCACTGTGATATTTAAACGGCGCGTTCGTTTTTAACTCGTCGTCGTTGGTGTACACATATAGTTCGTAACGCGATCGCTACTCTATGAGCGCCTGTGCTCATCCTTATTACTATTTATAGCATTATTATTAAAGTATTTTAATTTATCTTATAAATACTTTTCGTGTATTTAAGTCGATCCAAACAATTTTTTTCATTCATACTAGAGAGTCTAATTTATTGAGTATCTAACTTTTTTTAGACTTTATTCGTATCGATAACAATTGTTTTAAACTCCATTATCTGACGTGTAATTTTTACTAAAATAATTCTTCTCATTCAAAAAAAAAATAGTAAAATAAATACATCTCTTCTGAATATGATTTAACCCGTCGTTGGTATACATATAGTTCGTAACGCGATCGCTACTTTGTGAGCGCCTGTGCTCACCCTTTACTTTTTATAGAATTATCAATTACTCGATTAACTTAAAAAATCAAACCATACCTAGAAATATGTATATTTTTTATCATTTACTAAAAAGTCATGAATACTTTTTATGTACAATTAATAATTTATAAAATGAAAATAAAAAACTACAATCTTATTCTAAAAATAATTATCAATATATACGATAAACGCTGTCGTTTTGAAACATTCAAAGTCTTTAGTGGGACACGATTCTCCGTCTTGGGCAAACGTCCGAGTAGCGTAACGTATTTATTTCTCTATAAAATAACTGACCCGGAGCGGAATGCGAATGAATATATTATTTGATAATCGCGCGATGAGAATTGAAACCGTATAATAAAAAAAAAGTTTGAAATAAAAGTCAAAGAGGTATGCGAGTTTATTAATATTTCGGAGAGCACCTAAACAATGTTTTAGTTTAAAACTTTTCGACTATTATTGGGATATTCGTTGGTTCTGATAGATATCCATAAAGTGTTGTCTGAACGAAAACAAAAAAATAGGAAGTTTATTTCTCCTTACGTTTTTCCATTAAGCATAATAATAACCCCTGATGTGCAGACAAAAGGACGTCCGTCCCCGATAAAAGTGGTCCCGTTTTTCTATTTTCTTAAACGTCGTGTCAAAAATATTTAAAATATTTTAATAGTTTATTTTCACTATTGTCTAGTATTGTTTGCTGAAAACTACCGCCGCCGCGTCTGTAATACATATAATACACACGCCTCGACGACATTATCAACGTTATTATTGGTATTATTATTATCACTGTTGTTGTTGTTTCGCGACAGTTGTATAATAGTACCGGTCGAAAAGTGCCACTCCGCCCAGCTGTTTTGCCGACCCAGGCCGCAATCGCAATTAATGACAGTTCATCGATAGATAATGGAATTAGCTGCGAAACACTGTCATAGCCGTCGCCGCGGGACGGACGTGCGACGAGTTCATCTGCAATCTGCAGAGGTATCCGCCGCGTTGAATATTCATCGGATCGCGACCGTCCGCGCCCCCGCGACGTCGTATAGAGAATTCTACGTATAAGTGTATACGGGTCGATTCGCTGTTCGACAACAAGTCAACGCCGCGCGCCGGTTCGTCTGGTTTTTGTAAGGAGAAAAACTCCCGTCACGGGTTCTTTGATTTTACAATCGGTTCGTCGGTGATTTGTACGTTTTTTTACATTCGGCTTTTTTGAATTCCGCGTACGATATTAATCAATGATAGTTAATTAATTACAAACGCTTAGGCTATTTATGTCTGGATCGAATGATTTAAAAACTATAGAGCGAACTTTCGTCGGTTTTCGGGGCGTTTTCATTGTTTGGACAACGCGACGCGTTTTAGGGCGTCAACGACCGGGCCCGGCCACTAACAAGTACTCAAAGTTTGGACGAGCGGGAGTAATCGAGTGTCGAATTCAACCGTATACCTCGCACGCGTTTTTTGTTTGTAATTCGAAAAATATTCATAACGATTACAACAACGATAATATTACAATGAATAACATTGCAACGATGCCAGTCATTTCTGATACTTCTGGTGGTCACGGGAAAACTTCCAACGATTTGTGTGATACTTTTTGATTGAAAAGAGAAAAACGCCGACATCAATATGACGGTATAAAAATCAGGAATCGTTATCAATTCTTCATTGAGTAACGTGATCGAAGAACAACGTTTATTAAAAAAAAAAAAACCGAAGATCGTTGGTTTGGTTATCAAGCGAACAAAGTTTATTCAATCAATGAATCGAGGGAAAACAAAAAGAAACACGATATTTCAAGTTCGAAAAATATCTCTGACTTTCGTGTGTTATGACGGACGTAGAAATTCAGATCGTATCACAAAATAATAACTATAGACTCTAAATTTCAAGGAATTTCTCGACATTTTCCTCTTAGAAATGTCTTGAAAAATATCGAATCGATTTGTTTCTGTCGAATAATCACGGTTTGCATAGAATTTCCAAAGTACGCGACAATAAATGCGGGATAAAACCGACCTTTCTGGTCGTATTCGAGTCACTGCCGCCCACTGGATACACACACACACTCTCTCCGGGCCGTATCGCCACATCGCTGCTGGGCAATGTCGATAGATTTCGCGCGACTCTCGGAACAGGTAGACAATACTGCAGTGTGTACCGCGTGACATTATGGGTAATAATGCGTTGACCGCCGCCGACTGAACGACAGTCCTCTCGTCGTAATAACGGGATTATAAGATCCCACGAAACGGCGGCGGCGCCGGATGAGGACCGAGCGAGCTGCACATTCCCGGGGTCCCGTTCCCCGAAATCTCCGGGTAGGAGAATCTGTTCGATACGGAAAAACGTATTTGATTTAAACCCTGCACTCGCGTCGTACAGTCGCAGTTTAAGATAATATGGAAATTTATTCGGACGAACGAGTGTTCGCAAAAACGCGACGACAGTCGGCGTTATGTACGAAATGCGATCGTGTCGAAAAACGCTCGCGACCGAACGCTCGACATTTTCTGAGCGTTTTATTGCATTTCGCGACATTTTCGGGTTCAAATGACATATTATTTCGACTTTGTGCGTGTTTTGAAAGTTTATCGGAAATCGAGCTCTTCGGCGAACGTTTTTTTTCCGCGAATAAAGGTCGACGACCGTTTAGTTATTTGCATCAGAAATTCGTCACGTTATATTTTGTTTGTCATAATAATCGGCATTCTTGCTTTGTTGTTTTGAAACGGTTCACATTACTTGGCCAAGCTCGCGGTCCAAATAAGACGATCGCATAAATAATTCGCGCCAGTTATTCGAGAGCTCAATAATGAAAATGCATTCGACAATTAAAAATAATACATTAATTTAAGAATATTGAATGAATAAAACGTTTAAAACAGAAGAATTTAATAATAATAATTATGATGTAATAATTTTTTTTTTTTTTTTAACCGAAAATTTTCAATTTCGACGCATAAGCGCATATTTTCAAATGCATTTTATAGGGGCGTTAGAGTGCTTGCAACCGTCGTCGTAATATACTATGCGTTTTATAAATGTCTAATGAAATGGAGTAATAATTTCGTATAACGAATAATGAAATAAACAATCGCGTTTGAAATCGTCGTTTTATAAACGAATAAAACCGACCGACCGTCGTCGCACTCGCGTAAATTAAAAGTTATTAACTCAGGGAACCGCGACGCGTTTACTCCGACGAAACCTCGAATATTATATCGTTTCGGCCGACGACGAGCAATTTCTAATAAAATATTTCTTTTACGGTATTCCGTCCGCGCCGCAAGCAACCGAACAATAGCCGATGTGCGCGCGTTTGTGTTTTTTTTTTCTATTCGCGCGAGAAAATAAAACCCAAACGTTTTTTTCTCCCGGCCGGCCGACCGTCGACTATACTCGATCGGCTCTTCATTGTTATTATTATCATTATTCGCACATTTATTATTGGTAATTTTATCGTTATACGGACGGCGGGGAAACGAGGGCTTTTTTTTTTTTACATTTCACGCCGACGCAAAATCCCATATTATTATAATCATCGTGCGTGACGTGGTCGGCCGGTGCAGACGATAATAGACACACCTGCACGCGGGGGGCCTTTGAATATTCGATCGGCAAAGCGTAAACCAACGTAGTTATCTCCAGCGGCCGAAATCGCCAATAACTGTCTCGTTAAAGCCCCGAGTCGGCCGTCGCATATTAATCACTTTCCAACTGGCCGCGCGGAATATAGATCGGTCGACCGTTGCGGCGAGGGCGTGTTCTCGGGAATTTCGACGCGGGTAGGGCGATTTTTTATGAATTGATTCGCCGGCACTCGGTCTACACCGCCGCGACGACTATTTATTTTATATTTTTTTTATATCGAAATCTTTTATGCGAAATACGCGGTCGCGGCGGCGTTCGGTCGACGGAGACGGGTTTCGTTGCGCTTTTCGCGTGTTTCGGCGTGTCGTCACGCGATCGTCAGCGCCGACTCCGCGTTTATCGTACTACGGCCGCCGCACTATATCGGATCTGACGTCTTAGTCGTGGTTGGAGTTTTTTTTTTTTTTTGTTTTCGAACGATAGCCGACAACCTGTGCGCGGAAATTATATTAAGTATCTCAAAACGGAAACATTTAAAACGATTAAAACCGAAAAACACAACAATCTAAGGGTAATTCGAGTAAAAAATATTTTATAACTATATTATATAATAATATTTATTGTTTACTCGGCAATAATAATAATTGGTAATCGTTTTTCATTTCGAGAAGATATATTATTAAATTCGAATAGTCATTGATAATTTGTATTGATACTGGTCGACGTTACCGCGGCAAAACGACTTTTTTGTCTTAGCCATCTCCATTTTTTATATTACGCGTCTACGTTTTCAACATCGTTATAAATCACAACTAATGTAAATAATTATAATCTACCGTATAGTATAAAACGTTTCAGAAAAGATCGCGAGACACGCGTATTACACGACGATTCAAACAGACCTCGAAATATCGTTCCGAAGCCTCTCTCAAAGCCTCCCCCTCCCCCACAAAAATCAAAAAAAAAAAATGTCCCGTTCACGACCCCGTAAATGACGCCTCCGGTGCGCGGCGCGTGTCACGGCCGACGTTATTTATTATTATAATATTATAATGACCGGTTCGCATAATTATTATCGACCGCGACGAGCGGGCTAAAAGTGGCACGGAGTCTCGGTATACTACCCACCTACGCTGCCTCCCGCCGGTGCTCGTATCGAATATTAATACGAAAACGTATAGTGATTTTTAGAGACGATGAAAATAATTTAACGTTATCGATTTCGCGACGCTGCAACGTTGTCGTGCGACCGTCGTCGTCGTCGACCTCATACATTTATTATTATTAGTATTATTATATTGGGCGTCGTCCACCGCAAAACCGAAATGATTTTCGTTTTCGTCCAACGCTTTATGGTCTTTAATTTTTTCCTTACAAGTCGTGACAGTTGTTTAATAGATACGATTTAGAACAGATGATTTTTTTTTTAACGACAGAAGATTAAAATAATTTATTCTATAAAACGGATTTTCACGTTACGCGCGACCTAATTCAATTACCGGTCGAACATCGTCGTATGTTTACAGGCGAGTAAAAAAAAAAAACTGGTAAAAAATAACGAGAAAAATAATAAGGGCGGGGAAACGGAACAGAATAGGTCGTGTATTTTTTGGGACGGGTTTTTGTTTACCCGTAGGATAAACGACCGAGTCATTCGGGTTTCGATTGGGAATAATTCTTATTTTATTTTTCAAGACGCGTCGATGTTTATTCTCTAAGCTTTTTACAGTTGGTGTGAATAAAAACACACTGCGTTTCAAATTTGAATCCGTTTTACATAATATTTCGACGGTTATTTACGAACGTTATTTCATCGCGCGGAGGAATACGTCCGAACGTTCTGTCCGCGTTTCGCTCTGATTTGATTTCGACCGCCGGACTCGTTGCGAACTTGGCTGCTTTTGTCTCGCCCTCACTATTCCGGCAATTAACTCCAACACAACATAATGATAATAACAATAATATTATACAGATCGGAGTAGGTCTTGGCCTTTTCGAGTGCGCGCGCACTCTCTTAAAATACCGAACACAGAGGTGCCTGCGTGTTTTATGATCCCGGAATCGATTTTACAATAATTACATATCTCCCGTCTTAAACGTTTGTTTTTTTATTTTTTCCCAATGAAAACACAACTATACTCGGGTCGTTTTTTTTTTGGACTCGTAATCGGTACTATTAGTGGTTATAGGGGATACGCGGTCGGGTAAATTACACGTAATTTGACCAACAATCAACGTATTATTAATATACCTCACCTGACCGGTATCGGGTAAATTATAAATGTTTAAGTTTCGTTAAAACACAATATTACATCAGAAAAATAAATAAATCTCCGTTTAGATACGTATAAATACTTACTCTGATATATTGTTATAATATCATAACCATTTGTCGGCATTGCTTGTGTTAACAACACGTTTGTCAGGAATTTTTTTTAGTAAACGAGGGGTTTTTTTTTGCGTATAAAAATATTAGAAAATAACAATAATATGCTCATATGGTGTTTAATAGTTTAAAAAAATTACCAACGACTAAAAAAAGTAATAAAAAATGGTTGTACATTTGATATTCTGCCGTTTTAACTTTTTATCGCGGACGTCCCGTAATAAAATATCGTACGGTTAGGTTAGGTTAGATAGATATAGAAATTGATCGTTTATTTTTTAATCTAGAAACGCTCGTCGTAGTCTATCGACGTTTATATGCGCTGAAAAATATTCCGCCGCCGTTTTTAAACTTACCAATTGGCGATCGAACGTCACGGACCGAAACAATATATAACCGTCGCGACGGTTTTTCTCGACAACGTATGCGAGACGATTTTACAACTATTTACATTAATGTAATTGCTTTTGAAAAACCCCGGGTCCCGTCCATAGCCATTATTCGAGTTGAGGATCGCTCTGATATATTAGAGGTAACGGTTAGAAAACAATAGTCCTCTCCCCTCCCGGAAGAGGCGGATTTAAAGGAGAAAAAAAAATGGACGTTTGTTCGTGACGGTCCTCAGAGCTCGGCCACCACTATTTACTTATTTCTTTCGCTATAAACTGTGTAGAACAAAAAACTTCAATCAAATATAGTGATCATTTAATATTGAAAAAGTTTAAAGAGTTTAAAATACTAATAATACCGCGTCCCGCTATTGTATGCGCTATTTTATATACTATTGTAGTCGCGACTAGAGCGAAATCTCTATGGCGCTCAAATTGACGATAGCTTACCGATCCGTCGGTTTTTAATCTCCGTCATACGTCCTCGTGTTTTAATAATTTAAAAAACCCAACAAAAATATAATATCGGTTGCCTTATGGTCGGAAATCTGAATACGCTCAAGCGAGAATTTCGACAAATTTGAAAATAATAAAAATTTGTGAATTAAGCGATCTGGAACCGATATTTAAATTTTAGCGGTACCGATTCCAGTCGGGAGGTGCTGAAAATCCCAAACTCTCCTCTAGTCGCGGCTAAAAATGATATTTCGATCGAGTGTTCGAAATAATCGTAGAAGAGTATAATCGACACGAACGTTGAGAAAAAACGGGCGACGAAGGTGACGAGGATGTTCTTTGAAAACCGCGTTGGGCAACGGACCGATTTTATAATCGACACGTTTGACACGGAGTACAGTTGATCGCAAGAAGACGCTTTGAAAGAGACCGGACACAAAGATGTCGGAAGCTCGTCGATGAACAATTGAAAATACACAAAAATAAGTATCCCGGTACTCCCGACGACGATCACGCTGTATATTATTATTATTGTCGTACACCGTCTGCGCGCGTCTGGTCTTGTTTAATTCCGTATTGCTATTTAATTTCACTGTAATAAGATAAATACGCAAATGTTTTCTCCGCCGGAACATAATTCAAATTTGCATTGTTATTACAACACACACACACCAAAACAATGTTATAATCACACGACGACGTTTAATCTCGAGCGTACTTAAATAAATACGTTTTAAACTCATAATCAAGCCACGTGTGTGTACACGTGTAATAATTATAAGTACACGCGCTTAAATCATAAGTAAAACAAACGATCGAGGCGATGAAAATGTAATATTGCGTAATTTGATGACGAGGGTCTGTTTTCGGGACGCAAGTGCAAATCGCGAGAGTTACGAGACGGCGAAACGTAACGGCGTGAAAATCATAACCGACGAAAAACACTATCAAAACGGAAATTCACAGACGACCGTTTGTTTTTATCATTCGATCGTTATCGTCCTGATTTGGGAACTCTCGTCCATTTTAAGAATGACGTCGTGCTGCAGGTAAATTATTTTTAAAGACGAGTCGACGATGAAATCGGTAAAAAACTACACGACCGATACGATAAAAACGTCGCGATGATAATATTAAGTAGTACCCACGTCGTTTTCGAATGTATTTTTAATAACCGCGGAGTAACACGCGGAGTCGGTAAAATATTTACGTAAAGTCTCTTTTCGATTGTTTTGTTTGCGCGCGGCTCTTTTCCTCTCTCCTTCTCGCCGTAATCAATTTGGCGTTTAATTTTTTTTCAAAGTTTTTACGTGGGGTAGTCTTTGCTTTACGTCATAACTTAATTTTTACGTCGTCGTTACGAAACACGCAGGTCCCGCGGATCGTTAATGCAAGTCTCGTATACTGTGAAAAGCAGCTCTCGTTTTAGTTTCAATAAAGTCTCGCGAGTCCCGTCGGGACGTAACTTTTTGTACGACGGGAGCGACGACGTAACATCATATTATTATTATTATTAAATAACGAAACGTGCGATCGTCTATTCGAAAACCGATAATCGATTTCCGCCGTCAGCGTGTCGATCGTCGACGATAACATTGCCTTTATACTTACTCGTTGCGCGTCGTTAAACGACAGAGAGAAAAAAATAAAAAAAATGTCGTCGTCGAAACCGTAAAGACCGAAAATGAATTTCGTACGTTTCCGTTTCGCGAAAAACTTAAATTGCGTTTAATATCCGTGATATTTATATATTCAAATCGTCGGTCCACACGAATTCGATTTTAACAGGAATGTCTTTTTACGCAGAGGCGGAACTGAGTGGATAGAGATTCCGTGTTGCGAGACGCTCGGCAAAACTGACCTAAAACAACAAAAAAAAAAACACAAAAATCACTACATTTTCTTTTTTCTCAATGTGTAATGAACATTAAATAGATTATTGCACGTATTTAGCACGAGGCTTAAAATCAACGAGTTGACAAATCAAATTGATTTTAACGCGATAGTCTTGGTTTTTTTTTGATCGACTCGTTTACCTTTTCGTCAACTTAAAAGTAACGTGACCTTTTTCAAATCTAATCCGGCTGTTTGTTTTTGAGATTTAATTATTTTCATTAAAATATTATTTTAATCCGCTTATTGTGAGGTCGATAAAATAGATCGTTTTTAAAAATGATATACCATTGTGCGTCACACTGGTCATAAACATTTTCTCCTGTGATTTTCGTTGTTTTCGAATGAGTTTTGATTAAATTGATGTTTATTCGCGGACGAAATTTCATATTTCAATGATGCTCGGGAAACATGTTAGTTTTAACCGTAAGTTTGATTGACAAAAAAAAAAAAAAAACCTAAACGAGTTGAAAAATATCATTAAATTGCCCAGCGTTTTTATAAATTTATAACGCGATTCGTGAATTTAAATTGATATACTTAAAATATGATTTGGAATGATATTGTAATATGCAAAAGTTACGATAAGTAAACAATATGCAAAATTCGTACGTATTGTTATAGTTTTGTCTTTTGAAAATGTTTGTAACCGGTCGATCAATTATTAATAATTAAACAAAAAAAATCAAAAAAAATAGTTGGATTGCATTTTGCAATTATCAATATTTGGCTATGCGACGCTTGTTACAAATCAATTTCGCGCGCATTGTTCGATTCAGTTTCGATATAAAATTTAATTTCACAATTTTTTTTTTATTTTCGTTTTGTTCGGGAAATATTGAGTTTTCAAAAAAAAATTTTAAAATGCCACCACGGTGAAATCGAAAAACTCCGGATGTACAGTAATACAGTACAATCGAGTCGTCCGCGCGCAAATTTTTCAAAACAGAATTGTTATTTAATTTATATTAATATTATCGTTCAGCGTGCGCTTTACGAAAACAAATAACTAAAATATTAATGACATTAGAGTGCTTATAATATTTTAATTATAAATATTTTTGTAAAAAAAAAAGAAAGAAATCTCTCGAAATATCAATTTCTCTTCGTTTAATTTTTTACATTTCCGCCCGCCGACGAGAGTCGTCTCTGGTTCCGGAAACTCGTCTTTATACGTTTCGTTTTAACGATATCAATAATGCAAACAAATATAGGTGTTATTTTAGCCCAAATTTATTCCCGTTCGAGCGGGTGCCGCCGCCGGTAACTGAATGCATTATGGAACATTATTTTCAAAACGGCATGAAACATAAATGATTCCCGGAGACGGAATTCAATGCGAAATGCATTTTCTTTCGATGCTCTGAAAGAACGGTCGCATAATCACTATTCGAGCGTTTGAAAAATGCAAAAACCAAACCTTTACGTCACGTTTTTTTTCACCGTTTTTCACTCGTAACATTTATCTCATAATTTCTTCTTACTTTATAGTAATCTCGAGCGATCGCTGCATACACATTTCGTATATTATTTGAGTAATAGTAATTATTCAGTTATGCAATCTAATTAAATATTGATTTCACATTACACATACTACGAGTAGGTACATCGACAATTTTCATACACACTTTTCATAAAAATGTATTTAAATACGAAAAACATATTGAATTACGTGCGTCCGATATAATAGTATTATTATATTTACATGTATATGTGTTTGAATTTTTTTTTACGCGTATTTTTTTCAAATTTTACAAGGCAACGCGTAGCGTTATGTTTTCATAAAAATCATTCACGTTTTTTAATTTTTTTTTTATGGTAAAAGCGATTTTATTTCATAATTGCTCGAGTTTTTTTAAGATAATAATTCCGTTCGCCGGTTGTCATTTTTTTAGTAGATAATAATCAAGAGATCACGTCAATAATAATTACGACCGGCTCCATTTTACATTTTTTTTTTTTTTCACGATTTAGTATTTTTTTAAATTCTACATTATTTCGTTCGGTACAAAGTGATTCCGTGTAATATATATATAGTCGATTTTAAATTAAAACATTACTTACGTTCTCATTTCAATTAATTCAGTTCGACGGTCAAACGAATTACATTTCCGGATGAATCAACGTTATGAGTACCGTTATTTGTATCGATAACATCATAGAAGCTTATACTCGTATTATTATAAGGGTTTCGCAAATTTGTATTTATTCGCGTTGCGCCGTGAATTCATATTTGCGAACGAAATATTTGTTTTCCATAACGAAACATTCAAGTTTAGTTTTAGTTTATCAGCAAACGGAATGCACTATATAGTGCAATAACGTTAATTACAAATAATAATCACTAGACATTGATGGCCTAAAGAAAATCTACAAATATGTTATTGCAAACTCATTAATGAACGAAAAATACACTTGAAAAAATTAACGGAAACTCTTAAAATCGTTTAAATTATTGTAATTTTTCAAAATTGATAATTATATAATGTACAATTATTGTTGAGAATGCAGTACTGAATATAATGCAAAATGTGTGTCCGAATGAAAAAAATGATAAAATTCGATAGCGATTACGAATAATGAGAAAAATAATAATAATTATAAAATAATGGAACGGTAAAATGTTGAAAACATGAGAGTAGTAAAAAATTATTTTAAAATTAAAATCGAAATGTCCAAAAAACAAAAATTGCCATAAAATGCAAAATTTATTTTATTTTCAAATTGATTTCTTTGTTTTCTACTGAAATACATTGCTACCTAAGAAACCACAGTCTTAAACGTTGAAAAAAAAAAAAAAACGCTTATAGGAATCAAAAGAAATCTTCAAAATCCGGATTAACTCGTAGGTCGTTACAATTATGTTTTCATTTTATTTCGAACCGTTTGTTTTGAAAACTATGCAAAAAAATGACATATATTTTATAAGTCATTTTTTTTTTGTATAGTTTTGTATACTTGTGTTTATTACATAATATTATAGTATTTTTTTTTTACCTTGAAAATTTGTCTTCTTACAGTCTGTACAAAAACGAAAAGACAAAAAAGCGTTGGTTCAAAGTTCAAGTGGGCTCGGTTGGTACATAAAAAAAACAAAAGTATACGTATTATATGGACAAAAAAACGAAAATCCGACTCAATTAGAGCGTTACGATTTAAATCTTCCGGGACTCGAACGGTTGGGTTATATAAGTTATAACGTATCACAAACGACCGGCCGGAACTCGATCCGTTCGGGACGGGGTTCGCGCGCTCGGGGAAAGTAAAAATACAAAAAAAATAAAAATAAACAGATAATAATTGACTCGGCTCGCGTATGCCGCCGCTCGTTTTATCGGCGTACGGACAAGTGTTCGACCGGTCCGTCCCCGCATAACGTCGGTGTTTTTGCACACGTCCGCTACAGCAGGCGCGATGTCGACTGAAATAATGACCTTTTATTTTTTATTTTTTTTTTTTACTTTTTGTTTGTTTTGAACGCCCGTTGTTGTTTTAGATTCCGAGCGGAGCGAGGCAACTAGTCCGTTTTTTTATTTTTTTTTTATAACGATTACGTTTGTTTTTCTTTTTTCTCTGTACGAACTTTTTCATATTATTTATGCAATATATTATTCAATATATTGGTATAGTCAAAACGTGAGACGATTTCTTTGGACAAACCCGACCGATTCGCGCGATTTTTTTTCTCAACGTAAAAAAAGTTCTACTCGAACTATCGAGTTTTCTGTGCAGTCACATTGTGACGAAATAATACCAATCGGTCAGAAGTCGATTCATCCATCCAATCTCTTGATATTGTTATAACTACCCGGAGTGTTCGATATATCACTGATGATGGATAAGTCGAGGGGGATATCCGATCAAGCGCCGAACTAGTCTCGTGCCGAAGTATCGTCGCGCCGAGTCGTCCGATTCTCTGTGCTTTAGAATTCGAGTCTTATTACGATGTCTATTGAAATCCGAGATTTATCGTACGGCAATAATATGTAAAATGCTGGGAATTAGCGCCTTGGTGAGATGGATATTTGTTATGCTTTGTAATATATTTCGTTTCAGTTTGTTGTTCTATTTCGTTTCAGTCTGTAAGAACTTCCACGTTTAAAATAGCATATGCAGGGATGAAATCCGAGATGTCGAGAATGTAACGCGCGAATCTAAAAATCTGTCAGCGTCACGTCATTTGTGGGTCGAACGTCAGTCGGACGGTTTGAATATTTTGCGAAAAAGGTAATGCACATATTATATACTTATTTTTAAATACTTTTTTTTAGTTTAGTTTTTTCTTTATTTCATTACAATTACACATGCGTATATAAATAATAATCAAAATAGAGAAATATATCTACTCCATTAAGCCTAAGCTCGTGTTGGAGTAGAGATTTAAATATAAGTATAATATATGAAACCAAAAATAAAACAATAATAATATTATCATAGTTACATTAATAATAGAATAAAATGTTATGTCTCGTTTCGCATCGAATATCCGACGCGGATCACTCCCGAGGACGTTTCGGGCATCGAAGTTTTTTATACGTGATATACCGGGGACCGCTGCCGGTTGTTGTTTTTTTTTTTGCGTTTCACCGAATAAAAAACAATAAAAGTTCTAAGCGATTGCGTTTAATTTCGTAAAGTATGCGTCGAGTTGAAAGGAATATAGACGCGTCCGCGTGGATATCACAGTTAATGTAATTAAAAAGCGCGCGTTCTCCTTTGTGAAACGAATAACATTATTTAAGATCGTAACGGAGCGTGTAGAAAAAAAACGAAACGAAACGATAGAATTAACAAATAATTATATTTATATTATTGTTTTAAACAAAATCGCTATTTTCGCCGCGTTTCGAAATATTGCAATGCGGATCGATATAATTAATTGTTCGCTTCACTCTTCGACACGCGTATCGTTTAACGCCAAGTCGGTGAGCGTCGACATCGATGCACACTCGGAAGCGAGATCGTTTTTAATTTTCGATAATAACCGACAGCTTTTACCGCCATCAAATAATTTAATACAATCGTTATAACAACAATCGATATGAATATTTTCGAAGAAAACTCGACGTTCACATCAACAGAATATTTTTCACCGACAAAATATAATTAATACCGTTTTCACGAGCCTACGCGCGCGTGCGTCGAATTCATTCGCCGTTAAATTGAAATCGACTACTGTTAATACCCGAATCAAGTAATTGTAGATTCGGTGGGTCCGAAAAGAGCCCGGTTTCCCAATAATCGATTATGAAAACCGTCGTATCACGAAAACCTATTTCGGACTTGGGAAGATGACAATTTTTTTCATAAGACCTCCGTTTCGAACGATTTAGAAATTCGAAAGTTCATTTCCTAAATACACGCGACGTGTTTGCGTCCAGTGCTCCGATCCGTATTCTCTCGAATATTGTTTTCTGTTCAATAGTACTGCGCGCAGAGTAAACATAGAATATTATTACATGTTCCGTAGAAGCGTGATATTAAAAAAAAGAAACGAATTTTCTTCGAGTATATATTTTTTCCCATACACTCCGTATAGTGTTACAGTATTTTCACTCTATTTTTACAATATTTTTAAGGTTAGGTCTTTCACGGAATATTGTTTTGAGTTGCATTGTAACGAAACGTTATTTATTTCTCGCAAACATTTCACGAAAAAATAAAAAAGTAACAAAAAATATTGACCTTTTCGAAATCGGTTCTAATCAAGACTCGGCGTTTGACGATTAGATAGTTTTCAACTCGATCCAATCGAGTTCGTTTACGTAATGTTTTTTTTTTTTTTAATCAAATCGACAGTTAATCAAACTAATAAACATGCTCCTTTAGCGATAGTTAAATTTAAATTTTTTAACGTCATTTTTTTTTTCCAATTTATCCCAAAACGAGCGAAATAAAGTTGAATTTTTTTTTTTCGTTTTTACTGTGCAATTTTACACATCGCATTGGTCTTTGAAAACACCGAATCCGTTATGATTTTTTTGGTTTTCTCGTGAGTTTCTCTATTCATAAACGCCCCACTGCGCGTTATCGTCGACGAGTGGCGGCGGCCGACCACTCGAATCGAACAACACCGGTCTTTAAATTATTCTGATTTCGGCCGCGGCGGCGGTGGTGGTGAGGAAGAAAAAGAAAAACGTTTTTTTTTACTTTTCGTACGTTGTCGTGTCTAAACGACATACCTACGCGTTATTGCGTATAAAATATATAGTATTAGAACACTGAGACAAAAAATAAAAATAAAGGACGTATATAATACAATATCTCTGCGCACTATATATCACTGTCTACATATACCTTTATCATAACTCTTATCGTCCCTTCCCCTATCGTATGTTTCATCTAAATACGTAACATTTTTTTTTTTTTATTCAAACGACTGTACGTAGCGATTCGCGTTTAACCGCCGTCACACAGTACACTTATATCGTCGCGCCCAGACTTTTTCGGGTCACGTTTTGTAATATTTTCGTAATCCGCCCGTTCTCCCGGGTGGTTGTCTGAACACTGTACTCGACGTTCTGATATCTTATCGGTAACCGAATGATTTACGAAATCACGTCGTTCGAACCGCGCCCGACGCGAAAAATTGTCGAGCGATTCGGCCCAGAACAGCACCCGACGTAGGCATAACAGAACCCCTCGGACTGGTCGTGTCAAAACTGAATCGAATTGAAATTTGATGATGAGAAATAAACTTTTTTCCGATAAACAAAAAAATCGTGCGACGAATCACACGATTTTGTCAACATTTTCCAACGCTCATAAAAAAATAACGTTTGTCTAGTAAATAAAGTCGTCCGTCGACCAGAAAGAGAATCGTTGTAGGTAAATTCTCATATTATATTTTCAAATTCTAAGCAACAAACTCGAAAATTTCGTGACTTTTTAACCGAAAAAGTTTGCGGATGTTCGCGATTCGTTCGTTCGCGAGCTGGGTTAGGATATCAAACATTATCATGAGAAATGAATCGTCGGAAAGGTTTGGAAATACGTTTTGTAATTGTTTGAGAATTTGATATGAATATATGACACATGGTTTAACCGACGCGTGGAAACCGCTACCAACATAACACGGAAAAGTACTCTCTCTGTCGTGAAATGTGCGATTTTTTTAGTCAATATAAATACGTATTCAAATGCCGTCGAGTTTTTATATCTATTGTAACGAATTCTATTTTCATACGAGTTTTTACTTTTCGTATCAATTTCGCACACGGAAGCAGAGAATTCATATATTATAATATAATATATTAAAATCGTGAAGGTTTTTTCATTTTTTTTTTTTTTTTTAAATTTTGTTAGAGTAATTTATTACCAAAGTTTATTTATTTCGGATACTTTTTCATTAACGTATAAAATATAAATATCAACGTGAAAAAACAATAGCTTTCTATAAAAAACGAAAATAATAATAATTATAAAATAATACCGATATAATGAAAATATGAAAATAAATATTTTCAAGATCGTTTCATTTAATTGGCGTGTTGTGTATTTTATTTTATGTTTTTTTCGATATACCGTTTTAGAACGATTATTATTATTATTATTATTTCAAAAGCGTATTTACACCGTTATATGGAAATAATATTATTAAGCGTTCGTTTAAGCGTAAAAAAAAAAACAAAACAAAATCGTCCGAAGCGAAAACAACGGGTGAGTACTGTATAATGTTCGTAATATTATTTTCAGACCGACGTTAATTCGACGAAATTAATTCGTATTTATTTGTATTTTGTTTACACGAGTGTTTCGCAGTCTGCGCCGTTAATAACTTATTAGATTTGTCGACACGAACGGAGAGTAAACACAAATCGTATTACCCTCCGCGCGCTCTGTTTAGCAGCTTCTTTTTTTTAGATTCCGAGTGGAAATGGGAATTTTTATTTATTTCGTTTTCTTTGTCTCTGTCACAAAGTATCGATCGAAAGATTTGATCTAATCGTCGACCTCGGGGGTGGTTTCGGGTTAGAAAATAATGTTTTCTAATCGATGTACGTCGGGGACGGCATTTTTCGAATATCCCAAAAGTTCCAATAGCAATCGAAGAGAAAAAAGAAAACATTTCTCATTAGTTACTCAGACTTTCATATTCGTGCCGTATGACAGCGGAAATCATCGGCCGGTTTTTAAGAGCGTTCGAAAATTAAATTTTGACGAAATCGATTAGACTAACGAATTTCGGTATTAGATTATTCGTTGTTATTATCAATAGAAATTAATCATTACCATCCATAGTGATAGAGGCTGATTCACCCGTTCCTTTTCACTCGAAATGGTTTTTTTTTCGAGAGCAATATTGTCAATCGGTTACAAATTTTGGAATCCGTGTCTGCTTACATCTTACCTTTTTATTTTAATATTTTGATATTTAATGAAGCTAAGTTAAATTTATATATCACCCACTTCTTGGTACTTTTGGCAGTTTAAACGTACGATTGTTGTTATTATAAAACAATAATGGAACACAGTGACATTGACAAGGAGGTGGTGGTACGTTGCAGTTGTAAATCATACATTTGCAACAAAAAAAAACCTCGTTCGAAAAATAACGTCTTTCGTTATGATTAATTATGTTTTGCTTTCTATTTTCCCCTCGTCGTAATTTACGCCTGATTTAAGTATTCGACTTGTATCTCAGTGTCGCGCGATTTCGATAAAATGACACTTAATCGATAATTTTTCGTAATTTGAGTATCTAATGAAAAAAAAAACACTAATGAAAAGCGTATACTTTTGTTTTTTAAATCAAATGCGTTTTTGTACATTCATAGTGCGGCACATACGGATTTTTACGCTATCATCTCATTTCGTGTGGGAAAATTTTTTTTTTCACTTTGAATTCATTTTTATCTATTTACGTTATTCTTGATCTCCGTGTCGAAAGGAGAAAAGTAAAAAAAAAAACAACCGCTTCCCCTATACCGAACGCAATGTTATATTATGCATTTAGGTCTGAAAAGTTTCGAAACGCTAAATTCGTAATGACGTACGCGGGAACCGAAATATTCGACCACTCCGATTCGGCGCTGACAGTTTAAAACGACACCGTTTGAGTGACGGTCCGCCTGCAGGACAATAATGCATTTCCAGACCTACATTAAAATCCGTAAGTGACATAAATGTACGTTTATACCTGGCGCGTCGCAGATAGACGGTAAAAAATAGTCGTCGGCGTGACGTATTTATTGTTTTATAAGCTTGGAACGAGTCGTGTGATAAATTTGGTTTTCCGGTAGAGTTTTGGAGGGCGTGCGTTTAAGACGTTGACATTTAATTAATTTTTTTATTTTTAACTCTGCTTCTGTGACTTATCAACGAAATAATAATGCGATTGAAATTACAAAAGAAACAAAACAAAACCAAGAAGGCTCGATGAAACGAAATCGTTACCAATCAGACACTGATTTTATTTTTATTTTATTTGTCGAAAAGTTGTTTACTGCGAGCGGCCGACTTTTCGACGAGGTGATAACAATCCCTACAGTAACTGTAATTAAAATCAAACTTACAATTTATATAACGATCAAACTATTGAAACGCTATCAAACAGAACGGAATAAAACGATGTCTTCCAAGTCCGCGGGCTGCATGATTTTCTCTTGAATTTTTTATGTAACATAAAATTTTTCTATTTCTGACCTAACCTTATACGTACGCAGTAACTCGACGAGTCGCAATTTTTTTTTCTCGGAAAAACTACTCAAAACAAGCGAGTGTGACTCGACTCGGTAACTCAAATCAAACGACTTGCCCAGTTTCGCCCCAAAGAAATATACAATTTCTATATTAACGCGGCGATAAAATATTCCCCCGAAAGTGAGTAGGTACGAACTCGCGAGAGATTTCGCGTGGCACTAAAAATCGAAACTGACGTCGTAGCCTTCGTACGCGAGTGTGCGGAACGAAGAAGACGGAATTCATTAATCATCGAACGTTATATATTATTACTGTAATAATACGTACACTCGGCGGCGGCGGCGGCGGCGCTCCGTTGCGAAATTAAAAGGGTTTTAAAACTTTCTCGGGGCACATCGTGTATGGAATATAATAATATAATACACTCGGCGCAAAAGTAATCCACGATTTATGATTATTGTTACACTACGGCCTCGACGCGAATAAAAGTCCGTCCTCGAGCACTCGGCCGAAAACGAGTGTGCCTAACACGATCCGTTCGTAGTTTTACATTCTGAGCGAGACTAGAGATACTAGACTTCTGCGCGGTGTGTGTTTTTTATTTATCTATTTCTCTTAAACTATTTCGACTCTGCCCGATCGTCGTCGGCTACCTCAGTCCAAATAATCGCGAAAAAGAGACGAAAAAGGCAAAATTCAATTATTCACAAGTGTCCAGACTTGTGCATTTATTTCAAATTTTATGTTATAATCGAAATATCGAATTCCAAATTTGTTAATTTAGTAGTTAATAATAAAAAAATAGTAATATATCGACTAAAGTTAAAATTCCGTAAAATCTGATGCGAAGCCGTCGACATCGTCGCTACGGTAGTTATTATATTCGGAACGTTTATTATGTTTTGTAAAACGTATGATTTAGCAAAACGCTCGTGTTATACGGTGAAATCGGCAAACTCTCGTGCCGTTTTAATTCCGTCTTCGCGCGTTCGTAAAATATTATATATTATAATGTATAAAACGCGCGTTTTTCGGCGAAATCCGTCTAAGCCGCGAGTTGTTTCTGACACCAGCTTGAAAACGAGTCATTTTTCACGAACAAACTCCATAAAACAATACGTCATCTTATCTCGTACCTGCGCCTGTACCGCCACCGCGTGTCACTCAGATCAACGTTTCGACTCGAATGGAAGACGAAAAAAAATCGAATCCCTGTTATGATAATATTATGACGATCACCAATAATCGCGTTTCAAATCCGTACGGATAAGATGATGTTTTCGCTCCAAGAATAACGGTCGTCATCATTTCGAATAGTATTGACTTTGTTTTCAAAACCATTCTATCATAATTGTCCCCCGATCAGTTTAGGATGAACTCCCATTGAGTTTTGATTTTCAAACGACGACCTGTTCAAAAAAAAAAAAATAAAAAACAACGCGAAAATCGTAAGCCTTAATTTTTTTCACGAACTTTAAAATCGATTTTAATATTTTCATGTATCTTTTTCAGATAATGCGGCTTGTCAAAATCAATTGTTTTCGATTTGGGAGATTGCATACGTAAGCCCGACGAGGTAAAGACGACGCATTTATCTTTTTAGTATATTATTCAATTTCTAATCGATTTCTTATAATTTTGGATAATCGTCCGGCAAAGTCCGGACAATACAATATCTCTCTCGACGAGTGACGTCCATCTGGGGAATGTGCGCCGTATTGAATGCGGAATTCGAAATCGATTGATAAGAAGATAACGGAAATCCCGTCGCAGGACGTTTCAATATGAAAATATCGATTACGTACACAATAGTAGGTTCGAGCGTTTTACTATTTATCGTTCGATTGTTATCTAGGAATTCCGAAATATTTGGTCTATTCGATTGGCAAAGGAAAATAAGAGAAAAAGACGTCGAATGGGACACCGACAAGGTTCCAATATGCGCGTTTATACTGCGGGGCCGCGCAAAACCACTCCGAACGCATTCGAAAGCGCCCGTTTTTAAATATCTTGAAAACGTCGGATACGCCTCGACAAACGCGCGAGTGCACGTGCGGCGGTGACAGGGCTGCGTCGAAAAAAAATAAAAGCCGGGGTATTTTTTTTAAATAAAAAGTAATCGAAATGGCTGCCGAATTTAAATTCGAAAAAAAAAACAATAGGTAAGAAGCGTGATTTAAGTGACGTTTACATTAAGGGACGCGGCACCGTTTTACACGGAGACCGCGCGCGAAATTCTCCGCGTTATTATTTCTATATCTATACGGTAAATTAACCTCGCGGACAATAATTTATTGTCGCCGAGACGTTTTCCATAGAATTGCTTTTCCTTTTTTCCCCTTTTTTTTTTCTCTTTTTTTATGAATCCGCCCGTCGTCTAATGGACTGAAAAATTGGTAAATATACATCACGTGATGGCCTTTCGTTTATCTATATTATTCTCTCGGACGTTTTCGCGGTTTCGCGTGACTCGTCCCCCTACTACGGGCGGCACTCGCGTTTTTGCCAAAATTGTGAAATAGCCCGGCCGGCACCCATTTCATCGCGCGTGCGTGAGCGCGATCTCGACAATAACAAATTTCGTTCGGAAACGTAAGGTTATTATCAGCGCTTGGAAAAATAAAAGTAGAGGTATCTTAAATAAAAAGATCACGGTCGGCATTCATATATACCTCCACTTCTTCTTCAAAAAAGTTAGGACAAACTAGGCCCCCTCTAATCTTCTAAATATATTCGATATATCGATTATCTTCCATGACTTATCAATTGTCAACACTAATTAAGTACTCGATGTAGAAAAAACACCGATTATTGTTGATTTTGAGCTATCCTCAAGTGATCCAGAGGAATTTATATAAATATTTTCCAAAAAAAGTTCAACATAATATACAATATACGTATACCAAGACAATAGTGTTCATATCGTATCAGTGGCGTATTAATCGTTTTAAGAAAAATAGTTGGGATATTCATAATTCAAAGAAAATAAATAAAAGACCTAACCTACAGTAACTTAATTCGGGCGACTGATATTGGCGAATGTTTTTTTTTTTTTAATTCGAATTCAATGTGCCGTTTAGTTCGAAAAACGATTCCGAGCGGGGAAAGGCAAACAAATGAGCCTTTACTTGTCCAAAGGCGATTTCGATTACTTAAAGTAGGAATGAGATTTCAACGCACTTTGTATTGTTTTTAAATACTACCAATACGCTCGATTCGTTAAAAATATTGGAAAATACGAAATTTTAATTCGGGGTTTTTCTCGTTATTCGACACTGTCACATTTTCGGGGCGTTTTGACGAAAAAATTCGACCTTTTCCATTCAAGTTTTTCGCTAGACTTATGTATTGTTATTAAATGTATACAGATTCCAGTAGACGTTTCCTTGACAAAATTGGTGAAATTATAAGAAAAGAACCATTTTTTTCTTTCGAATCTCACAGCCCATTGAACTACGTCATAAAATGTATGTCACCGAACAACACTCGAGTGCTTCCGATTCAGATGTTTCGTTCGTTTGGAAATTTTCAAACATAGAAAAAAAATATGCGATGCTTTTATGATCGCGTCGTTTGGAACTCGAAGGAAGTTCTTCAGAGCTTTTCACGGGATTTTTCATAGGAGTTTTATTCCTTATTTTAATTATTAGAAGGCCTTAGAAACATTTTTTCGCCATGAAACAGAAGACCATTACGACCGATACATAATATTTATGTATTACCAAAGTAATTTCTTTGCCTTTCGAAACCGATATAATTATGTATTCACGATATCACGGCAATACATCTTTGTTTCGTTCGTTTATCAAAAACTTTCAGAATTCTTTTTCGTCGGTTTTTCCCAATAATCGTCGTGAAAAATATTAAGAACTGTTTTTTTTTCTACTAAAAACGAGTACACGTGAACTCGTGATCACTAAAACACGTCTAATGTTCGTAGAAAAAAAATCACTAGCCTTTTCGCTCAGCTCAGAATCTAAAACATAACGAACACGATTCCAATTATTTCTTCACGTCGTCGCTCGAAATGTATTTAATTAATTATTTTTAGAGAATGAACGTATGTATAACGCACAACAAACGAACAACGTGTTATTCACGTGAAACATGACGTCTTCAAACGATGATTTTATTTCAAAACCGTATTCGCTACGACTCGCAATATTACTGCAGTGAAGTTACTGATTGAGAAATCGAAGCAAACACGGAAAAAGTTTCAGACAAATTGGTAAAAAAAATTCATTTAATAAATCGTACATAATCGATTCTGATAATTATTTTATCGCGTTATTTAACGAGTCTCGTATTTGTAATAGTCTAAAGTAAATTCGACGTTGTTTTAACAACTAATATTTTATACCGCAGTCGAGTTCACCTCTGGAGTTTATCTGAAGTGAATGGAAAATAATTTAATGAAATAATTTAAACGCGAACGAGATTATTATTATTATTTTATAATATATGCTTTTCGCTCTTTGCGTCATAACTCACAACTATATCATTACTCATATAGAATTATCAATGCATCGACGAAGCGAGCGAAAACGCAAAACGTACATGTTTTTTTTTTTTATATAACAAATTGCTACAAGCAACAAAATCATACATCACCTTAGTCTGCAAAACGTTTATAATTTTCGAAACCCTCTTTCCTTAAAAAAAAATTATCCTGAATAGACACTTGCACTCTAAGGAGTATGGATATTTTCCTTTTAAAAATTTCTCAAATGGAAATTTCCAGAAGTATATTTTTGAAAATCGTTTGATCGCAATAAGAATAACGTTGTTGTCGATTATTACACTGTAATGAAATGCTTCTTACGCATCGTCCATAATAATTGAAGAATAATGTTTGTTTGAAAATTGATAAAAATGAGTTTTGAGATTTAGTCGATACGAGATTATATTTAAGAAAATTAATTCAAACACGAAGCAATGTATTTCGCGAAATTCAAAGAATATTTCTAATTTTTATTTGGCCGAAATTGAAATATTAGTCGTATTCAAATATGAAAAATTTAACTTTAAATCACAGACAGTTCAGAAGTTATGTCGACGCCGGGACGATGGTCGAGGTTATTTTTCATCAAAATGTTCAATTGTCAAATTAACCTTTATTCGTCCGAGAATTATTTGTGTTTTCACTGTTATTAGAAAAAAACGAAACGGACAATTGCTGCATATTTTGTTTTCGAACATTCGCTTCGTCGAAAATTTGGTGGGCAAAAAAAACGAAAAATCGTTAAACAAATGATCTGAAAAAATTTCACTCGATTAGAGCCGTGTGCGTTTTATTTTGGGAGACGAAAAAAAAAAAAAAAACTACAATTATGGCGAGCTCGTTCGGAACATTCGATATGAATTGTTTTTACGCGAGCATCGATTTATCGATTTACTCGTAACGGTCCGCTCCTATATCGTTGACATTTATGGTAGTCAAAAAATTTTTTCTAATTTTATGACCTGGAACTCGTTTTGAACGCTCGATATGAAATATTTTCACGCGCCGATCGATTCACTTTAAACGACCCGTTTTTACGATTGAAATTACGCCGCGAAACAATAATTTTCGCGGAAATATTGATTTTCAAATATTTCCAGCGGTCTTGTTCGTCATATCGCGTTCGCTTTAAGCGATCGCGTTTGATTTCGAGTATTTTAAATGCGCGAAAATTAATCGGAAACACGTTATAACACGCGCGCACTGATAAAACACAAAACCCGTCTAGAAATGTAAGTTTAGTTTTATTTATTCTCGACGAGCCGAGTATGATTTCCGTTATAGAAAAACATAACTTAGGTATTATCGAGTTCGTAATAACAATACACCGTACATAATTCGATATTACTTTTGTGAATTTCAAAAAGTCGCCGAGTTTCATTGACTCTATTCGTATTGCTTTGAATAAATTCATAAATAAATATATATATATATATACGTGCGCCTCGACGCAAAGTTTTGCGAGAGAGTCTATGGAAACGTACCTCTGTATTGAAACGTAGAAATATTTTCCATTTAAATTCTACAACTTTTTGCATAATACTCCCGTCGCGGACTTCATTGAATCGGATCATACTGGGAATTCAATATAATATTATGTTTCTGTGTAGTCCTTAACCCTTGATAGGTCACACCAACGGGAATAATTTTTAAAGATTCGGTCACGCGGGGTTCTACTGGCTCCTGTGTGTACGTTTTGGTTCGAAACGAGCCGGTCATACACTTTTATTATTGTTTAACAAACCAAATAAATACTTATTTATATTGACTTGATGAGTTAAAAAAAAAGACCAACTCGGTTAACTTTATCTTTCTGGCCAAACGTCAGTAGCAAAATACATCACTCGTTTATTTTATCAGACATTTATTTTGGAAAATTCGGGACGTCCAAACGGTTCGTTTTCGAAGTAATAACGTAATAACGAGAGCGTTGCGGCTATTCGAAAGGAGGTTTTCGTTTGAACTCGAGATATCGCGACTGTGAAAACGGAATACGCGTAGACAGACTTGCGTTTATATATCCTCAATCGATATTACGATTCGAAGACTAAAAGAATTAAAATCGCCCGCGACCTTGATTCTCGTATTCACGTGTTTTTCGCGACCTCGGTGACGATCGAAAATCTTGCGTAACGGCTGACGTGCTCGAATCGTATAATAAACGTACGCACACACCTGGCACATTTAATCGCGATGAATTCATCTCTGGGGTGGGAAAGAACGAGTATTTTTCAACGCTGCTCGCGCGAAATTTGCATCGCGTTTTACATACCCCGGGTTGCGCGCACCCCACCGCCACTCGCAGCGAAATAACACAAACTAAGGCAATTCCGGGCTTTTAAGAATATATATATACCGGGAGAAGCGTAAAACACG
Source organism: Drepanosiphum platanoidis (assembly GCA_948098885.1). Lineage (NCBI taxonomy): Eukaryota > Metazoa > Arthropoda > Insecta > Hemiptera > Aphididae > Drepanosiphum > Drepanosiphum platanoidis. Next base: position 8,117,531 of record OX402532.1, read on the forward strand.
GCAACGCGAGAAATTTCATAATATACATAATAGAAACCAGCCGTACAACTGCAACGGTAACACTCGTGTTGTGTTTCTTCCGTTCTCGCAGTAGGTTTAGTAATATATATATATATATGCGCCGTCCCGAAAAAATGTGAAAAGAGAAAAAGATAAGTCGAAAAATGTAATAATATCTGGCGATATCCGAATTGGTCTCTTTCGCTAAACGAACGTTGATTTTTCCCATTCTTTTTTTTATTCGATATTGTTATTTCAATAACGCGAGAAATAATCTTACGGGAACGATTTCGTTGACTGTTGACCGTCGTACGATCGATTTCGTTACGAAAAAGGGCTTCTTAAACGTCCGACTCGCGACGAATACACGAGGATTCTAAAATTTTCTAAAAACGTCGCCGCTTCAGTTGCAATTGAAATAATATAATAACGATGATAATATTAAGTACTTATAGAATGAAAACAAATTATGCGAGATAACGGCGCGATGTGTACGAATTGAAAAACTGTTGCAAACCCGTTCGCCGATAAAGAAATTACTAGTTTAGACTATAATATGAATAGTTTTATGCAACATCAAGTACACGATAATGGACGAACACATTTCGTTTTCTATTTTAAACATCATCGTCAAAATACAAATGAAATCCTGTTGAAATTAAATGGCTATTTGATGTTTACAGTTAAACGGTTAAGTGTTGTATTAACATAAAACGATCGTCCGTTGTTCTAGAATTTACAAAACAACAGTTTTTTCTACAGTTGAGACATCTTCACCGCGTTTCTAATAAAAAAAAAACTATCCGCGGAAATTGTTTAAATATTTTCCGATTTAAAATTTCCGATAGGCCAACTCTAGAAAGTAAAGACAAAATTTTCACGGTCATGTGAAATATGAAATGCATTTGTTCGCGAACAATATGACGTCTTGTTGAAAAGAAAACGCGGGATTTCAAATCTAACAGGGCATACTAAAATCAATAACATTCGAACGCGGCGAATCGCTCAGGTACAGTTGGTTTTACTGAAAACGTAATGCTCACGTAAAATTACACAAAGAACGATACGTACTTACGTAGAACGAGCGTTGAACATTTAAAAATATAACTAAACCCGTTATTCGCACGGTTTAACTTTTGCAAACGCGCTTTGAAAATAAATAAATACATTTATTTTTCTTTTTAAGCCAACTGTAAAAACTTGTTCGTCGAACAAAAAAAAAAAACATTTGAGTAGAAAACGAGCGAGAGTTAATGGCCGCAGTCGTCGCATTACATAAAAAACAGTCCGACCAATATATAAACTGGCCGAGATGTTTCTCGTTAAGTATGAGATTTAAAAAATTACGACGTTATATCATTTTCGTTAAATTAGATCAATTAAAATTGAAAGAAAGGAGCGAAAACTTTATAAACGCCAGATAACAACGGCATCGTTTTGAAATGAACGTAAATGATATGTTTTATCAAAAACCGACTTTAAAGAAGCTCGCTAATAGTGTTTGAATATATTCGACGGCCTACGGACGTATCCAAATGAAATTCCAACAAAAAAAAAGACCACATCGCCTGAGCTAAAAAAATAATATTACGAGTATATCACAAAACGCGTGTGAAAATAATCAAATATTTCAATTGAATCGGACGAAAACACGCTATTTCCAAGTCATTTTTCGTTCTGTTACGTAACGTTTTCTTTTTAGAAACGTTTTAATCCGTTTGGAACGCCGCCGTATCGTTTTCCGTTTTTCAGTCGATCGAATAACAAGCGTCGTGTCTTAATTTATGAAAAAACGAAAAACAAAATTTGTAAATAATTGTTTTCTCTCTCTCTCTCTCTCTCTCGTAAACGCGACGACTAAATCAGCTTTTATAGCTTTCAAACCTTCCGAACAATGCGAAAACCTCTTTACTTTTTATTATTATTTTTTTTTTTAAACGTAATTCGGAGAAACGCGTTTGTGCGTTTACAACGTTCGATAACGCTGTTAAACAATACGTAACGAGCACCGCTATCAATGTTTAAACGATATTGTTCTTAGCCGATAATATTTTTATTTTCCAACGTGTACGATGAAATCGCATGTTTTTAGATTCCGAGTAAAACGACATTAATCCGTCGGTTTTATTACGGTGTTTTTTTTTTTCTCTCCGTCATATGCGCGATTTCGGCCAGAAGACTTGATCCGGTCAAAAGTCAAATATATAATCGTACTATAATAAATAACTCACATTACTAACGTCACGAGGTTTAAAATAAATATGAAAATTAAAACGAATCGTACGTGACACGCAGATAAATTGAAAAAATAAAATCTCAGGTCAATCGACGTGTTTTAATATGGAGAAATGTAGAAAGTAAATGCGAACGACGATTGCCGTGTAGTGTACGATTAAGAAAGTATATAAAATGTATAAGGCTTTTGGGGAGGTCTTTAAATTCGAACGATATTAAACGCAAAAAGTCACGGCCAGCATAACGATTTGTCTCGACGTAATATTGAAGTATTATTATACGTGAAATAAGCTGTTACGGCTGAAAAATAAAATGAAATAAACACATCAAACGCGCGCGCTTAGGGTTTTATAGATTTTTTAGATTCTCTTTTTTCTTGCAAATCTTTGAAGTAGTCCCTGGCCGCGCAGAAAACGACCATTATCTCCTGCGTGAACCGCATTTTCGTATCGTTTGTGACCGCCGCGCCGCCCGTCGTTTTACATAAGCGCGTAGAAAAAAATTAATCTTAACATCGGACGACGCGTCTCGGCCGCCGTCGAATCGAATTCTCGTCGGACGAACCACGTGGGCATTTTAGAAAATAAGAATTTCAGAAAACGCGAACCGTTCAAAATAAATCAATGCACGTTATACGATTAGAAAGCCAGCCGTCGTCCGGCGCAGTGCGATCCGTGGTCACTGCGAATCTTTCTACGAAAACCGACGAGAGAAGGTTTTCTAATCGCGGGCCGACGATAAATCGTGGACAATACGATAATAATAAAAATAATACAGTAGTCGGCGAAATCGATACGAACGACGCGAGCATAGGATTTGAAAAAAAAAAAGGCGTAAATAATATATTATTATATCGTTTTTTTTTTTTTTGTTTTCTTCAAATAACGATTCGTTAAAAATTAATTTGCTACGCGTCGTCGGATTGTTTTATTTTTTTTTCACATCGATTTTATACGGATATTGATGATTCCGTTTTCTTACTTTATCGTTTACATTTTTAACGACATTTGTCGGTTTTCAAAAAATTTCATTTTACATCGAGTTTTGATAATATGACAAAGTATAATTAGATACATATTTTAAACGTTCCCGCGCGGAGCGGTTTTAGTTTGAATTTCGCAAAAACATTCCGACATATTTCACGCTCTCCGGCCAACAACAACGCGCAAATATTCGACGGGAAATTCAAATTTATAATTAAATAGTTCGATCGGCGCACGGGAGAGGTACACGTCGGCAATCGAGATGAAACGATTTTTGTTCTCCCCGGCGGCGCAGGAGGTTGGGTTGGCAAAACGGGGTGTAGTCTGCGAAAACGGGGTACAATCGGTATCTAATCACGCGCGGTAAAATTGTCGATGAAAAATGCTTACGAACGTTTTTCAATCGCGCCAAAGCGAATTTATTGTTCTCGTAATTATTTAGCACTGTAACATTCGAAGAAAACGCGTTTCACACGCGTGTTTTCAAAACGATTAATCCGTTACGTTTCGTATACGATTGTGTATAATATGCTTTTAATACGACACAACATTGAACATTTATACATTTCAATTCGTATAAAAATGTTTTGTGTTATAATTCGATTTCGAATAAAGTGTGGTAGGTAAACGGGTAAAATTGTGCTCCGACCTCTTGTTATGCGTAAATATCAATAATTTTACGTTTTGTTTTTATACCTTCTTACACGGTTTAAAAAACAAAATTTTTGAAAAAAAAAGTGAAATATTATTTAATTTTCAATTATTATCTTCAACCATATTATCAGATTTTACCCAACCGAAACGGGACGAAACACATTTTAAAATGAAAACATTGAAAACGAATAGAATTATACTTATCAAAATTTATGGAGGTTAAGAACGCGTGCGTTTAGGAAACACGAAAATGAACGATTCCTGCGGGCTTAAAAGGGAAATTTGGCCGTCGGAACACCCCCCCCCCCCACCCATGACCCTAGTTTTATAAAAAAAAAAATGAACGAATCGAGTCTTTATTTTGTAAACTTGTAGTTTTATTCACTTTCCTCACAAAACGAGAACTAACGGCGGCGGAATTATAATATATTCAGACGATCTCTAAAATCCATAAGAGCGACGTATCAGAACCGTCGAAACATTGTTCCGAGGCTGAGCAGTGATAGTATCCGAACGTTACAAAACTATTTACAATCGTGGCTTCTATATACCGATATTACAACGGCGAAACGTTCTCGTATTCGACGTCGAAACGTTTAAAACCGCACTTGTGAAACAGCACGAGAGAAAATCGTCTCGACGGATTATCGTCAGTTGTACGTTCGTACGGGTATTAAAGTAAATCCGAATGTTTAAGAAATAAAACGAACCGACGCCGGAGGAAAAATAAAAACCATCAGATTTAGTATCGATGTTTTTAATTCCAATACACATTGTTAACGTGTGATTTTATGTGTTTTCGATTTTAATATTTCGATAACTGTAATATTTATTCGAGATCGCGTTTTTCGCGTTGAAAATTTATTATTTATTTGCTTTCAGAGTCCGTCGACTAAAACAAATGAAACCGAAACATTTCAGCGGCATCGAAGAACCAATTATTATTAAAAACAGCACCGTTTGTGGACAAAAGAAGAAAAAAAAAGTATTGTTGTTGACGATCGATCGTTTTATGAATATTTTTTCTACCGTCTGCGCTTAATTTATAAATAAACAACAATTGAATATCGTATTTAAACTATTGGATATTCAATATCGGTTTAAATATTTATAAAAAAAAATAAGTAAGTATACAATGTGGGTTCGTCCTATGATTGGCATCGTTGTACTTTTAGATTTTCAGCGCATTAGACGAAGCTCGCGAGTTTACATTGTTATTCTATCACGTGATGTCAGTGCCTCTTCAAACACTTTTTCGATCGTTGACAAAAGTGCGACGAGACAAAGTGTTGCGTGTCACGCGTAGCACCTTCCGAATTGGCTGGAAATCGGATACACATTTGACATAATTTAGAATTTAATTGTTTACAGTGACGTATCACCGTGAGTACGAAATTTAATTAATTTCACCTCGTCGTGGTTATTATTCGTTTGTAGACCGGTAGTTCCAGGCGCCTGCCTGCCCGTGACGATTGTTTTTTTTTATGTGCGTTTAAAATAACAACAGGACCGTCGTTTATAATATTGCGTTTACCTCGAAATTCGACGAGCCGTACAGATATAATAACGATATTGTGTATTCGACGTACGAATCTGACGACACGAAAGGAAGTTCGTAAAAAAGAAGATCTTATCGAAAACACTATAACTCGTCGGTTTGAACGATAATAAAAAAAATATGTTACGACTTTGTGAAAAATAAAAAAAATTGACCAACAGAAGTTTTATAAAATCAAAAATTCAACGACGTCGTGCGTGTACAATAAATATCGCATATGACATTAACAAAGTGATCACGTGGAGTGGAAACGATTGATCCAACCACTAGCTGCGGATTCGTTAGATTTCAATCGATTTTTGAGGTGTGATTAAATTTATTCTTTTGAAAATCAACTTTCCGACGCGCAATACAACTTGTACCTGTGTTTTTCAATCAATATTTAGAATAGAGCAGACATATTTATTTCATCGCGGCTGACCAGACAATGAAGAACGTCGATGGCCGTTTTAGATTCAAGACGTTTCAAAAGTCTCTGGTATCTGGTTCGAAATAATTTCGCTGAAAAAATGTATCGCGCGGCGTCATGTTTGGTAGCAGTTGTTTTTCTTCTATACGTCATTGTAAAATCGATGCGATTAATATTAAAATCAATGTCGATCACTATAACGGTATCTAATGTCGCGATAATTGTGAGGACGAACGTGGAATATTTTATACATAACGAACGTACGAATAATACTCGTGTCTGCCGATAGATAATAATGTACTCGAACGCCAAAGTAATATATTGCCGAGAACTTATATATTACGGTCGTTTTTCAATATAATTTATCGACGTCGCGATCCATCTCGGTCAACATTGGAGATAAACTCCCGTCTGGAAAACCGCGGTGCCGCTTACCCGGAACGAGAACCGGTCGCGGGAAAACTAAAGGATCGCCTCCTCCATAATAACGTATAATAATGTTATCGGCAAACTTTGGCATTCCATAAAATACGTAGGCGTCCTGAAGAATCCCTTAAAATGTTCGGTAGTAAATATTCGTGTTATTTTAAGCAACTTCTCGGTTATGTGTTTAATTTCTGCGATTGCCAAAGCTGCGTGTCGATTAAATATAAATAGTTGATTATTTTCGCGTTTAAAAGTGTGGAAGAAACGTTAAAACAGACTTGGTTTGTGGCGCGTGTTTTATTTTAATATTATAATTTTATCTTAATATGTAATTTTTATTTATAAATTCTTTTCATTAGATTTACCTATTATACTTACCGACTTTTACAAACCGAAACGATAAACAATAACTATTGTCATTTTTGTAATTTAGCACTATTTTCAACTATCGCGCGGTGTTTGTTTTTGTGAGTAGTATTCGTAGTAAATACCCGACTCGAGGTTCGGCATTCTACCGGATGTCTGGTCATTATACGAATTTCATACTTTTCCTACTCGTTTTTGGAGTTCTATAAAACAGTTGAAACCAACCGTAATAACACGTTTTTTTTTTATATCAAAAACGGGCGAAAGAGAGTTTACGTTTAATTAAAAATAGTTTTTCGTTTTTTCCCCCTATAACATTCATTCGGTTATAAGAAGACTCACTTTGTGCCGGATCTCAAAGTGAGTCTTCTAACGCCGGTCTGTCGTGTATTACAAGCGAGGAACGACAGAAAATGTCCTCGGTGCGACGACGGCGGAAACAGGCCGGTACGAAACGTCAGACACGTCACATTGTTGTTCTGCAGAAACGCCCCCCCTCGAGAAAGCTCCGAGAATCGCTAGATGACATAATAATATTGCAATAATAACATTCGCAGCCTTCCCCGAAGTAATCTCGCCGATGTAACGTCAACCTGAATATCGATTGGGCACGCGTCTATCGACTATTTGTCATTCAGTCCCGCGTCGGGTAACGAAGCAACGTAACGGAAAGCAACAACGAGTTAATTTTGATTTCCAAACAGATTTCCGCGTAACGGATATGTACAACGGAAATCAAACTCATTCGGAAGTTATTTCTCGGCCGCAACGCGTGCGCGGATATCGAAAATTCGATGAATATTCTTTTTAAAATCCGACGGAAAAATAAAATAAAAAAAACCATCCAAGCATAATATTATGTTTATTAATTTCGGCCGTCACTGTTTCGGACGTCGCGGTCGACATATTTTATACTCGGACGGGGTCTCCCGCCGACGACGCCCTAAAGAGTTCAGATTGTAATGGTACGGACGAACACTGCGCGAGTACGATTTTTATCTTCGACTAACTCGTTTACCGTTCGCGTTGAAAAGTAAAGTCATTTTAATACGATTTTATTTCGAGTTAACCGATTAGTAATTTCATTACTCGTACGTAACGGGAAACGATTAAGGAAACTTTACCGCGGGTACTTTTTAAAAGTTACCTGTCCAACAATGGCGATTTGCCGGTAACTTCTATCGATTTATTGGACTCACGCGGTTCGATCGCGTAACTTTATTTCGTATTAAAATAATATTACCGTCGCTCAGTTGTTATTTCAAACCGTGCAGACCGCGTAGGCAGTAACAATAACACGCCGAGCGATCGACAAATAATAATTTACGAGTTTTAGTCGAAATATCGTTTCGATCGAGTCCAGTCGGGTTCGGTCCCCTCTCACGACTAGTGCTCGACCGAAGGAACGTGTGTATGCGCAGTTCGGTTCGAAATCTATTGGATAAAAAGCACCAGAAAGCGGTTTTAAGAGCGGCGATTTTTCTATTTTACGTATCGAATACTTTTTCTCATATTATGTTGACGCGGTTTGTTTTCAAATTCTAAATCAATTAAAACGCGTGAAAAAATTATCGTCCTTTAAAAACCACTCGTCAGAACTATTCGGCGATAATACCAACTATTACCAACTGAATTACATCTAGTTATTATTTAGATTACACACGAATACCTAAATTACAATATTGTATCAATTTTGAATTCAGTTAAATGTCGACGTTCGAACACTTATCAACTGATTTTCATACGAATCATAATATTATTATACCAAAGCGTGTATTTTTTTAGCACGTTAGAGTCATTTTAAACAGACGAATATTTTCCAATCTAAATCGTTCCGTTTCAGTATTCCGAGTTCCTTTAAAAAAATGATGAACAATGGGGTGGCAGGTGTAAGAATTTCACCGACGAAAGGGAACGAAAGACGGACGAACGCATTCGAGCTACAACAAAACAACAGGTTCGAAAACGTAATGAATATTCTTAGAAAGTCTAAACTGTTTTGTCGACAAAGGGCCGTGAACGATTTTCGCCCTCTAAAGCTCCCCTATTCGTATCCTTGGAACTACTCGCGCGGTTCATTAAAACACATCGTAACCTATTACGTCACCTCACGCTGAAATTCCTGGACACGCCTCCACTGCCTAGCACGCATTAATTTCAAACTACAAACACGTGAGTAAGTCGTCAAGTCTTACGTATACGTATATACGACGATACATTCGAAACACGTGTACGAAAAAATCGTTAAGATCGAATAGATCTCTTTGAGTAGATAAACTATTTTTTAATCGTACGTCAGGCAAGAAGACTGTTATGATTAGGAAAACGCGTACCCGATGGAGTTGCGTTTTTAATACTCGATTAGAGGTCCGTTGGAGAACCGCACTCTTTGAGGTCGAGAACATAATATTTATTTGACATTTTTTTACACGCAACGATGGCAATAACGTGATAGTAGAAAACGGAAAACGCAGTGTGTACGGTAAATTTGACGATTCATAAAAATAAAACATTTAAACGAGCGTTTTTATGAGCGCTCGAGAAAACGGAGCAATAATCGGCATACCTAATATGATGTTTGATGTAAGAAAATGCACGTCGTAAATAGTTATCATAAAGTTCCAACAAACGACGCGAAAACTAAATTGATTTGCGAGATTATGAAAATTCGTACGTTTTTTAATCACCGATAACTGCCGATTTCGGCGAACATCGTCTTCGGATTACATACTCGTATACGCGATTACCATAATACAATTCGGTAATAAAAAAAAGAAACGTAAAAAAATCAAACGGTGAGAAAAACTCAATAAACCGAGCTTCGCCCTAAGCTACGTACTTACATTCCTGTGAATTCTAGAGTTTTTTTTGTTTCGTTTTATTCACCTATAAATTTTAGCGATCGTGTTTTCTTTATTATTATTTTATTTTTATTTTTAACTTCCTACTTACTTCTCTTACGGACTGTTTTCTCTTTTTCTTTAGTATACCTACACGTGCGTATGTATTATTCATTTTATGCGCTCGAAACGTATTTTTTCTTTCTCTTTTTTCAAAAGAAATACCTCACGGGTGGAGGGTAGGGGGCTGGAGGATCGTCGTACCTGTACGTGATGAACGCGAATATGAGTCCGACCAAGGACACGCTGCTGCCGAGGACGACGATCAAGGAGAGCACGCTCTCCTGGCTGGCCACCGTCCATCCGTTGCCCGTCAGGTTGCCCATGATGGGGACCCGTCGCGGGTATATGCTCTCCATCGCCGCGACGTTGTTACAAACGATATCGCGACGTACGCGGAATCAATGCGTAGTGAATCTATCGTGAAGTCGTTGCGATTATTATTATAAGTATGCCGTTGCACACACGACGGTACAACTGTTATTGTTACTATACCGATGACCGGGTAACGGGTGCCATGCGCGACCGGTCGTCGTGGCCGCGTCGTGCGACTAAACGCCACCACCGCCACCACCGCCGTCGTCGTCGTCGTCCCGTCCGCCGGCGTTTCGACGCGCTCTCTGTGCTCGCCTGTTTCATACGAACACGCTCAAAAGTGAAATGCCACTGCGTGCGAACGCCGGTACGAGGAAACGTCTTATAATATTTTATTTTCTCGTCGTGCCCGCGAGGTAAATAATAACAACAACAACAACAACAACAAGAAAACGAAGGCACGCCCGTATTTTCCGAAAAACTCGACCATAGAATATCCCTCGCGTTGGCGCCCTAGGAATTCGAAAACACTGCAGGCGGTGCCGGGCCTAAAGGAAAATGAAATTTCGTTTCGAGGAGATTTTTGAAAAAAAAATAAAAAAAATAATGAAATAATCGATGGGTATTTTCGATCGAAGATCCGAAACGAGCGAGCGTACCGAGGAGGCCGAAGGAGCTCGAGTTTCGATTTTGTTTTTACGATAATTTATTATTTTGTTTGGATGAAAATTCACCGGACGCCGCGATCGTTCACGTCGAATGCGCGATTTATAATTTCCGCCTGGTTCGCGAGGGCAACTTACGTCTGTCCGTGCTCTGGACCTCGTATTTTATAGTTTCGACTGTCTTTTTTGGGCGTTTTTTTTTTTAAAGTTTATCGAAAATAAAAAATTAGATCCTGGTCTATTGTCGGATAATACTCGAGTGACGAGTGTTTGATATCGGAGAATTGGTCTTTTGAATTTTAACCAAAGTATGCTTTAGAAAAAAAAAAAAACATTTCCGAATAGAAAGAAGACGGCCGGGCGGATCGGCTCATATTTTTGAACAATCGAAATACCCGATTTCGTTAATACAGTTTCACCTATAAACACAGCTACAATACTACAACATCGATTACCAGAAACGGCAGAAACCCATCCTGTAGGACTATTTATCTTTGAGTCGCAAAACGTGATGACAGAAAAACACGCTCACACTAATCATAACACATAGTAAGACCAATATGAGTACGTTCTTCGATTCACTCAAAATTTAAAGAACAGAAAGAAGATAATCAGCGCTTGTTTCGACGACAACAGTCGGAAATTTTATACCGTGACGAACATTCTCGCTTCGGAAATCCTAAGAACGGCTCCTGTCTCGCGGGATTCGCTGTAAAATATTATTGGTAGGGTGCGATTGTGCGCGGTAGGTCAGGGCGTTTTCGTCGAGCCGATTTTCATTTTTATTTTTTGCGGAAATACGTCGTCATAATGTATACATTATTAAATCGACGATTTATAACATCGCGATATCGTATATTGATCGACGACGGCGGGCCGGGGCTTAGTGGCGTAATGATAATACGGTACATTGTATAATGACATTGTTGAAAATTCGCGAGTTCGCGGAAAACGCCGGCGTGTCGCGCCAGTGTTTGTCATCCCTGACCGCGCACGAAACGCTGTTATTACATCTATTATGTATATAAAATAACAGGCCTTTTTTATGTTCCCATTTTGTGACGACGCTATTTAACTTTTTTCCAATTTTTTTTCAAAGGGGAGTTAAAAGGGGTAAAAGGGGTAAAAATTAAAAAAATAAAAAGTTGCACACGCGCGAAGCCGGGTTATTCAGCTATAATATATACGTGTATATTGTTAATATTTTAAGGGAGATTTTTTCGCGAGCAGAATAGGTTTAGCGGGAGCAGTAGTTGAATCGGAGCGGAACGCAGGGGCCATACAGGTCTCCCGACTTCTGATCAAATTTTTATGTGCCGCCTTTGACTTTTTTCCCGCGATGTGTACTAAAAAGACACGGGGGCGCCTAAACATAAATGATAGTCTCCCTTAAATCATAGGGGTAGTGACCGCCACCCCACATTGCCACGAGGCAATACCTCTTTTTTTTTGCTATTCTATGAAAAAAAATCGTGATTTTCGCACCGGAAACGTACAACGATCGAAGAGATTAGTCATTTATAGGTATTACGTAATTATTATTATATAAGATAGTTCATTGTGACAACATGATTATGTAACAATAGTAATGAGGAATATAAATAAGGACGAGTGAGACACTGCGGTGCCAATGTAATCGCGCCGCCCGACCAATGACAGCCGTTCTGCGCACGCAACCCGCCTAATACCGATCGAGAGACGCTCGCGAGGAAGTACATCGGCTAACCGGAAGCACAGTGCTCTGACGACCGGCCTAGTGTCGACAGCGGTTTTCGGAAAGTTCTTCGTCGCAGTTTTAATTTTTCTCCGTGACAATGTCGTCGGTTTATTATTCATCTCGTCCGATGAAACTTTTAATCGTTACTTTTGTGTATCTGTTAGTGCTTACTTTATATTTTCACGAACCGAAGCCGAAACTCAACAGCAACACACCGACAAGCCGTAAGTAGTACCGATTATATTTATTTACAGTCTAAAGTTAGGTCATAGGCGCCTCTCTTCGCGAGGTAGTGAAATCGAGATTTTTGCCCTATTTTATAAAAAAATTTTTCACTAAATGTGGCGAAAATCGCGATTTTTTGCACCAGAAACGTATAAAAATCCAACAGATCGGTTATTAATCGGTACCTTATTTATTAGCTTATAAATAAAATTCTGTTGTCACAGTGTTTCTTATCGAACTCCTCCGGAACGGCTCGATCGATTTTCATGAAATTTTTTATTTTCGTATATTGGGTAGCTCAGAGAATAGGACATAAACTATTGTTTAAACCCCTAGGTGTTAAGGGTGGCCCCCATCACAAATATTTTTAAAAATTTAACGTTTTATATTTAAACCTATTCTGTAACCATAGTAACCATAATCATTGTTTATAAATTTTTTTTTGCTAATCATTTTCAATTAAAAATATATACGTGTTTCGTAAACTTTTCATATTCTAGTACTTACAATAAGTTAGTTATTATAAGTACTTCAATTTGTTACATTAAAAGTGATATAAAGTGAAAAAATGTTAACATTTTCAATTTTTAAAAAAATTCAATCCCTAAGGGTGTAAAAGAGGGTTAAAAATAAAAAAATTTTATTTCTCCCTCATACCGAAAAAAAACTTTTCACGGGCTAGATTTTGAGATGCAACGCGATCAGTGAGTGCGTAGTAATTTGGATTTCATATAATAAATAGATTATAAATTGTATATACTCGTAAACGTATTGCTGGCGTTTTGTTACTTTTTATAGGCCGTCATCGTTTCATTCTTCATTTAATTATAAACACCATCCCCAAATACTTACAAAAAGTTAGTTATTTTTTATACTAAAAAATTCACTAGAAATATATGGCAAAACAACGTTTGCCGGGTCAGCAAGTTATTATATATTTGCTTCCATGCCTCGGCGCTTTAGCAGCGTTTTTCTCGAAATAAATTTCGATCTTTTTCAACACCGAAACAATTCCAGTGCTTCGGTTTATAATTTATCACGGTTTTAGCGCACGCTCCTCAGAAATCTCACTTGCCGTTCTCCGGATCCTCCTAGGAGTGTCCTTATTCGTAACTTATCGACGAGACGGCGACACATCGATCGAACGGAAAAACCAAATTCGTCGTTTGTTCGAAGTCGGTTTTCGAGATCGTTTCGATTCACTTCGATCGATTTCGGGCACCGCTTCGTTTTAGCATTATCACTATTTTTTTTCTCCATTTTCGCCCTCTCGCTCACTCGTAGATAAGTTTTAGTTTTTTCTAATTTTCTAATTTAGAATTCAGAAATAATAAACGATCGCCCGACGAATCAAACGCCGCGTCAGGTTTGACGTTTAAGCTCGAGTGGCGTTTTTTTTTTTTCATTTTCGTTTCTCTTTGTTATTATTAGTTAGTGCTAATACGAGTATTGGATTCAAGGTAAATTGTTTTCTTCTTTTTTTTTTTTAATTCGTCAACGCAGAGTTTGAAGCGGATACTCGCAAAAAAAATTACTTTGTCTTACTCGTCGATCCTGGAACTTGCAGTTAATTGCTTTTCCGCTTTATTTCTTTTAAAATAATTACAAATTAAACACAAAAAACTCGACCTTAGTGGTAGTAGGCGACGGCCCTTCTAACTTGTACTGTTGATTGAATTACGCGCATGCAAAATTCGAATTTTTTCTATGTTGTATATATTTTAGAGTTTTCCTTATTGAAAACAACTGTTATAGATATACTTATGCGATATAAAAAGTATATTTTTCAATTGATTTTATTCGTGAGAATCTTGGAACGAAAAATAGAAATCTGTTTGCAAATTTGAAAAAAAAATCGGATAACCACATTTTTGTAAGTACGATTCTTAAAAATAATTTATACACGTTTAATGGTTTTAATAAATGATTTAATATATTACATATATTGTTTTTTATAATAACACGACCGCATTCACCGCTAAACATTATTTGTTTACATTTCGTTTTATATATATTTTTTTTTCTTTACAAATGATGTATTTTTATCGAATTTTTTCCCCTTCGTCGGGTTTCCGAGGCACGTTCTCAACACATCCGTTTTCGATTAAACACACGCGCTTACAGTGTTAATAATACGAGCGTTTGACAAAGTAAAATACACCTACCCGCGAGCAGGTCGTTCGATATTATTATTATTATCATCGTCATACTACAATAATAACACGAGGGTCGAATAATGTTTTAAAACTGTTTCGGCACTACGAGTGGGGGGAGGAGGGCACACGCGTATGTGTTATTTTTAAAAGCATTTCGCATAAAACATTTCCATAACTCGCGCGTATACCTGCGGCAGCACGCGCGCGATACGTAAATATGTATGTGCGATCCCGCAGCGTGTGCGCGACCGTCCCTAAATTAAGAGCACCGGCTTCCGCGCTCGGTTTGTTTTTAAAAATAATAATAATACTACGTTTGAATAACAATTTCCGGCGACAACGGTGATGTCAAAGTTTTTTTTTTTTTTTTTATTATTAAAAATCGTATATTATTGCCCGCACGCGCGCCGGTCAAAGGTCAAAATAGAAAGCTTTTATACGAAACGAAAAAATAAATATTACACAATATATATTATAATATATTGTTATATCTTGTGTTGTTGTAATATTATGTTTTGAAATAATATCGACCGTACGAGTTGATTCTGCGAAAACGGTTTTTGAGTTTTTGTCGATTCGTCGCCACAGAGGGGTTGTCGTCGATATCACGGGGTTCTTTTTTTCAAATTATAATAATAATAATGTTATTCACGTCGACCGTTTTTTTTTTTTTTTTTTTTTGTTTTATCTCACATCGACGTGGTCAGATAATAATTGTAAAATTAAATTAGACTCGCAGCGAGTAAAAACGCTGGTGAAAACTGCGTACGACTTTTACGGGTTACAATCGGCGTTATCGTCGCAGTAAATTACGTTCCGGCCCGGCCACGACCGCTGTATCGCGTTTGCGATCGAGCCTATATTATTTTCCCTTCTCGGTTTTTTATTTAGGTACTTAAAAACTTTAGATTTTTTTCGTTTCTGTGCAGGCCCGATGAAATCGTAATTGGAAAAAAAAAGAATCATGCAAACGGCAGTGCAACAAACTCGCGATGTGAATAGTTACCGAGGCGTGTTGATTTTCGAGGTGAATATTATAATATAATATATGGTCTTATTATAAAAAAAAGTGTGAGTAAATTTAAAATTGATTAAAAAACGGCGATTCAATCACACTTTGTTGTTCGACCAACCCTCCTCGAAAAGCCCGAAATTAGGCCTTCCGTTCACTATTTATTTTATGACGGTCGTTGTAACAATATTATTTATCGTTTGTATTACGAATGTTTTGCTTGTCGCTTACTCGGTCGTGCATCGTCATAGATGGGAAGGTGAATCGGTAGACAGTTTTTTTTTAGATAATATTCCATATAGTAAAAAGTGACTTTGTAAACTCAAAGCTTAAAACCAGTAGGTGTACCGACGAATTCCATTTTCAAACTTTTATTTTGCTCTTTAGATCTTTTCGGGTAATTCGTTTTGCCTTTCGGGTCATTTTTTTCCATCATATATGAATTATTGTTTTCTTCTTTATTTTTTTACTTTTGGTCTTTTAAACATATTCCACGAAAACTTAATAATGTATTTATATTTTATTTTAAAACGAATTACACATCGCCTGCGTTGCGGGTTGTTTCGGTTCGATATAATACGACAAGACAGTTTGAAACGTAACGTGTCAGTTGTAAATGTCCAGTAATTCGTTTGATACGGCGTATATTATATTATCATTAAAAATCAATTTATTTTAGAGCATTTCCGGTGTTTCTAGTACATTTTTTAAGTTTCGTAGTGAATTCAAATCACAGACCTCGTTATAATTATTTTCTATCACACGGTTTTTTTATAATTATTATTAATTCACGTACTTTGATTGAATCTATTTATTTTTAATTCATTTATAATATATATATATATATATATATATATTAAATACACCTTAAATTTAAGCTAATTAATTAAAAAAAAAAATAAAATAATTCATAAAAACAATCTGAATAAATACTCATATTGCGTCTATATCTATTACGATAATTTTATAAATTAAAAATTATTATAAAAACGACTTAAATCCGGCGTGGGTTTAAGTAGAGAAAAAAATGAAAAATTTTCGTCGAATTACTTTCGGTAAGCATTCTATTAATCGGAGTGTATAGATTATATTTCTGGCGGCGGGCAAATGTACCAAACATGTTTGTGATATTCGAGAATTAATTTGAGCGACATTCAAAGGTATTCGGCTCAGCAATTCGGAACGTACGATTTGAGAGTAACGTAATTTATAAAGCCGAAACACGTCATTAAACTTTCTTCTTCTTTCGAACGATTCAACTCACTCGCGTTCGGCTGCCCAAGATGTACGTCTAACTCATTAGATTTAAATGCGAGTACTTGCAAAAATCGGTCCTGAATGCGTTTGATTTGGTTTGCCTAACCGATTCGATAAGGGTTCCAAATGTCCGGGCTGAGACGACTGAGAAGGGTGTGAAAGATGTGATATTTTTAAACAAGTCGAAAAACGCACGCGAGTCGAACCGCTATCAACGTAATATATAATAACGAATTGGTATCGAATGAGAACTTGTTTAGTAGCCACTCGACCGTGTCCGCGAAAACGGTATACCGGTAAACTAGAGGCGAACTATGGACGAGCTCCGACTGTACGTTTATCGTTAATCCTTTGGATCCAAACGAATAGTTTCGCAACACTATCAGATATTATAGTTCAATTATCTCGACATCTTTGTTTATAAAAACGACTACTTCGCCGCCCGAAACACAATCATAGTCGAGTTCCATACCAAAGATAAAACATCACTCGGCAACGTATTTATCTGAACGCAAAGTAGTCACGATAAACCGTTAAATACTGCGGGTCTCAAAATAATTTCTACGTAAACGTTTTACATTTTGGAAATAACTACTCGACATCGCGTTAGGTTTGTTTAACATTTTTTTTTTTTTTTTACAATTACTATAATATGACTCTTAGCGTCAGTTTTATCATTATAACCATTCGATTTACATTTAAAACGTCATAAACGACGCGTCGACCGTGTTGAAATGCTATTGACTTGATGATTGAATTTAAATCGTTTCTGGCTCGCGTTTCTTCTGGAGAGTATCCCTTAAAACCTTCATTTGAGTTCGTCGATAACGAGTCATATTGTTATCGACCCATTTTTTCCCCTCCACTATTCGATTGAACCTAGTTTAGATTTACATTTCAAAAGTAATACTGCATTGTCGAATTCAATTATTGGTGGCCGCCCGTCGAGACGTGCTTTTCCAATACGTTTGAATTGAGTAATTTTAACATTAAGGGTAAGACCAGCCAATGAATAATTGGCAAAAGATAAATAGGTAGTAATCTCATTAGGTTTATCTATATTACGTTTTTACTCTCAACCGATCTACTCAGCACTCGGATAATTTTTTCGTCTCACGATACAGTATTATTTAAAACTGTTGCAGTTTTACTTTGAAAGTCATTGATTTTTTTTTAAGGACAGCATTGTGGTTTTTTTTTAAGTACTAATAGCCTACAACTAAGCGAATGATTTGAAACATTATATGTCAATCTTACGACTAATCAATATGTTATTAATGGATCTCAGTACTTATCGTTTTGATAATCATCCGTTGATTTTATCTTCTTCGTCATCACATCAGCCAAAGTAATTACATCGTCTGATTGCACAGTGGAAAACCAAGAATTTTTTCGACGGTTTATCTGCTTTTGAGGACATTTTAAACAATTAATCGCATTACACGAGTACAGGATATAAACACAAAGCACACTGGACGTGTTTTTTTATGGACTTTCAGAACTAAACTGAGTATCATCTACATACTTTTACTATTAAGCAAATGGATATTTTCATGGATTTCGATTCGTATTACTGTTTGACACGTTTAGTTTCAATGATTTTCAAGTGTTTGTTAAATAACTCGTAATAGCGTGAAACTTTTGAAAACGAAAATGGATATTATTGTTCGCATTGAAATCGTTATTCTCCTTTTGCACACAAACCACGGTGTCATTGGATTCGTTCAGTTGTTGTTAGCTGTATTGCGGTCGATTGGATATTAAACGAAAACGCGTATTCCAAAGTCGAACTGAAAGTTATTATAATAATATTCCAAAAATGAATGTAAAAAGCTCGGGCAACTTTGGTTAAGCTTCAAAGTTATCGGGAGTCTAGTTTGAGGACAAAGAGCTATTTTATCATTAAACTCGGAGCCGAGGACCTACAATAAGTAATTCAAAAGTAATTTACTCCGTAGTTTCCCTGTTAGTCAAAGTTAAAACTAACATTTACTACGACTTTAATCGACGATTTCTTCGAAAAACATACGTATACATGCGAGTGGTGGTGCAGTAGTTACCGCGCAGTGCGTATTAATTTTATATAAAATAGAGTGGATTATAATAATATATATATACACATACGGTTGGCAATTTATAATGCACGCTATGCATACGTTATGTTATACTTGATTAATATTTATTTCGCAAATATTGTCGACTCCGCGAAACTTTTGTATAATAATAATAATAATAATAATATCTCATCTCTGGATCACCGTTTTTACAAATTACACAAATTACCATATCTACCGCCGCTTCGTTTTGGGAAAAATTTGTTCGATGTATATTTATAATTTATATATATATATATATTTTTTTTTTATACCCTTAAAAAATTGCAAAAACGACAAGTTTTAAAACAATACATAATATTATGGGTTCTGAATATTTTATCGCGTTAAAAAACACGATAAATTAATTCTATAGTGGTTTCGGCGGGGAGGGGAAAAATAGTGAAATAATTTCGAACAAATTTCCAAACTGAATAACTCGTGTCGCACTTTTTCATTATTTTATTTTATGTAAAGTTTGAAATTTAAATTTCGAAAACCACCGTAAATTGATTGAAGCGAGATAGTGAGTTCCAACGACGTTATATCGATTGAAAATCGGAAAAGTCTTCTTCGGACCACAATCCGTTCGCGAGGTTTTCGCGCAAATTTTTAAAACTAACTCATATTTCAAGTCGAGTCTCGGTCCGTGTGTTTTTTGAGGCGATAATGAATTTGCATCGCATTCACATTTATAATAATTATTGCGAAATAACTGACTCGTTAACGAACGCTCGGCATCCAGTTCTGAGTCTCCTCCTTACTTTTTAATTATCAATTAATTATAGTTTCTCGTCTTTCGTTTTTTTTAATTGTTTTTATTGTTTATTCAATGCGTTTAATCGCCCGCCCGAGACAGTGACGCGATTTCGCGTCATCGTAGAGGAACTGATGTTTTTCGTTTTGAAAATAACAATAATAATCGGCGTTCGTTATCGTTTTCAAATTGGAAAAAACATTTCGTTAAAAAATAAATCGAAATACAAACAATATTACCGGCGAAACGCTTAATTATTAAAACGCGGTATTTTTATGCAAAAAAAGCAGTGGGTCGAAGATTTGGAGACGGATGAGGTACAAATTAATTTTTAGTATATTTTTTTTTGAAAAAAAAAACTGTGAAGAATAATTGGAAAGTACCAACCCGCAGACGACATTTTCTACCAGAAATCGTCTTTGAAGTCAATATAATATAGGACCATTTGTTTTAATCAAAAACTTAATGATGGACAAAAAACATTTGAAAAAAAAGACAAACGTACGCACATGTCTCGTTTTTCTCAGAATCTAAAAAAAAAAAGAAAAACTCATAAGACGAGAATCTGAAATGAAAATACGATTTGAACGGAAAACGTACTTTTATTTTTTCTTCAAAACAATGCCTAATAATAGTAACGTGTCTAGATTCGCCGGTAACTCTGATTTAATCAACTTGCAATAAACGTTTGCCACTGCGCATTTTTTATAATTGCGACCACGTCTAAAATGTAAAAGCATTTTACAAATCCAAACTCGGCAGCGATCTTAACTTCTAGAACTCGAGTTTGATGTTTTGTTTTTCTTCTTTCTGTCTCTGGGCTATGCGACGACTTATTTGTTTTTCGAATAACTCACTAAATACGCTTAGTAAGCTATTCGAAACAAACTCGTGTGCAAATCGTTTTTTTTTTAATATTACCAACTATACTCTTTTGATAAAATATGACTCGACACAACGAGTTATACACGACTCAAATCTTCAACAGTTTACCCATACTCTATGAAAACATTACGAATGTATTTCGATGACAAAACACAATACTTTTTAAAACTCCTTAAAACATTTCGTATCGCAAGTGCGTCTCGCGCAACGCCTAAATTACGTCACTTTAAATTATCATACGATAAACGTTGTATGTATTTCTTAAAATAATATAAATTTCTTTCATATTTTTACGTAATCGGTAAAAACAAAATTTAAAATTGTAAATAAAAAAAACACAAAAGTGGTTTTTCGACGGGTTAACATGATTCGTTCGATCTCTCGGCCGCCAAGACTACTTTAAACCGTATTTGAAATATTTCGCATTTCTCCTGGTTTCGATTCGATTAACGATTTATTTTTCTCGGACCCGACGTCTCGGAACGTCACTGGGTTACGACGAAACAATAAAATTACACGCAATTACTTTGAAACCGTTGACGTACTTTCACAAAGTGTACGGGGATGACTTGACTGCGCGGCAAAGAAAAACACAATAGTGAAAATAAAAAGGAATAATTTGAACGTTCAACTTTTAGATGGTTATTCGACACCGATCGTGTCGACGAATCTTTCAATCGAGTAGTCGAACTTGATCGGTTTATTTGTCGACGGTTTTGACGAAGTTTGTGTAATTGAACAACATTGTTAGTAAACCGTTTACAATATTATCGAAAAAAAGAAAAAAACGCCGTAGACGATTTAAATTCGTGTACAACAAGTGCGACCAAAACACGGAACAATAATTAAAACAATGGCTTTAAACGTGATTTTTTTTTTTTTTTGCACGACGCGTTATAAATCTCGAAAAACACGTGAACATTTTGAAATATAAAAACGTGATTTATATTGATATTTGTTTCGCGGATCATATTGAATCGCAACGAGTTTAATTCGTGCGACTAAACACACAGTCATACGGCCGGTGTAAAAGCGTTCGGCGTAAGAATATTAGTAATTCCGTGAACGGCGTACGTCGTGCAGCCCGAGTGAAATATTAAACGAACGAAAATGATTAAAAAAACACCGTAAAATGCAACGAAGAAAAAAGAAAAATGGCTTGAAAAGACAAAAAACAACGGCGTAACAAGTCGAAATATGTATTATAAAAGAGCGACAGTTTCAAAATTGAATTTAGTGTTTTCGTATACCTAACTCGAACTCTGTGCTAAGAGAACCGTTTCAGACGCAACAATTTAAAAATAGTGCACCGTTTCTAAAAAAAAAAAAAATGTTCAGCTCGAATGGTAATTATAATAATAATAATAATAATATCGTGTTAATCGATCTTTATAATATCTCTCTCGTTAAAAACGTTTACAAATTATAAACAAATAATTTTGCAATAGTGTTGTGTACCTACGCGCCGGCTCGTCTTAATCCGTTATGAATTTGTTTTTGTTATAACATAAACGCGAGTATCAAAAAAAAATCCAAACAAACTAAAAACAAGAGTATATAATAATTCATTTCGAAGCACGACTTTAATTTATAACCGCCGCGGAGCGAGTGTATAATTTATTATTATTTATTTCTTAAAACAGCTTTTATTTAAACACTGCGTGAATACGACACAATGTTCCGCGAGCGGAATACAATGAGCTAACACCAATACGTCTGAGAATATTAAGGGCTTGCTAAAACGTTAAATTATGTATACCCATTACGCCGTAATATCCCAAGAGTTCCCTTTAGAATTGTTTCCGAAACTTCCCAGCGCGTCCCGCGTAATCATATACAAACAAGAGACATAAATAAATAATAATGATAATAATAGGAATACATAACTGTTGAATTTTCAATGGAATTTTAGTTTTTTATTTTTATTTTTTTTTCGTTTTTCCCCGATAACAGTCTAGTCGATCGCGGAGATGACGTGTGAAGACCTAACGACAAGTGTCATTGTTACGTCGCGGTTGGCTTAGTTTTTTTTTTAATTTCCAATCGAGAATGACGTCCTCTTTCTCGAACAGAACAACTGCAATCCGAGTGACAAATTTTGACCGCGTTGATGCGATTCGATAACTATCGCGGCCAACACCCAGACTACGTCGTTTAAAAATATCGAAAATCACGTTTTTGAACCCAACCCGCTCGCCGTTATGTGAGACGTATAGGTAACCCGTACGTTTTACGCGCGTGTATAACTTTTGTTTAACGTCGCTGTTGTTTTCAATTACCCGCGTTGTTACTGCGGTCCCGCGAGTGGAGAATAAATTTTCGTTCGCTTAACTTTTATTGGACAAATCGTCCCTCGAGAGTGTTAAGATTTAATTCTCCGATAAAAATAAAAACCGACACGGTTACCTAAGAGATACTGTAATAAAATAATTCTCGCGCGCAAACTCCGTTAACGTTGGCAACGACTCGTATTAATTGATCTCCGAAGACCTGTACAGACAGTACGAGTTGAAAACGCACGTGCCTAACTGATTTTTTACAAAAATCCACAATATTTACGTCGAATAAACGTCAAATAAAAAAAATGGAAAAAAAAAACCAATAAGAAGAACCCTGAACCACTGATGCGACCGCGTACGGTATTGTTAAGAATTCGCAAAACGTCCAAAACGCACCTAAGTAAACAGCGCGATATTTGGAAAGAGCCGAAGATGACATGTTTACATATGGAGTATACGCTGATTTACAGTATTCGCTCGGTCGAATAACGCAAATAATTTTGGTACATTTTTTCTTCTTCTGATTTTCCACGAAAACGAGACACGAATAGTGTCTAAGACGAAGTCCTGACGAAACGAAAAGCGTCATTTCAACACGTAAACAACTCCACGACCAAAACGTAATTCAAACGATTATGAAAAAATACTAAATTTAATTAATTTAATATCTAATGAGCCCGATATAATATTGGCCAATGGATAAGAAAACCCGAATCGTATATTTACACGATTTACCTATTTATATTTATTTATTTTTCACTGATATTTACCTATTTTTGCAGGAGCTATTTTCAAAACACAAAAAATAATTTTACTTATTATTTTATTGATATGCTATTGTCAGAGTTAATAGACGACAATGATTTTGTATGGTCTTTTTTTTTTATGGTTTTATGTCGCGTTTACTTGGAACTAAATTTCTAATACGAATTCTTAATAAGAAAAATTAGAAATATTTAATTTTAAATTGGCATATTTGTTGGTAGTTTTCCACAAATAACTGCAGCGTTGTTAAATTCTTTCCCTCTATAAACCCGATAACATAAAAAAAAAAAAACGGTATGCAAATTCAATCACATCATTTTTAACCTCATTTTCTCCCCCTTTATGAAAACTTTTTCTTTTTTTTTTCATTCCTATCATTTTTAAGCTATTTAATTTTCGACTCGGAAATATTCCTTAATTATCGCTCCACTCTTGTCATACATTATCTTATTGATTATATCCGCTCCGCTGATTTTTTCATATTTTTTGCGACAATGCTACCGACAATAGCAAATAATAAAAAAAAATACAAGTGCGTAGTTTAAAACGTTTTTAATTTCGATGGCATGTCCAACGTGATATTATTATTATACTTTTTATAATCAGAAATATTTTTATAGCTGTACATTTTAACGAAAGTCTGTGTTAGGTTATTCGATATTATTTTATTTACTGCTGAAAAACGTATAAACCGTATTTTATACGCAGTTAGCTCATACAATTGATGCAACAGTTCTATTTTATTGGTTATTATTAGTGAGCGATAGTTAAATAACCGCGTGTTTCTCGATAAATCTTAAAATGCAACACAATGTCACACGATTATTGCATTCGTTTATTGTATTCATACCCGATACGAATTACAAAACGACACAAACGTTGTCTCCGATCAAACGGTTTTGATTTTTCGTATCTGGTATCGTTATAGCATTCGTTATTTGTTTTTTTATTTCTTTTACCGTTTTGTCGTGTTATTCGATCCGTAGTTGTTACATTTTATACGTCATGTTATTATATTATTAATACCCACGTGCGTTTAATTAACGAGGATTGGCGCGTTGTTCGAAAAACGCCGCGAGCCGAGTACAATGATAGCTTGAATGCGACGATATTGTATGTGGCCCGATTGAAAATAAATACGAAGGAAAAATACAGAACGAAAAGAAATAAAACACAGACCTCGCCGTTTATAAAAAAAAATATAAGCACATACCGGGATACGGAATATTGTATTTGACAAGAAAACAATTATGTATATAGGTAAAATATAAACTCTCTTTTGAATGTTTTTATATTTTTCACACTGCAGCTGAAGAGCTGTGCACAATACTCATATGAAAATCAATAAGCGTTCAAAAGTACGAATAGTATAATATAATATATACGAATATATATGCGAAAATAATAAAAACAGGAACAAAAGAATTTTTTCCATTTTAAGTGATTCAATAAATACGTCTGCGGAACAACGTTGCCAATCTCATTGCCGTTTCCAAAAAATAATTCGAGAAACTATCATATGAATACAATAAAATATAATAATCATGATATCGACACGCGTCGATAAGATACGATTTTTTTTTTTACACATAATAGTGGTTCGTAAATTATTATTATACGCGTTCTTCTCCTTCGGACGCGCTTTTGGAATCGTGTCTGTTTTTCCAATAAGCGCACGCTGCGAAAACGCAAAAACGTCTGTTCGAAAGTTTAAGCTTTTCAAATAACGCGAACGCATTGCGATAATTTTTTTGAATACTTACGTTTTCCGAGGCAAATTTCTGGCAAAAAATGTTCTTCGGCACGTCAAATATTCCGCATAAATCTAAAAGACAAATTATGTTTTTTTGTATTATTTCTCGAGACGTTTAGACGACGAAAAGCGTGTTCCAAGGATACGCTTTCCCGTTCCTGGAAATCGAACGCCGAGAGCGCGATTTCGAGTGAACGCGTCACGAGTCTGTGCAAAACGAAACGCTAACACACGAGACGGCGGAGTTTTGAATTCGACATTTTTATTTTTTTGAAATCGGATTTTAAATCGTGCAGGGGCCGAAAAAAACCAAGTGCAATTCGAATTTTTTAGGTTTTTTTTTTTTTTTTTTTATATCATATTGGAAATTTGAACGTTATCGTCGCCACGCGTTTTTCGTGAATTCACTATAACCTCATAGTAATACATATGTTAAATGATATCGTATATATCATTTTACGATCTAAAAGCATATGAGTTAAGAAAAATTTCAAATACAAAATTTTAAATATAATATAACATTTTAATATTTATATGTTAATAATACAAATCAATCAATTTAAAATATATTAACATTATAGAGCTTTCAATATTTTCATTATTAATCTCTGAGTTTTAAAAGGGTTATAATATTTTTTTTTTTTAGGTTTCGAATGTCTTTGACAATATGAAGTTTTTATGACAATTTTATAGTAACGCATTTACAATGTAAAATATTAAAAATCATACAATAATATCAGAAAAATCCAATCTGCATTTATATAAACTACTTTTATCAAAATCTTCTTCTGAACGTCATAAATATATTAATATTCACATAAAATTGACGGATAAAATAAGTAGGTATGGCAATCACATTCAAAATTGATATTAATTATTATTTTTTTTGGCATAAAAACAACATTTTATTAGTTAATTATTTACTCAAAGAGGAATAAATGTGGACAAAATACTACGAAGACTCACAGAGTCATATCTAGATTCTTAACTAATATCTAATCTATTTTTTAATTCATAGGGCTATAGAAATTAGGTCTAAAGTTTAAGAATAAAAAATTTAACTCCATCACTTTTGTTATGAACTCGTCGTTTAATTTTGACATGGAATAAAAATTTCGAAAACCAGCATACGAACTAGCAGCTTGTACGTCAAAAACGAAATCAAACGATTTGAATTCTTCGTCGACAAAATTAACCATAGACGTAAATCGTTGCATCACTTCATTGCCACTTTCTTTTGAATCCGAAAGATTTTGTATTAGGTTCGACAAAAGCTCCTTGACATATGATATTAAAGGGTGTAATCTTTCAGGGAAAATATGTTTTTCGAAATTCCCCAGATTACCAGATAGCGATGAGAATGCTTTTGCTACTTTCTTTCCAGATTCGTTTTTACTGTTTACAATAATCAATTTCATTTCTAAATAAAAAATTCCGATGAAATATTTGTAATAAATATCGTAAAGGTCAAACAAGTACTGAGGATTTAACAAAAACTGTTTTGAGTGATGAAAAACACTGGTAATACTTTCTGCGTTTCCTTTCCAAATAATTTTAATCACTTTACTGTACCAACTTACAGCAGTTGAATCTTTAATAAATTTATCACACAAGAACTGTAAGTTTAAGTGATTAAAATCATACAAAGCATTTTTATTTTTAATGTCTAAATCATTTGGCTGAAAACTGACCAGAAAATTGTTCAAAAGAGTTTCCACCGTTTTTTTATTCTGTTCGACATTTAGAATCCCCACTTTGTGAACCATTTCTCCGACTACTATGAGATTTTTCGACGAGCAATAATTCAATGCATACTTAAAAGAATAAAATATAATTATATTCATGGCCTGTATAATATGAAGCCAGTAGAATTTTTTTAAATCCAGATTTAACAAAATGATGGCCACATTATATGACAACTCGAGCAATCCCCGATATCTAGTGTTTCTTTTAATTATGGCAAGAAAGTAACGGTTAATCGTTAAAATCAAATCCGAAATAAATTTCATATCAACATCATTGGTTTTCTCATATAAAATAACTTGATTAATGCGATTTCTCACTAAAATATCAAGAGTTTGATTGCAAATAAAGTAAATATATTTGACACAAATGCATACGTCATCCGCATGTCCAATAACGATGAAAGGATTTTTTTCATTGTCTATTAGTGGAACATAAGATCTTTTATTTTTCCGGGATAAAAATTCGAAGTACTCCTTGGAACATTTGATGTCGTCCACATTATTCAATAACAAATCTAATATATGTTCTATTACAAACGATTCGTCACGATTTTTTCTCTCTGTTTCTAGTTCAACAATACTCAACGAGTTCAAGTTATTCTCCAATTTTAGTATCAAATCATCTTTTAATAGAATAGTGTCATTATTTATGAGACTAATACAGTCAACTACGATTCCAGGTAAATCGAGACTATGTGAGTTCAGTGTAGCAATTTTGTCTACGATTTCACTAGACAGAGATTTCGATTTCAAAACTATAATTAATTCTTTGTAAAATAATTTTACGATTGCCGTCAAAATGGAACTGTAAAAACAATACTTAAGTTCAAAATTCATAGATTCATTCATTTTTTCCATCAAATCACCAATCGATAATTTCATAGTGCCATTAATCTTGACTTTTGCACTTACGACGTCGGAGGCAATGTCTTCAGAAGAAATTGTTAAATATTCAAAAAATATTTTTTTTCCGGCACAATTTTTCTGTGTCGTCTCAGTTTTGGGATCATAACGATTAGTTATATAAAGTACATCATGAAGAAAGGTATCAGGATCAAATGTTTGTCTCCGATAACTATAAACAGTATTTAAAGCAATTATAAAATCAGGTTCAAATAAACTTACACAATTGGTTGCCATAAAAATATGAATGTCATACAATTCCTCTAAAATCATTCGCATAACATTATTATCTGATGTTAATATACTTGAAAAACTATTCTTTAGTTGTATTGATGAACGTATTTTCATTTTTAATGACAGCAATGCGTTTAAAAATCTTGTGTCGTTGTAATAGGAATGGGTTTGGTTTAAATAATTATTTAATATGATTATGATGCTATTGGCGTATTTATTGAAATCGGTTTCAAACGCCGATTTATTGGAATCCATTTTCTCATCGTGAAAAACAGGATGCGTTTTAATTAATCCATATATTGTTTGCACAGTCCAATGGGCAAATTTACAGCATATCACGGTGTAGAATACATTCACTTTATTTATACTTGCATTTTTTTCTCGCAAATAATACGTTAGAATCTTATATTCTTTGTTTTCATCATCTTCATCTTTGATTTTAACAGAGTAATTAATAGGAAAATGAATATCAATAGTCATTTCATTTTGAATATCATTTATTTTTAAAGTACTTTGTACCGTTATCGAATTAAAGCACAAAAAAAAACACACTTTATACAACATTTTTACTTATAACTTATTATACTCGTATACTAAGGCTAAATTATCTGGGCGACATAATATGTGTAACCAGCATTAAATTAATTTTTCGTTTATTTGTGAAATTTTATTGTGTTTGTTGAGCTGATAATATCAATAATTCAATCGCTGTGGCAATTGCAATTACATATAGGCGATGACGTACCTACTAACTATAATTTAGTCGTCGTTGTTTTTCTATCGAAGAAAAATACATTTACAAATAAATAATAACACACATCGTTACTGTCTTGGATATTAATTTGTTTTTTTTTAATTTATATTGTTACCTAGGTTTATTCTTATTCGATATATCACATATTGTTGACATATATTTTAAATTAAATCAACCGTATATGTAACGGCGTTATGATATATATTACGTCATTGTTTTAACGCTGAGTATACATTATGTAGTCATGATTTACAACAGATAAGATCATTTGTAGGCAAACCTTAATAACAACTTCGTAGAACACGTAACGAGTATGTGGAAAATTAAACGCTTACACACGAGATAACTACGTTTTTAATTTAAATTCGAACTTTTTATTATTGATTTGTAAACCGTGCAAGAGCCGAAAAACATTCTAGAATGCAAATCGATTTTTTAATTTTTTTTTTTTTTAATATTATACTTGGAATTTAGACGTTATCGTTTCTCGTGAAATATATCATGAAAAATGATAAATTTAATGATATAGTTAATATTATTAAACGATCGAAAAATATGTTAGTTTAAAAAAAAAATTCGAATACAAGGTTTTAAATATTTCACACACATTTAATTTGTCATAAAACACATTATTATACGTCATAAATGCAAAAAAAATCAAATTTTAATACATTCATACTTAAATATATCGAGCATTCAATAATTTCAATGTTAATCTAATAGTTTGAAAAGAGTTATAATATTTATTTTGAGAATTTGAATGTCTTTTACAATTTATACATCCTATTTTAGTTACGCATATAATGTTAAATATTCAATATCATACAATTGTATCGAAAAATCCAATTTGTAATTATACGAGTATAAGCTACTTTTATAAAATATCTTATTCTAACCGTCATATTTATAATCGAATTAATATTCACATAAAATTAATATAAATTTGCACGGCATGCACATTCAATATTAATTTAATTTAGTTTTTTTGGCATATAAACAACATTTTATTCGTTAATATTTAATCAAAGAGGAATAAATGTGGACAAAATACTACGAAGAATCACAGAGTCATACCTAGATTCTTTACTAAAATTTAAAATATTTTTTAATTCATGGGGATATAGAAATTATGTCAAAATTTTGAGAATAAAATATTTAACTCCTTCACTTTTGTTATGAACTCATCGTTTAGTTTTGACATGGAATACATATTTCGAATACCAGCATACGAACTAGCAGCTTGTACGTCAAAAACAAAATCAAACGATTTGAATTCTTCGTCGACAGAATTCTCCAAAGATGTAAATCGCTGCATCACTTCATTGCCGCTTCTTTTTGAATCGGATAGATTCATATGTATTGGGTACGACAAAACCGCCTTCACATTTGATATTAGATAGTGTAATCTTTCAGGGAAAATGTCTTTTTCAAAATTACTCAGATTACCAGAGAGCGATGAGAATGCTATTCCTACTTTCTTACCAGAATCATTCTTATTGTGACGAATTATCAATTTCATTTCTAAAAAAAAAATTCCAATGAAATATTTAAAATATATATCGTAAAGATCAAACAAGTACCGAGGATTTAACAAAAATTGGTTTGCGTATTGAAAAACACTGGTAATACTTTCTTTTTTTCCTTTCCAAAAAATTTTAATCACTTTATTGTACCAACTAACAGCAGTTGAATCTTTAATAAATTTATCGCACAAAAACTGTATGTTCAAATGATTAAAATCCGGCAAATCATTTTTATTTTCAAGCTCTAAATCATTTGGCTGAAAATCGACCAGAAAGTCATTTAAAAGAGTTTCCACTGATTTTTTGTTCTCTATGACATTTAGTAACCCCACATTGTGAACCATTTCTCCGTATACTTTAAGATTTGTCGTCGAGCAATAATTCAACGCATACTTCATAGAATAAAATATAATTATATTCATGGCCTGTATTATATAAAGCCAGAATAACTTTTTAACATCCAAGTTTGTCAAAATTATAGCCACATTATATGACAACTCGAGCAATCCCCGGTAT
This sequence comes from Drepanosiphum platanoidis, assembly GCA_948098885.1. Lineage (NCBI taxonomy): Eukaryota > Metazoa > Arthropoda > Insecta > Hemiptera > Aphididae > Drepanosiphum > Drepanosiphum platanoidis. The sequence continues at coordinate 8,148,616 of OX402532.1, forward strand.
CTAGTGTTCCTTTTAATAATGGCAAGAAAGTAACGGTTAATTCTTAAAATCAAATCTGTAATATATTTTTTAGCATTATCGTCGGTTTTCAAACATGAAGTATTTTCAGTAACGCGATTTTTAACTAAAATAGAAAGAGCTTCTCGGCAAATAAAGTAAATATATTTGACACAATTGCATACGTCATCCGGATGTACAATAATGATGAAAGGATTTTTTTCATTGTCTAATAGTGGAACATAAGATCTTTTTTTTTTCTGGAATAGAAAATCGAAGTACTCCTTGGAACATTTGATGTCGTCCACATTATTCAATAACAAATCTAATATACTTTCTATTACGAACGATTCGTCCCGATTATGTCTCTCTGGTTCTAGTTCAACACTGCTCAACGAGTTTAAGTTATTCTCCAATTTTAGTATCAAATCATCTTTTAATTGAATAGTGTCATTATTTATGAGACTAATACAGTCAACTACGATTCCAGGTAAATCGAGGCTATGTGAGTTCAGTGTAGCGATTTTTTCTACGATTTCACTAGGCAGAGATTTCGTTTGTAAAACTATAATTAATTTTTTGTAAAATAATTTCACGATTGCAGTCAATATGGAACTGTAAAAACAATACTTAAGTTCAAAATTCAGAGATTCATTCATTTTTTCCATCAAAGCTCCAATCGATAATTTCATAGTGTCATTAATCTTGACTTTTGCACTTACGACGTTAGAGGCAATGTCTTCAGAAGAAGTTATTAAATATTCAAAAAATATTTTTTTTCCGGAACAATTTTTTTGTAACGTCTCAGTTTCGGAATCATAACGATTAGTTATATATAGAACAGTGTGAAGAGAGGTATCAGGTTCGATTCGTTGTATCCAATAACTATAAATAGTATTTAAATCATCCATTGTATTAGTGTCAAATAAACATATACAATTCGTTGCCATAAAAATATGAATGTCATACAATTCCTCTAAAATTATTCGAATAACATTATAATCTGATGTTAATCTACTTGAAGAACTATTGTTTATTTGTATTAATGAACGTATTTTCATTTTTAATGAGAGCAATGCGTTTAAAAATCTTGTGTCGTTGTAATAGGTATTGGTTTGGTTTAAATAATTATTTAATATGATTATGATGCTATTGGCATATTCGTTGAAATCGTTAATAACATTTTCGAAATTGGTTTTAAACTCTGATTGATTTGATCCCGGTTTCTCATTTATAAAAAAAGGATGCTTTTTTATTAATACATATATTGTTTGTACAGTCCAATGAGCAAATCTACAGCTAATTACGGTGTAGAATACATTCACTTTATTTAGCCTTGTATTATTACCTGGAAAATAATATATTAGAATCGTATATTTGTTGCCTTTAAAACATTCTTCATTGATTTTAACCGAGTATTTAATATGAAAAAAATTATCAAAAGTCACATCATTTTGAATACCATTTATGTTTAAAGTACTTTGTACCGTTATCGAATAAAACCACAAAAAAAAACACACTTTATACAACATTTTTACTTGTATTTGAATCATTTACTAAGTCTACATTTTCCGGGCAACGTATTTGAAACCAGAATAAAATTAATTTTTCTTTTATTTGTGAAACATTATTGTGTTTGTTGAGCTGATAATGTTAATAATTCATTTACTGTAACAATTGCAATTACATTTAGCCGATGACGTGCAACCATAATTTAGTCGTCGTTGTTTTTCTATCGAAGACAAGTACATTTTCAAATAAATAATAATTTACATCGTTACTGTCTCAGATATTAATTGTTTTTTTTTATAATTTATATTAGTACTTAGGTATATTCTTATTTCATAAATCACATATTGGTGACATATATTTTAAAGTAAATCAAGCTTATATGCAACGATGTTAAATATCGTTACGTCATTGTTTTATCGCTGAGTATATGTAGCCACGATTTATAACCGATTAAATCATTGGTAGGTAAATCTTAAAAACAACTTCGATGAACGCGTCACGAGTATGTAGAAAACGAAACGCTTACACACGAGCCAACGGCGTTTTTGAATTTTAATTCGAAATTTTTATTTTTGAATTGTAAACCGTGCAGAGGCCGAAAAAAACCGATTGAAAATCGATTTTTGGTTTTTTTTTTTTATATAATGCTTGAAATTTAGACATTATCGTTTCTCGTGAAATATATTATGATAAATGATAAATGATATCGTAAATATGATTTTACGTTCGAAAAGTTTATAATTTTCAAAAAAATTAAAATACAAAATCTTAAATATTTCACACACAATAAATAAATACAAAACATTAAATTTAAATAATTTAAATACATTTATACTTAAATTTATAGATCATTCGATAATTTCAACGTAATAGTTTGAAAAGAGTTATAATATTTACTTTTAGAATTAGAATACCTTTTACAATATACAGATTCTATGACATTTTTTAGTAATATATTGAACGAAATAATAAAATGGTATATATCATACAATTTTATCGGAAAAATCCAATCTGTTTTTATATAAACTATTTTTATAAAAATCTTCGACATACGTTTCTTTACTCATTCTAGAAGACTGTATTAAAGAATAAAACATTTAAAATAGAGAATACAATATAAACGAGCTTACTGCTACATACGGTAAAATAAAATCCAATATGTTTATATTTATTTTATAAAATTTTTGCTTAGAACAAGAATGTTAAAACAAATTTGCGTTAAAAAATTGAAATGGATTGTAAAATTGAAGAAATAGTTTAAAGTATACCTAAATTTTGATTTATATAAGAATACATGGTTAATTCATTCGAAATTTTAAGACTAAAATATTTAACTCTTTAACTTTTGTTACGAACTCATCGTTTAATTTTGCCATGGAATACATATTTCGAAAACCAGCATACGAACTAGCAGCTTTTACATAAAATACAAAATTTAACGATTTGAATTCTTTGTCCACAAAATTCTCCATCGATGTCAATTCCTCCATCACATCATTGCCACTCTCTATTGAATCGAAAAGATTTTTCATTGGATACGACCAAATCTTCTTGACATATGATATTAAAAAGTGTAATCTTTCAGGGAAAATATCTTTTTTGAAATTCTTCAGATTATCTGATAGCGATGTGAAAGCTTTTTTTAAAATCTTACCTGAATCATTCTTATTGTTTCGAATAATCAATTTCATTTCTAAATAAAAAATTCCTATGTAATATTTAAAATAAATATCGTAAAGGTCAAACAAGTACCGAGGATTGAAAAAAAATTCATTCGTATATTGAAAAACACTGGTAATACTTTCTTCTTTTCCCTTCCAAATAATTTTAATGACATTACTGTACCAACTAACAGCAGTTGAATCTTTAATAAATTTATCGCATAAGAACTGTAAGTTAAAATGATTAAAATCCTGTGAATCATTCTTATTTTTAATGTCTAAATCATTTGGCTGAAAACTGACCAGAAAATTGTTCAAAAGAGTTTCCACCGATTTTTTATTTTGTTCGACATTTAGAACCCCCACTTTTTGAACCATTTCTCCGTATACTTTAAGATTTTTCGTCGAGCAATAATTCAACGTATACTTCATAGAATAAAATATAATTATATTCATGGCTTGTAACATTTGAAGATAGAATAACTTTTTTATATCGAGGTTTATCAAAATGATAGCCACATTATATGACAATTCGTGCAATCCCCAATATCTTTTGTTTCTTTTAATAACGGCAAGAAAGTAACGGTTAATCGTTAAAATCAAATCTAATAAATTCTTTATATCATCATCTTTGAGCCTAGAATGTATAATAGCTTCATTGACGCGATTGCTTACTAATATATCGAGAACTCGATGGCAAAGAAGGTAAATATTTCTGACACAATCGCAAACTCCATCCGGATGTCCAATAACGACGAAAGGATTTTTTTCATTGTCTATTAGTGGAACATAATATCTTTTATGTTTCTGGAATAGAAATTCAAAATATTCTTTGAAACATTTAATGTCGTCCAGATTGTTCGATAACAAATCTAATATACGTTCTATTACGAACGATTCGTCCCAATTTTTTGTCTCAAGTTCTAGTTCAACACTGCTCAACGAGTTCATGTTATACTCCAATTTTAGTATCAAATCATCTTTTAATAGGACAGTGTATTTATTAATGAGACCAATACAGTCAACTATAATTCCAGGTAAATCGAGGCTATGTGAGTTCAGTGTAGCGATTTTGTCTACGATTTCACTAGACAGAGGTTTCGATTTCAAAACTGCAATTAATTTTTTGTAAAACAATTTCATGACCGCCGTCAAAATGGAACTGTTATAACAATACATAAGTTCAAAGTTCAAAGATCCATTCATTTTTACCATCAAAGCACTAATCGACATCTTCGGAATGCCATTATTCTTGACTTTTGCACTAACGACTTCGGAGGCAATGTCTTCAGAAGAAGTTGTAAAATATTCGAATAATATCACTTTTCCGGCACAATCTTTCTGTGACCTTTCAGTTTTGGGATCATAACGATAAGCAATATACAGAATAACTCTAAGAAAGCTTTCAGGTTTGAATTCTGGTATCCAATAACTATCAACAGTTTTTAAAATAGTTGTTCTGGGAGTTTCATATATACTTATACAATTCATTGCTATAAAAATATGAATGTCATACAATTCCTCTAAAATCATTCGAATAACATTATTATCGGATGTCAATCTACTTGGAGAACTATTTTTTATTTGTATTAATGAATGTAGTTTCATTTTTAATGACAGCAATGCGTTTAAAAATCTTGTGTCGTTGTAATAGGAACGGGTTTGGTATAAATAATTATTTAATATGATTACGATGCTATTGGCGTATTCGTTGAAATCGTTAATATTATTTTCGAAATTGGTTTCAAACTTTGATTGATTTGATCCCGGTTTCTGTACATAAAAAAATGGATGCGTTTTTATGAATCCATATATTGTTTGTACAGTCCAATGAGCAAATTTACAGCTACTTACGGTGTATAATACATTCACTTTATTTATTCTATCATATTTACCTGGCAAATAATACGGTAGAATCGTAAAGTTTTGTCTATAAAAACCATCATCGATGTGAACCGAGTAGTTCATAGGAAAATTTTTGTCAATAGTCACTTCTTTTTCGATATCATTTAACTTTAAAGTGCATTGTACCATAACCGAATGAAACCACAAAAAAAAACACACTTTATACAACATTTTTACTTGTATTTTAATCGTATACTATTGCTACATTATTCAAATCGTGTGGCGATGTATTCGTAACCAGCAGAAAATAAATTTTTTTTTTTGTGAAATTTGTTTGTAGACTTGATAATAATCATAATTCAATCGCTGTGGCAATAAATTGCAATTAAATATATCCGATGACGTGCAACCATAATAATTCAGTCGTCGATTGAACGTTTCATAAACAGTTTTCTTCTATCGAAGATAAATACATTTTCAAATGAATAACAACTAACATCGTTATAGTCTTAGATTTTTATTATTTTTTTTTATTTATTCGATATCACATATTGTTAACAAATATTTGAAAGTAGATCAAGCGTATATGCTACGACATTTTATATCATTACGTCATTTTTTTAACGCTGATTACCATATTATTTAGTTATGATTTACAACCGATTAGATCATTGTTAGGTAAAACTTAAAAACAACTTTACATGTGTTAACATAATTTTCCAGAAAATCGTAACATATCTAAATACCACACGAAGCTTGAATTGGATTTTCAATTTTTCGTAAGAGAACATATTTTTTATACATAAATAATGCATACATTATGCTGCTAGTGCGAGCAATTTAATGGCACATCATAAACACACAGAATAAAGTGAAAACTAATTAATTATGACCGATCATTTTCGTCGTATCGATTATAATTTGGATATATTTTCGAGTGACATTGTTTTCCGATCCAAAAACTATCGTTGTCTCAATTTGTACAAATATTATACTGAAATTATATCAAAAAATTTCGGCTTTACCTTGTCATTTCAATCGATTCATTGAATAAGGAAAAAATCGGTCCCGAGGTCGAGTGAATTTGAGAAAATCGCATTGGTATAATAACGTTTTGAATTGTACGTACTTACGATTTTTTTGTAACAATCGTAGAAAGAACTTTAATTTTTTCAATAATTCAACTGTATAGATAAACAAATTTACCATAAAACTGCAATTATATTATGTGCTGCACCGTGTCTTAGGTGAGTTTGTGAGATTTAACAATATGTTTATTTTATCTTACGACAAACAAATCGGTTGTGAAATCGACGAATATTTCAGGCCAGCGATATTAAAACGTATCGACAATTTATTATTAATCGTAAGGCCAATATTTGTTTTCCCTTTATTTCTTCGGATTATTAAAATCAGAACGAAACGAACAAATTTAACCAAACGAATTTTCATATGTTTTACAATAATTATTTCACTGCATTTTGTTCGTTAATTTCATACTATGACGATATTATTGTGTTTTCGCAAATTCACTTTGTGTAAAAACATTTTTTTTTTTTTTCAATTCGATATTTATAATGTTCCATTAATATTGGCACATTAAAACGTATCGTGTTGTATTCGTCTATAGAATTATTCAAGTCTTCCGCACTTGGCAGACGAACGGCGAGAAAACGCGTATGAAACTCATATCGTCCGATCGAAATCGTTATGAAACGGGCGGCATTCGGACGCTAAAAGATTTCTGCCTGCGCTGGGGGGCATCTCTCACGTCTGTCCGGGGGGACTTTGCGTTCCCGCGCCGTCTTTGGAACGGAAAAAAATAAAAATACGGTCGCGTCGTCGGACGGTGGTCAAAGAGATCGTCGGGAAATCGAAAAATTCGAAACGTTCGACGACGTCGTAAAGACACTACACTACACAATCGCGGTGCTGAACGACCCGGACACGGACCTCGCAGAGGGGAATGTTTCCAACGTTTAACCCGTGCGAAACGGACGTCGTAAAACCCACGCTATATCGGTTGCGCGACCACATGCCGGGTCGGTATTTTGATATTGCCGAGGAAAATGCCAAAGCATACCGCGTCGGCTCGAAAACGGGAAACTGAAATGAAATAATAACCGCGCGTTTCGCGGACGCAACGATTTCGATTAAATTCGCCGTCAGACGGCCGAGCTCGCGACGAGCCGTCGTGACCCGAGCGCGCTACCTTGTACGTTCTAAACTTCTTCTACATTTCTAGACTCTTAAGAGCAAAAAAAAAAAAAAAACCACTCGAAACTTGATTATAATTAAGGCTGATGAATTTAACACAGAGAAAAAACTCCCTCGAAAACGTACTAAAAAGCTCAAAAAAAATAAAATCTAAATTTTAAAGTAAACGTTGTTTATCGATCCTATCGATCGCAATCGTACAATTTTTCAAAATAAGTTATATATATATAAAAAGAAACCACTATAAAATGTATTTCAAACGTTTCGATGGAAATTATTAAAGACGTGACGAAATGCAACAAAAATAAAATGAAAAATGAAAATAAATTCGAAACAACAGTTTCGAAATCGAAGTGTTTTAGTAAATTTCTGTAAAAGAAAACTCAACGTTTCCTATGATTTCGCAATTCTGATTATCATAATCATCGGAGCATCTAGCAAGGTGTTAAATTAAGACCACAGACATTATTTAATAATGAAGGACGTCGGGAAAGTAGCCTGCCGCGTTTTTTTTTTTACGAAAATCGTTTCGGTCGCTTTTTCCGAAAACGACAGGTCGATGATCAACGAAACGACGACGGCCGTTTAACGTGCGAACCGAATAGGCGTCGAATCTGTTAACGATTTGTAACCGCGACGAGGGGCCACCGTTTGTGCGCGTAGCTTTTCCGAAACACATAAAACACAATATGAAACGATCGCGATATCATTGTGACCGACGATTTCATGGCTCGCTTCCAGAACCCGAAACCGTTATAGGATTATTTCCGTGCATTTAGACGTTTCACCCTTTAGTTTCACCGAATTAATTGGACGTCAGTATCGTCCACGAACTGGCTCGTTCCCCGTCGGACAGAAAAATTCTTCGCTTTACATATTTTTATCGAATCGGTTGTGTACGCCAATACATTTTGCATTGAGAGTTTTCTAGAACAGAACGTAAGACCGGCATAATAATTGCGACGGCATTTTTTTTTTCGATCGAGCGATTAGTTGCACGGTTTCAGAATATTCAAAAAGTTCATATCGACCGTGTCGACCGAACGAGACGATTTGTTGGAAGATTTTCCGCCGACGACGTTTTCAAAAACGGACGGTGAACAACCGCCTCGTGTCGTTCAAATAATAGAACCGTGTCCGTAACGATGACAAATAATATTATAATAAATATAATCGTTCGCGTAAACAACGAAAATATCTTTTACGCATTTGAAAAATCGCGCGCCATCTTTCTTCTCTCGTCGCGCCCGAATCCCGAAATCCGAAAAATAACCCGACAGTGCGCAATAAACTCTAAACTGCAGAGATGACAAAACATACGAAAAAGTGCGGTTTTTTTTTTTTGGCGAAAACGTTTTTCTGTACGAGCGGGCACGCATACTTCTATTTCGCGCGTATAACACCGAAGAAACTCGTTTTTCTCGCGTCACCGTAAACGCGCGCGTATTGTGTATAATAGCAAAAGTTCGCGTAGACAATTTCGAATCGGTCAAAGTTCCCGGACTGTGAAAACTGACCGCGTCACGCTCGCGACTCGACCGCGGTATTGTGACGTATACATGTGTTACGGACAGCGTAGAAACGCCCGGGCGTTTCACAGAAAGTTCCGCACGTTTTCGGGCCACATTAATGTATTATTATTATTATTATTATTATAATCGTTTAAACATTTTCCACATGACGACGCGGTATAAAACGACCCGTTTACGACGGACGATTACGTCAACATGAGAAAAAAAAAAAGAAGACTAAAATAATGGCGTAGAATATGAAACGTATTAAAATATGTACTCGCGCGAGCGTGTAATAATTGGTGCGGCCGACAAAGCGTACTATCGAAATGTTATCTTATCGAGACGAAATTTTTTTTTTGAAACAATCATCTCGTTTTTTCGATAGTTTAAACATTATCGTCTGGAGATTATTACAAGTCTTCTGTAAAAACGGAGCGTCTACTAGTTTGTATAAAATTAAGAAAATATAATAAAATATCATACGAAATACGAACCAAGACGATATTCTCTAATGTGAATCGCTCGCGTTCAAATAATTAACTTCAAAATTGCTCATCAAAAGGAAAAAAATTTGCAGAGTTTTAATATTATTTTCAAATTGTCTTTTAGTTTTTTAATATACCTTTATAAATACGTATACCTCTTAGCTTTATTAATCTCTTATTTCAATGAAATCATAATGACTTGTATATTGTCATCTCTAAAAAAATTTTAAACTTTTCTTCGCACAACGCTGAATATAGTAATAGAGTTAGTCAGCTCAGCGTCGATGAGGAAACATTTGATTCGGTCGTCATTTTTCTACCAGAGTTTGTGTAAAGATTGTACTTTTTTGGGTTGAGGGCTTGAATTTTTTTTTCCTTTCGAAACGACAACTTAACCACTCCTCAAGAACGAGCGTACTCTACTCGCGCGAGTTATATGTCTAACGATATGTGCGGTTCACGATACACACGCGCCAGTCTCGTCCGTTCGCGGCGGTATGATAGCATGCATTTCGTAAAAATAACGCGGCAAAACGCGAACAGTCGATCGTGAAAAATCCATCCAAACGAAATTTCTAAACACTCTCCGCGTGAAACTTTCGACGCTATAAATCATATACTCTCGAAGTTTTCATTCGCGGTACGGGCGAGACGTCGTACGTTCCGCGTGCGCGCGCCAAGTCGATGAGAAAACGTTTGAGATTGTTTTGCGGTTGTGTTTGGTATTTTTTTCGAAAGTTTGTGTGAAAACAACACGCGACCGGGTTGCGCGATTCGAGGCCGGTGAATTTGAGTATTTCCCGAAATCTCTTCTCGATCCTGCTCCTGCGGGATACGCGCGCGTTCGACTCGCGAATACCCGTTCGGAGATACGCCGCCGTGGCGGCGGCGCGCGCGCGGTGCGGTTCCGCAGCTGCGGAGAACAAAATACCGCGTGGCTATACAACGATTTCGCATTACAAAAGCAAGTCGCTCTCGGTCATGCGTTAACGATTCGGGGAAACTCACTTCTAACAAGTATTATACACAACACCTCTCGACGTTCTTTATCGCGAGAAACCAATTACGAAACCCTAAAGTGTTTTTACTTGTATCGTTCCATAATACATTATTATTATTATTATTATTTAAAAACGGAGAATTGCTTTGCTCGTCGATAATGTGAAGGGGAAAAAAATGATATTACGGGAGATCAGGACACCTTAAGGTGACCTTATAAGGACTGCCTCGAGGTTTCGATTATATACGTAAGTTTTGCCATCGAACGGTTCGCGGTAGAAAAACTCGATATTTTCCAGTAATCGTTGACAATGTTTTGCAGTTTCTTGACATTTATTAGTAGCTCACGTTTCGATGATAATCTTTGTGACTGAGGCGAGACGATGATGGTTCAAACAGGCAAATCGACAGCAGATTTTAAAAACGACAAAATTTACTACCGAAAGAAGTCGAAAATCGGACCGATTCTTCTTGTAAAAACCGCGAAAAAAAAAAGAAAAGAAAAAATAAATAAATTAAAAGTACACGCACGACGGCGATATCGATTTATCGACTTCTCGTTTCACTCGGAATCTAAAACCTATACTTTTAGACTTTCGCGGGACCTATTGATTTTACAACGGTCGAGTACATAATATATATATATACTGCTTTTGTTTCATGTTTTATGTAACGCCTCGATCGATTGGAAAACGAATACAAAATAATATAATATAAAACACCGCACTCGATAAAAGTACTTAATAAATATAAATTGAGTTTAACGCTCGCTAATAACGCATTATACACGAGTGACTTTGTTTAATAACGATTATTCAAACCGACGTCAATTTATGATATTATATAATACAATATCGTTGTAATTTGATTATATCGTTTTCGTACGTCGTCCGTATTGTATTGCACGGTCGGGACGCGTTCGACGATAATTAATTGAAAATATCTTCTCGTGTTGTTATTTCACATCGTGTTTGTTCGTCGTTTCACGATAAAACGTGATAATTAATGTCTCGTTTTCGAGCGTTGCGTCCAGACGTCCGGCAAAATAATTTAACCGGACGTATTTTGTCCCGTTTTACGATTAAGCCCCATTAGTTAGTTCCCCCCCCCCCCCCCATAGTTTTCACTCGATTAATGAAAATCAAAAAAATTGCTCGCCAAATTTCGGTAAAATTCTGAAGATATTTCGAAAAACTGTCATCATTACGGGTAATATTTTCGTTCAATCGAATATTATGGAATATTTATTGGCTCTTCCCGAAACGAACGCGACCGAGGAAAAATGGGAAAAAAATCGTTTTTAAGTCGAAATTAAATTAGATCTATTATTTTACGTCGGAAAACGTCACTCTGAAAAGTTTTACTAGAGCGAGTTTTTCGAAAATGCACAGAAAAAAAAACTAAGAGGGAAAAATATGCGAGAAGAATCATAAACACCGTGAACAACGGAAAAATTTGTCTAACGTTTTTAAAACGAATCTATCAAATTTCTTCTTTTTTTTACGATAGTTTCTTGGTATAAATAAAAATCACAATGCCTTGGAATATTTTAAACTTTGTGTTCTATGTCAAATAAGTTTTTAATTGAAAATGTCAAAGTAAATTCTCTGTTGTGATACGGTAGATTATATAAATTTATTATATATATATTATATATAGTATATGTGTGAGGAAGGGTACAACAAATTTCCCGTTTTTATTTTTTAATCACCCGAGGCTAAAGATAAGTTTAGTATTTAGAATTTTTTTTTTTTATATATATATAATTATGTACAGAATATTATATCTTTTCGAGCATGAAATGTCGTTTGATCTTCAACGAGTTCATAATTAGTTTTTATTTATAATTTTTTATAGTTTTAAAGTCGATTTTCAGGAATTTTACATTACTTTTTTCCTTTTTTTTTTCAATCAAAAACGGCAATGTTTAACTTTTATCGAATCCGAGTAATATCTTTGTTTTTATTTCATCTACGTTCGAAAACAATTTTATAAATTTTCAAATTAATTATAAATTTCCAAACTCTATAGTTATAAATCGCACGTGCGCTTCATACGCTCAGATCCGATAAAAGGACTTGGATATATATTATTATTGATTTTTTAATACCGTTCAATACTAAAGACCCGATCGATAAAAACAAATCTCGACGATATTCGACAGATAGACAATACGTATAATATTATTCCGGCGTGTTTTAAATATTTATAATGTTTTATACGTTAGAATATGAAATAATATTGATTTACGTTTAGACGACAAAGTTGTTTGCCCGAGTATTTTGACAAGGCACTTTTTCGCGTCATTTTTGCGTTATTAAAATCCCAATCCTCATTGTAATAACAGAAAAATTAAAATTCCCGGAACACGGCGCGGCGAGTACTCACTCGCCAGCGCCGCCGCCGTTCTTTCCGAAATAAATCGATTTTGACGGACGCGAGTGTGTAATATCGTCGAAAAGCCAATTTTCACGACGCACAGACACGACGATGCGTACGATAAACACAACAGTATTATCGCTTCGACTGGTGCGCCGGACAGGTCACAAATCCCCGTCTCGATTCGTCCTTATCGATCGTACGTACATCACCCCGTAGATTTACTCGTGTTATTATTTCCATGCCGTCGCGATGTCAACCGATTTTATTATTTTCGCCGTCCCATAAAAAGTCATTTTCATCGATCTCGTGACATGCACGTTTACGTGTAAAACCTATTATGAAATATGAGGTAGAGGTGCGCGTTCGTAATGATATTTTACGGCGCGGAGACTTTAACATTCAAACTTACACCTTTTTACTATCGAACGAATTCGTTTATCGTTTGAAAATAATTATAAACTACCAGCGTGTGTTTCAAAGCAAATAGTTACGGCGATTTGCATAATATGCAAATTTCGCTGCACTTCTCTTTCTCCCCCGGCGCTCGAAAGTGATTATAAAATAATTCAATCCATAATCGATATTCGCACGTAAACTCTAACGGATATTATGATTATGCCGTAAAACGTGAAATTGAAAACGAACGTTCGCGCATTACGATCGTCGTATAATGGCTGTCGGTAGTAAACAAAATCTGAACATTTCTATGGGTTTTTTTTTTACAAAATATTGTATTATTTATACGTAATTATAGTGTTGCGTTTATGGTTTTATAACTTTGTCGTCAGCCATGTCGATTGTAGCGCAAAAAAAAAAATAAAATAGTTTTAATATATTCTAATATGCGCTTTAAAACACATCTAAACATGCGTCATGTGCATTACTAAAAATTGCATAATATCGTCTAGAGATAGAAAAATGTCTACAAATTCGGTTTTGTAACTGAATTATAAAATATTGTATATGTTCGTATAAAACATTGTTATTTTTTTGATTCTGTTTTTAAAAATAAATTCTTGCTATTAATTTTACAAACTTTATGCTTGTCGCCCGTTTATTGTTACTTATATTTTATTGATGAAATTCGGGCACATTCTGCAAATTAACGGTACCAGTTAAAAAAACCAAACAAACAACAAATCCCCGGTGGTTACGTCGTATTTGTGATTCCGAGAATATTTTAAGTCTCGTTTTACGCATTCGTGTTAGGTGAACGAAAACAAAACACGATCTGTGTTTATTTGATACGATATGTGAATTTGCCTCAAAATAGCACTTAAAAGTTTTAAACAATTTGCATAAAAAACAAAAAAAAAAAACGGTAAAACCCTTCTATGTGTCCAATATTTAGCAAACAATAATTTCGTATATTACTTCGGGGAAATGTAAAACATATTTCTATCTCAAACCGGATGCTCTGAGATTTACCGAGAAAATATAAAATTTACATGCTAAAACACGTCCTAATCCTTGGGCTTTATTGAATTTGTTCGTTTACATTTAAGTTTTATATTCGAGAGTTCTCCGAGCGCACTTTTTATCAATGTAATCGCTTTATTTATTCCGTGTACGTAGAAAGCCAAATGTGTAAACTATGTTTTTCATTGTTTTTGCCGGAAATTTGTCTCGTCGTTAACTCGTTGTTGATAATACGTCGTTTTTGTCACCGTGTCACCGAATGGAAAACGTCATCGAAAAGCATTCGACTCGCAAAATCGAAATCGAAAAACAATCCTAACCATTGACAACTTCGAGTACAACTGATATTACTATTATTATTATTGTTATTATAATTTTGCTTGCCGAGGGGAAATGATTAAACGCGGTGGCGTTCTATGATTAATGCAGAGCAAACATAATATCGCATGCGCACATACGCGTGGAAAGCAAACATACACGCACAAACAATATACGCACATTGCAGTTTGGCGCAACACACGGGAAAACGGTTAATAACAACGGGCACGCGAAACGCCATTGCAATAATAACAATTATCTATCGCTGTTTGAACAGTTATGTATCGTTTGACGGAAATACACAGCGCGAAACTCGTGTTGTGTTCGGGATGAAGAGCCCTCCGCCCCCGCCCTCCCCCGGGTTAAGCAAACGAGTTTCGCTTGAAATACATTATAAAACGCGCGCGACGGGTAGCACGCGTATAGCGACGTTTGTGATTTTAGTTTATTTTAATTCGATTGATTTGGGAAAGCGTTTGTAAAATACTTTTCTTCTTTTTTTTCCAGTAGATAAGGGAATTAATATTTCGAGTGTTTTCGTTCCAAGTGGACGCTTTAAATCGGTCTTCCGAGTATGTTCGTCTTGAAAGCAAGACTAGGCAAGTAGTTTTTTTATTTCTGTATAACTCGCGAAGTGAATATAGAAAAACGTACTATGTTTATTTTAAAGTCTATTGTTGCTTTTCTTTTGACTTGTATAGATTACATGTTAAATAGGAGAAGAACCTGACTTAACTTGATCGAAAATCTATTTTAACTTGAACATATATTTTTAAAACGAATAGTCCAACGTAGTTGGAAAAGTGTTCTTTACAACGCTGGAAATAATATATCTTGCAGGGTGACTCGTTTAAAATACAATATCGATGCGAATCGCTATTATAAGCGCTACAACTTAAGTAATACGGTGGGTTTAAGACTCATAAAAAATAACCGAACACTTACGGATTTTCGATACCGTTTAAGATTTCGAGTCCTTGTCAAAAGCTAGGGTGAGTCAATGATAAATTTTTCGACTCGGTTCGAGTTGCTTTTTTTCTATTTTTCGTTCGCCTAAATAAACAGTCATTAGAAATGTCTCGAGCATCAACTCAAAAGTACAAATTAACACACACATGTTTGGATCCTACTGTATATGAACTCGGGTAAAATATTTGATGAGAAATCGCTGCAAAGAAAAAAATAGTATGAAATACAATTGAATTTATATTTTTTCAAACGACCGGTGGTAGAACTAAACACTAGACAGGAGTGCTATAAACGCACGAATGCCACTCCAACGACAAAAACCAATTACGCCGCTCGGCCCGACATGGGTGCAGTCATCAAATTAAAACGTAAGAAAAAAATCAACGGGTTGAAAAACTGAATAAATTTTAATTTAACTATTCGTGACGTCGTAATATGACATCGGTAACGAGCGCGTTAGGTCGTTGAAACCGTCGTACGATTTGCTCGGACAATAATTACGACGATAATTAACTTCGAGCATGTTATTACACGACGATTTTCAAAACACGATGATTTATTTAGCGAAACCGCGGCTAGAAAAAAAGAACCCGAGCCAGCTAGTTTACAGGCCGCCGCCGTCCATAAATAAACTCCTCGAGCATCGTTAAAAACGAGCACTCCAGTCAAAACCTATTTAGATCCGAGAAGATTGTATAACAATATTAATTAGTCCTGGGGTAGTAAGTTAGAAAAAAAAAACCGCTCGAGTCGTACGTATGCGACTATAAAGGATAAAAAAAAAAACCATAATGCGCTCAGATGTCTATGCGCTTAAATATTACGGCAGTAAAAATATTAAACTGCGCAATCATAAAACACACACTCTCCTTAAACGTGGAAAAATATCGTAACAGTTTGTTTCTTTTTAATTCGTCTAACGCTTCGTTTCATTGATGTTTTCGATTTCAAACTCGTATTCGAAAAAAAATTCGCCTCGTTTTTTCTCTCGACTCGCGGATCAAATACATTTACGATTTCAAAGTATTATTATTTTTCGATATTTACGGCGAAAAACAAGGTAACCTATTTTTTTCGATCAGCTCTCTCTTTGAAATCGAATAAAATCTATCGCCGACATGAAAATACGTACTCCGTTGCTCCGATCAATATTGCACTCCGAACACCTACCCGAGGAAAATCGCATCGAATTATGACGCGTGGGTTTATTTTTAACATTCTCGAAGTCTAAATCTAACAGACCGAATTCCTGTACACCGCGAAAGACGGCAAGGATACCGCGAGGAAATCGAAAAACACGGGAAATCATTTCGGAACATATACTCGGGTGGTTCCGGGTTTGTCGAATAGCAGCTATAGATTTTAAATCTGAACGTCGGGCCGAGATAGAGTGAGCGCGCCAGTGTATGTTTACACGAACCTATAAGCCCTGGATGACGTTCAGGAAAGAACGCGCAGTAAATAAATAAATAATCGTTTGATTTAAGTAAAATAACATCAATTCTATCGAGTAGATCTTCACTCCGATGAGTAATAATTGAAATAATTGCGTGCGGATGTTCTCAATCGACGGTGGGTAATAATTATCACAGTGATGGAATCGTTACGCGATTATACTCGTAAATGTAGTGGTCAATAATTTAGAACGAAAAAACCTATTGTCGCGGGATCAAAAACAGACAAAGTAGTGTCGTGCGATAAAAATAAGAAAGTAGCGCTGCTCGTGGAAGTAGGTGTTCTCGGCTTCAAAGAGGAGACTTGTCCATATTGTAGATATCACTGATTCGAAAGGCCGACTTATTTGAAAGGGACTTTATTTATCGGTTTGAGATCGTTATCGTCCCCGACGCCCGACAGTTTAGAAATATTGCAAATAATTATTGCAGAAACAGATCATAATACTATTGTTGTGAAATTGTGCACACACAGTTGTGAGTTTTCATTTAATAAAATACCCTGTTATACGTTTCCGTTCGGTTTGCGATTGCCGGCGGAGTGCAGTTTCGCGTGCGATCGTTCGTACGAAAGCGGTTTTACGACTCGGACGGTTTTTATTTATTTATTTTTAGAAACGCAGCCGACCGCGACCGATTGCGATCGAATCGGCCTGGCCGTTTCTGAATTCGAATTTCTCTCTCGGACTTTCGATTCGACCGATTGCGTAATCGCTGACGCGAAAACGCACGTGTCGATGACATTATTGTATAAATCACCGGAGAGCTGATGAGTGATAACGTCGACGGCTGAAAAATATCGAGTCCTTTCTGACTCGTTCACGATTCAACGCGCCAGTTCGAGTTCTTTGTCGGCCCGACGTGTTGATGATGAGCTTCTGCGTCGATTTGAATATGTGGCGAAATGTTTTCGATTCGTTCGAGTCAAATTTGAATTTTCGCCGAATCTTTTTATTTTTTTTATATCGTCGTTTAATATTCGTCCTAGGTCACGGCCTCGCGACGCGGAGTGTCGATGACGGGTGACGACATAAGTACGATATTATTCTCGTCCAAACGGTCCGACGGGAACGCTCGCGCGCGTAATATTAAACGTCAAACGTTTCGTTCGGAGCGGGAGGATTAATTTCGACCGTCCGGCGGTGACCGCACGTCACGAACGCCGACGACGTCTTAGAGCGTTTTCGTCCGCCGCCGCCGCCGCCATGTGAATTTCCATAATTGTTTCTCTCCGGGACCGCCCGAGCCCCGCGTAGTGTTGTGCGCTACAACAGACGTTCCGCCCGACGCGGAATTATTATATTTAGTAAACTTCCAACCGTAATAATCTGTATACAAACGACCGAGCGATTAGTTTCGCCGGTTTAGCGCGTTAATGTTATGCGAGACGGCCGCGCGCGCACGCGTACGTACGGACGGACGGACGGCGGTCGCGATCCGCGGTGTGAAAAGGGTTACTGTTGTAATAATGATTCGCACCCGTGAAAACGGCATACCGGTTACGGCCTCGGTTATAGTAGTAGTTACTGGTGTGCGATTTCGAAAACGCGTTCCCGGAAAACGGTAAGTCGAGTAAAGGTTCGATTCGGTTACAAATAGATATCGGTAAAAAGCGTAAAAACGCCGGAGATCAGAGTCTCCGATTTCGTGTCTGCGCGTCCGGTGAATTATTAGTCTTTTAGATTTTTTTTTCTTTTGTTTTCCTTTAACAGTTTGCTTTAGAAAAAAAAAAAACGATTCTGAGCGGAGGACGGACGGACGGACGGATCAGCTTCTGTTTCAAAAAGTTGAAATACCCGATTTCGACGAGAACGATTCGCGAGGAACTTTTGGTGTTAAATTATCAAGACTTTTTCTTTTTTTTTTATCGACGTTTCACAAACAGTTATTTTCAAATGCCTATACACGGCTGGCAACAATTTAATTCAAATGTTTTGGAATCAAAAAAGTTCGAGTTTCTACGACGAGTACAAAAGATTAACGAATACATAAATTTTGTCTCGGAAACCACAGATTCTGTAAATGCTACACGGTTTGACACCAACCGAATGAAATATGCTACCAAAATTCTTCCAAGAAAAGAGAACTTTTAGTTTAAAACGCGCGATGACAGGCAAAAAATATCGTATAATAATAATAATAAAACTCACTCGGTCTTTGTTTCACTCAGAATCTAAAACGGATAATATGAGTTCCGGTTTTTGTGAGCGAACCGATTTGATGCTCCGGTTTGTTCCGGTTTCGATTGACATAATATTATTATGTTCTCGCTTCGAATTTGCGCGTCGCCGTTTTCGTCGACCGATCGACGGTGGAAATAGTTTTCGGCCTCGGTCTCATACGCGAAACGTGGTCAGGTACGCGGCCTTCGGTCTCGAGCCAAAAACGGTCGAAAGATTTTCAGTCCAGTCGAATTAAGAGTTCGGGCTGTGATCCACCACGGCGGTCCAGTAATCTAGTAGCCCGCCCCTATCTCTGAAAACGAGTTTCGAAAGAAACGACGACACGAACAAAAACCACCGTTAAACGCGAGACTCTGCGAATAATATTATTATTTACACCGGTCGTTTATCTAAAAGTTCGGCCGGGCGTAAATATTATCGATGTGAACGAATCGGGGCGAGCGCGAAAGGTAGCGCGCGCGTAACTCTATTAACTACGAGCGACTAATAGTCATACGCGATTTAATTTAATTAAAAATATTCCCGTCTCGGTATTCCACTCCGTCGCCGCCGCCGCCGCCGAGCAAGTTTTTGTAAAGTATCGCTCGCGATAAGGCAATAAAAACTTAATAATATTTCCCTGCCGTCGCGGAGGAGAAAACGACCGCGCACATTATTACGAACTCGATAACACGATGACGATGACGACTATGGTGATAATAATAATAATTTAATTATTAGAGAACGAGAAATAATGCTCTAAAAGTCTTGAAAAATACACTGAAAATGATTGAATAATAGTTTTGTCTTTAAAAATGTTCAAAAACGCGAGTATACGAAAAATACGTAAAAAATCTATTTATACGCCTATTTCTACAGTTTTGGAAAAGTTTTAAAATATTATCAATATTTCAATACATTTTAAAAGTTAGTATATTCGTACAAACATATCCGACGAGTTAATTTTTGATTGAATAATAACGGGACTAATTAATGAATAAAATTTCGTCGGATGGTATTATTAAGTACCTACGGTTGAAAATCATTTATAATTTATTACAATAAATTATACAAATATCGTTATTAATAAACGACGTAACGGGCGAAAAACAAAAAAAATGCCATCTGTGAGTTTCGCGTTGAAATACTTGAACGCACGAATCGGATTTTATGACCGGAGATCATCGTTTCAGAACGTCCGAATACGAAAACAAATGTATTATACTTGTTTTTTGCTGCTGTTCCCTAGCGAATATCTTGGTAGATACTACCCCGGATGTCGATTGCATTTTTTTTTCATTTTTTTTTTTCTCAACGTTTCCGTCGATGTATTGTTAGACAAAAATGTGTTTAGATAACATAGGAATCCAAACAACTAATATTTGTTTTTCATTTTTATTTTCCATGACGTTTCGTTCGGATAAGTCGATAGGTCGTTTTCAAATGTTTTCCCAGCCATCCAAAGAAAAATTTCGAGTTTATATTATACCATGATGTCATCGTATAGATTTCGTACCTAAAGAAACTACGTATATTAGATAACGAACTTTTCGTCCTTAAACTTTATTAATAACTTCGATCAAACGACGAGTATCTTTCATAAAGTTTCATCACAATGATTTTTTCTTCGTATCCATACCTTGAACAAAAAAGTAAATACGAAGTGCTTATGGTTTTTGATTTTTCGTTACGGTTCTTGGAAAAAAAAATCGGGCGCTTGTCCACTTTTTATTATATATATTCAGTTTTTTTTATTATTATTATTATTTGATATTAATAGTTATGATTTCAATCATATTTTAATTTTTTTGTTAAGAGACAAAATTTTTGTTCCAAAACCAAATCTCGATAACCCATTGCTAACTGCCTGGGATTCGAGTTTCGTTTCTAATATTTTCAGTGTTTAATGTTCTTGTGAGGTTTTTGTTCCCAAGTTTTCAAACGGTTCTGGTTCTCTGCCTGACTCCTGAATTCGCACGTTATTTCGAAGCAATAACGATATCAGAAAAAGTAATCAACATCCAAATATTATCGAATGCGTTACATATGAATTTAAATACTCTTCGTGAGAGAGGCTGGAAACAAACAATTTAAAGAAAAATAATATTTAAGTTAGTCACAACACGAATAAATTTAAAAAAAAAAGAGAAAGTTTATAAATAAACGCATATAGCTTGAACACTAAACAAGGGTGCTTAAAGATCACCAGGGCTGGAAATTAACAAACTAACGAGTTTGAGTTAAAAAGTCAAGTTGATTTTTTATTTTTTGAACTTATCGCAATAGTTTTATTATTTTATCGACTTCTTGTTACTTAACTTAACTTATTCGCTCCTTCGTTACATAAAATTAGTTTATCGTTTTTCTTTTCCACCGTTCAGATTATTTAATTGGTTTTTTATTCCTATCGAATTATAATTTTTGTTCGTTTATTGTACAAGATATTCGCGCAATTCGTCTTCAAACGTGCAGTAAAAATAACTATATTCCACTGTGATTTTTGCTGTTATTTAAATAAATGTAAAAAAAAATTCAATCTGGTTTGAAAAAAAATGTAATTGACGTGTGTAATTGTTAATTTAATTTAAAATGTTATACTCGACAGTTGGAAAAGTTTTTTTTTTTATGATTCGATTGAAAAACAAATATTTCAACTCGACCGAGGATAAAATAATATTATTGACTCGCTAGAAGGCTCGAAAACCATCGTCTGTATAAACTGTTGGGCTCTGGTCATCGATTTACGTTTCGACGAAAAACACTGGACGCCAAAAACGTTCTCGACAGTGAAAGCGTACTTAAATCCGCGCGTGATTGTGTGTTTCCAATTATTCAAAGCGCATTACTGGTAATAACGATGTACTGGGAATAAAAACTAATTTACATTTCTCGCGGCGATTTGAAACAATAATAATAATCATTATTGCGCACAATAATCGGTTGTCGGCGTTGAACGGTGTACCAATTTAATGCGGTGTACGTTTCAAAATAAATATTTACGACTTAAAAGCGTTTCTGGAGGGGAAAAGGAAACGCGAGGTAGTCTTTAGCGCGTATTTTTTTTCTTAAAATCTGTATTAACGTGATACACCTTTTACGTAGAAAAAATACGACTGCATCTTTAACGGAAGGTTTACTCCGAAAACGTTAACGCGATACGTCTCGACGACGACGCGACGCAATAGAAATCTCTCTCTCGAGAAAAAAAAACACTCTACGTCGTCGGTAACGATTTCGAAATATCCGCGCGATCGATCCGTAGGTTAGCGACTAATAATAAAATATAAGATTACGCTCCTCCACATGTTATTGTATAGAACGAAATAAATAATTTACTTCATTTTAACACGTCGACAGACAGTACTGACACAATATGCCGGTTATATGACGTCGACTGTAATTTTAACGTCAGTTTCATAATCTATTGGTTCGAATTAAAAATAATTTCGTTTTCATTATTGTCAACGTGTTCAATAATATGGAAAAATCATTTAGTCCTTTATTTTTGCCGACTCCCAAACCAATCACCCGGGTGAAGGTTGAACTGGCCAGGTTGAAAACCACCGGGTTAGTCACGACGATGTCGCGAACATCCGTTCAGCCTGAAAACATACGATATATTTTGTTGAAAAAATAAAATAAAATACGGAATAAAAATAATTGTAACTTATTATCAACGAGAATTATATTATAAAGTTGACGAGCCAATCGCGTAAGAAAAACACTGAAAATTCATCGAAAACTTTGAAAGCCCGCGGCGTAAATGCCGAAAAAAAAGTTTCACTCGGATATAATATTATAATATTATCATATTATTATTATTGCATTATGAACCGATCGAACGTCAATCGAATTGATCGATAAGCAACGATTAAAAGTTTTTCTCATCATATTATTATAATCCTACTTGGCAGAATATTGTTTTAACGTTTCGTCGAGTTTAGACGTTTTTTTTCACCCAAATAAATACTATCCGGTAATGTTATAAAACAGATAAAACAGAAAACTACAAAGTTATATTCTCCGCAATTTGTCGCGATTTTTTCTTCTTCTTTAATTCACGCGCGCACACCTAACAGATGGCGTGTTATTGTCTCTCCCGAGAACAGAGTATTTTATTATTATTTTTCTTTTATAAATAATACCGACGGGGGTCGTCTTTTATCACATTTCTTCATTATTCAGTTGTCATACCTTTCGACGCGACGGACGGGAAGTTCTGTTCATTTTCTTCGTTTCTATTATTCACGGCGGCGCCCGCCATAGGTAATGCAATTTTCAAACATTTAATCGAAACGTCTTTTCGACGTAGTAAAAATGAAAATTTCCAACTCGTTTGTAATTAATTCATTCGTTCGTTATGGTTTGCGCGAATCGATTAAACGAATAACATACTACGACGCGCGACAACGGATATTCGCCATCGAAACGCTATTTTTTCACGACTCAAGGAAATTTCGAATCGTCAGAGAATGATTTTTTTTTTTCAAACCGCACGATTTTTCTAAAATTTAAAACGGCACAGACTTTGCGCGCAAGACTACGGCATACGCGGAATATCGTTTCGACTCTTTTCGGTCGGTTCGCAGAATTTTCCGTAATACGATAAACCGCTCGCTATAAGTGATTGTTCGCCGACCGACGGGTCCGTTTTTATTTTTATGTCGTAAACGAAAATCCCTATTATTGCCCTTTTCCCCGCATCGATGGTAGACCTTACGACGATTTTTCGTTTTTTCTTCCTCTAAATTTAATTTGTAAAGTTTGTTGTTTCAGGTTTGGCCATCGACGGCAGTTCGGTATTAATTAAAATCGGTATTAATTAAAATCTGTTTTGTACATATTTTCATTTTTTTAGCTAACGTTTAGCACTTCATTCGCTGCGAATCCATGACTGACAGGGCGTTGTTATTATTATTGTTTTTGTTTTTTGTTTTTTTTTTCAAGTGGGGGAAGCAGTATGATTTCGGATTTAAAGCGTTCGGAGAAAAACGACAACGAAGTTAAACCCCTTTATCTAAATCGTATATTTTTCTCGACGCGTCGGTTTAATTTCGAACGTTTGAAACTTCATAAACTGTAGTTGGGCGTATTAATTTATTTTAAAATGGTATTATTTACAGATCCGAATTATTAAAATATATAAAATGAAAAAAAAAAACTATTACGACTGGACGATTTGTCAACATCGTAAACATATAACATTAATATTTACATTGTATAATAATACTCGAAACTTTTTCACAGAATAAACGTAAACGAAACGTAATAATACAATATTTAGCATAAATAATAAAAAACGGTCCTTATTCGTTCAACGAAAAAATAAAAATAAATATATATTATGCATTTAAGTCAATTCGGATTCTTCTTTTTTTTCCCTCTCTCTCTCTCTCTCTCTCTGTTTTTCTCCGTCGGTTTCGTAAGAATTTTCTCATGCTTTACGAAATACGGTTCCGATTGAAAAGAGAAAATAATATTTCCCACAAAAGATCATAAGTTTGGCGGTTGACAGTTTTTCAAGTAGCGCGTTTCCAACTTATAATGTAGTGTGTGTTTTCGTAATTCGTTCTTGATGAAATTAAAACTTTTCTCGGGTAATTTTCTTTTCGTAAAATAAATATTTTTTTAACGATGCAAACAATAATAAACTCGCCGCCTAATTGAATCGAGGACGTTTTTTAACGACATTAAAATAAAATCATAATATTATTTCCATCGGGCTTTTCGTAACGAAAATAGTAATAAAATCTTGTACGCGTTATATTGAATTATAGAACGAAAATCGATTTAGTCGACTCTTTGAAGTTTATTATTATTCACAGAGTGAATACGTTCGAGACAGTGTTTTCGTTATGTTATTATTTTTTATTCGTTTCGATCGTCGTCGCATTAGTTTGGATTTAGCGCGCGTTAGCCGACGATGGTCGGTCGTTCGACCGTAACTATAGAAGAGAAAAAATAAAATCGGGGCGAATAATATTTTAGTAAAAAATAGAAAATCATCGAGATCCGAGCCCTACGATTTATCAGTAGGGCATCAACGTGTTGACGACATTGAGTTTTTTAAACATCGTAGACAATGCTTTTCTAAAGTGTATTTCACCAACATAAGAGAATGTATTTATACGAGTATAACTAATTTTAATTTTGCATTTTTTTCGACTTCGTGTCATTTTTCAGACATTTTCTCATAATCAAATTACAATACGTGAGAATAAAATACTGTTCAGCTTAGGGGATGGGCTACGACAGTGGCGGAACTACAAATAGATAAAGGTGTGATTTCACAAGGGCCTCCGGCGCTTGAGGGGCTTCCAACGATTTAACTTATTATTTTTAGTTGTGAAATATGTTATTTTACTCAATAAAGTCATTTAAGTCGAATTTTCAACTCGAAACGCGTATAAAAATAAATTCAAATTTTTATTGGGTATAGAATTTAAAATGTAATTCTATTTTGATTGAATTAATATGCTAATTTTGCAATTGATTTAATTATAAAAAAAAATTCTTCAACATTTATAAAATTCTGTCCTAGCAATAGGGCCTCCACGAACATTTTTTACTCCGAGAATCTAGTTTCTGGGCCACTGGGCTACGATCGTATATTTTGAAAATATTTTCAAGTTTGCTGCTTTCGTCGGTGGCGTTGAGACGTCGTCGTGTCATCGTCGCGTCCCGAACAAACGAATGGCCCGCGCGTTATTCAACGCTGACTTTTATTAATCGGCCTCGCGAAGGCAGCCGCGGCGACACAACGGACGATTGTTTTCTTCCGAGATTGGACGCGAAAGGTCCGATTTATCCCGCGGACGTTATCGCGGCGCAAACGCAATCTCCCGGACAGCGCACTCGCGGAGATTGCGTGTAAAAAATTCGTCTTACACTTTTTAATCAAAGAGTAAACAACGAACAACTACGCGACGTTCGTCTCGAGACAATGTTCGACTATTTATTTTGCAAATTTTTTTTTTTTTTCTTTCTTTCAAGACGATTATTTTTGGCTCTGTTAAGACATGTTTCTTCATTTTTTAGACTCGGAACGGAGCGAAGGCACCTTCGTTTTCGCATCGCCGTGATGACTTTTATTTATTTATAGGTTATTTACTTATTTATTCGTTTTGTTTTTAGTTTGTTTTTTTTTCGCGTTACGCTCGTCGACCGGAAGAGACGTGCTTCGATCGGTACGCGCGTGTATATGCCAATTTTCCAGTAGAAAATCGTATCTTCTCAGTACTTTTCGAGAGATTATTTTTTCCGAATACACTTTTCTCGCCGATATTGAAACGAACAATTTTATCAATCCTCTTTATCTCAGAATCGTTTTCCGAACGCAACGGTACACTGAATTTAAGAAAACAATTCGCCAACACGAGTGTCTCATCCGATTCCAGCGTCTTGTTTTTTTCTTTTTTTCTTACACTTTGATGCATTTTTCTATAATTTTTTTCACATTTTCGCACGTCGTGCATTACTCTATCGGAATGATCATCGTCGACGTTTTTCATTTTTTAGTATTTCACCGAATCGGTGCGTACGATTGTTACACGCGCGCGCGTTTGTTTCGGAAAGTGCAGTAGTTATGTGGAAGCCGATTATTTACGGCGAGGTGCAACCACGTCGAATCGAGAAGAAAAATCCATTCCAAGAGCATAATTTCGGGTGGTTCTGATTACATTTTGGGTTCCTTTTTCATTAGAGCTGAGAGTTATCTGCTCAAGTCACGTCATGTATTTGCCGAATAACAGTTTTATTTTGTTATTTTCACCTCAGTGCTTGGTTATTCTCACGATTTCAAAAAATTTCCACGGTTTGTTTACTGCTGCCCTTACAAAAGACATTATTTATACAGATGTGGTAGACGATATTAAATATGGGTCACCGTTTATTGCGGCTTTTACAGTAATAATATTACGAAGACATTCGCGTGAAAATGATATGAGAATTAACTACGCGCCGGTCATTGGCGTTTTTCGTGTTGTCGCGATAAGTGCGAGGCGGCGCCGTGTTAAGAATAAATGGCCGTCTGGGGCGAAAAATACAACGCGGCCGCTGTCTAATCTTTGAGATATTATAATTCGAAATTATAGCCGGTACCTGCGTGTCCAAAGACGTCCCGCGGCTCCAATAATCAGTTCGTCCTTATCTCGGCGTCTCGACGAATAAAAAAAAAAAAACGCTCGTCCCGTAGTTTCTCGCGCTTTTATTTTATTTTATTCTTCGGCCTCGCGTTGAATTGTACTCGTGTTTTGAGTTCGACGTTTACAACAAAATTGTACACGACAAAGTTCTCTCGTCGACCGATCGTTACGACGCGTCGCGACGCAGGATTATTTAAATTTTAATGAACTTTCAAAGTAAACTATATTGAAAACGGATGTTTTCTGTTGTGCGCTTTGTCAATAATTTCGCTCTTTTAACAAAACCATCTCAACACCAACAGTGGTCTATTCTATATCTATAGTGAAAGTTATTCTTTTGAATTTTCTCCGCGTGAAAATTCACGAACGATTTCCGTTTGCGTTCGGTGTTGCCTAGTACGCGTTCGGAACGTTACAAATCATATACCACCGCCGCCGGATGATATTGGCTTTTTTGGCCCCGTTCCACGCGACCACGGCTCCGGCGTCGAACTTCGTCCTAGGTGGATTTTATTGGCGTCGAATACAACGTTGTCAGATAATCATATTTGATACCTTATTTTTCGAAATAAAGACGAGAATAAGTTCTTCCGGCGGTGCGGTACCGATGGCGAAAAATTCAATCGCACGTCAACGCTATATAATAATATTTTGTTTTTCTTTATCCGATTACCACGCTTCATTATTTTCAGTTTCAGTGGTGTCGCGAGATATTTACTTTCGACATGTCATAGTTTTTAAGGTGTATGGATATCCAGCCCAAACCACTTGTCATTTATAATACTTCTACTAGTCAGATCAAATATTTTGATAGCTTAAGAAACCTTCTCCGGACAACTCCGACTGTTTCGCAAAAAAATCACTCCCAGATCGGCTCAGAAGTTTTCTAGTCTATAGATGAAAGAAAGATTATAAATATGATACAGCCAAGTATTTTATTTTTTAAATCGTAATTTTACAATCTCTCGAAGAAGACCGAGTCAAATATCAAAAATAAGAAATATCAAACTCGAGAAATAAAACGTCACAGCCGTCTACTCTTCAACATTTTAATTCCGTCAAATTGTAGATTCCATAATTCAAGAAGAGCTAATGCACTTTTCCAAAAGTTTGCCACGTCAAAAGCGTCGTCCAAAAATTACGCCACGTTTGGTAATTTTCAAAAGCACGTTGATTATTCGCAAACGGTATATTGTTTTCGCTAACGACAATTTATTATTATAATACGGTAAAAAATACGCGAGACGAAACGTAACGGTGTTACACTATTCTATTCGGGTCGAAAGGAAAACTCGCGTCGGTCGCTCAGTCGTTTCGAAATATATAATTATCATTAACGTATCCTATTCGCGACGATTCGTTCGGTAGAATTGCGGGGCGGCGCGGCGTATAACGTCGGAAAAGCCATTTCTTTTTATCGACCTCGCGTCCAGCAGGTGGACGTGTAGAAACATGATATTATGAGAAAAAAAGAGTGGGAAAAAAAAAAACGTTTTCCGAGAAAACACATTTTCTAAGTACCCGTTCGAAGAGACCCACGCGCGTTTTGATGTATTACTCGACACCGTACGTAATACGTATATACCGCGTGACGAAGACCAATATCGCGACGGTGTCTGTCGCAACGCCGCCGCCGCCGTAGGAAAATTCAAAAACGTGCTTCATCGGTTCGCTACGCGCATTACGATATGAATTATTACGACGAGGAAAAAAAAAAACAAAAAACCAGACAAAGGACTACGTGCGATATTATTATAAAATAAAGAGGCACACCGCGACGCGGAAACTTTTCGATTTATACATACAAACGCGCGGACGTGTGCGTGTGTAAACGACAGCGTGAATTATCGCGCGTTCGGAAAAAACAATGATAAATCGCACGTCCCGTCATTTCGAAAAATCTCACCCGAGTGGCGACCCAGAGTTACTCAAGTATTGATTCGCGCGAACACTGACGGTCTCTGTCGCGCGATCGGTGGCTAGCGGTTTATCTATGCGGATCAATATTCGGATGTCGACCAGTTGTCTAGCGAAAAACTGTGTTCGGTTCACGCGGAGACAATAAAGCGCCGAAAAGTCTTCTTTTTTCTTTCTTTTTTTGCCAGTCAAATACGTAGTAAAATTGATTATTTAAGTAAAATGGTGCAAAGGTATGATATGGCGATACGGC
This sequence comes from Drepanosiphum platanoidis, assembly GCA_948098885.1. NCBI lineage: Eukaryota > Metazoa > Arthropoda > Insecta > Hemiptera > Aphididae > Drepanosiphum > Drepanosiphum platanoidis. Next base: position 8,177,864 of record OX402532.1, read on the forward strand.
CGGAGACCCGTGTTGCCTCGCTCCCGAACTGATTTGATTGTTTGAAATTGATGGGACGCAATATATTATAATAATATATACGGAGGACGTTGTAGTCTGATTGTCAAAGAAAATGTTCTGATCGGTTTCGTTAAAATACGCAGAACATAACAGTCGCCGATAAAACCGTTTCTGTTTCTTCGATTCGGTTTTAACGTGTTTTTCCCTACTCGACGTTGTCCATAATGACGGAGATTATTTTCGGGTAACGCTAAAACACTACGTACTTCCGGTATTGTTTCACCGGAAACGGAAGCCGTCGCGCGTCTAGCTCGCATTTTCACGGAGTATTTTACGCTCGACACGCGGACCACGACCGAAGCGTACTTCTCGTCGGCTGCTTTACTAGTGAACTATTTTTACGAGCACTCGCCGTCTTTAAAACCATCGTCCGCGTCGCGCGAATGTACACGATAATATTTATCGGCTCACGACAGCGGTCACCAGTTCGTGTAAAAACGCTCTGGAACGAAAAAATAATTTCGTTATTGGTCGGGTCTATCCGGAAAATCTTCCAAAATTATTTATCCTTTCGAGGACTATCGCGACTACCGATTTCCCCGTGATAATCCAAGGACGAAACTGAGGGTAAAAATAGACGATTGGACACTGTTGATGGTATTTGTTTGACAACGATATAACGATTTATACAATATAACAGTCGTATGATTATTAAAGTTTAAGATAAAGATACAAATACCTTTGAGTATTGGACTTGGACTTTTGGTTTTAGTCCCGATGGTTTCTTTTCTTTCATTTCGACAAGGTTACTCGGACACGAACTCTTTTAGTTTAGCCTGAAATGTGTATAAATATAAAAATACGTTAAAATCTAATCGAAAGCGGTCGCCATCCGAAATATAATTATAATTTCAACGGTAAATTATTGTTTACAATTATTAAAACCGAATTTAATATTACCAGTTGTAATCATTGTTGTTTCTTTTTACAAATTCGATCGGATTCCATAATATCCCATGATGGCGAGCGCCTAAAGTGGAGTCGGAATTTTTATGTTATTCGAGTAATTTCCGAGGACTGTTTTCGATACACGTTTGCGGGAGATTTTTCGACCGGTATAAATACGTACAGAACATACTGTATTTGTCTTACAAAACGATTCTTCCATTTGTTTCTTAGATTTCTTTATTATTTATAATAATTAACGATTATTAGGTAACATGTTCAAAAGTCTGATAGAAGACGTAATAATAATAATAATAATAATAATAATAGAAAAACAAATTAAAGATAAACAGTTTAAAAGTTTACAACACATTATCATCTTGTTATGACGTATAGTATACATTATAATAATATATATATATATGTATGCATAAATATAATAATAATATATTATACACAATAACAATATTGTTAATTTTTTTTTTTCAAACAATATTTTTAATGTTTATTTATATAAAGACGTGAGGGTTATAATAATAATAATAATAATAATAATAATAATACTTGAGGTATGTAACCGTTAAACTATAATATCATATTCTACGGGTAGATGTTATGTAAATGTAAGATCGTTCTGAATTGAATCGAGGACACTGAACAATATTGTGTTTTAATTCGATACTATATAATATATATTGTACACATAATATAATAATCTGGTCTGCTTTCGAATTTGAGTGTTGGATGCAATTTTCACTTGAAAACGTGTAACAAAAATATAATATTATATATATTATATACAGGTTTTTTGAAAATTAGAAAAATAAAACAAAAAAAAAAACGAAAACGAAACGACAACGACAAATCGAGCCAGCGACTTTTACCGACGAATCGTTTTTTTAACGCGAGTTCGAGAAAACGAAAATATTATTAACGCTGAAATTATATGTCGCGAACGGTACGTTTTCGAACCGAAAAAGTCGTGACCGATGTGAGTCGAACGATGGCGGTCGGAATTAAGCGTCGTTGTAAATCCTTAAAACAATCGAAATTCCACGAAAGATCCGAACCCGCAGAACGTTATTTTCTCCCCGGCTATTTTCGAAGGAGTAGGACATTTCCTTCCCGCGCACTCGTCCATATAGCGTGTAATAAATCGCATGTTATTTTTAAAAATGTTCGATAGCTACCACAATAAATTTCAATAGTAAATTAAAAAAAATAAAAACGAATTTTTAAATCGAAAATTAGTATTCAAATGTTTGGATGTTCATTAAAGCAATCCTCAAATCAAATTCATTTGTCACTACTATTAAATCGTTCAACGTCCGGACACGGTTGGTTCTAAAAACTAAACATGAAAAACATTTAAAATTGTATACTCGAAGGTATCGAAAGAGAGTCAGAAATCAAAGACGTTTAATAAAAACATTATTTATTTTCAAAAAAGGTATCTGTTTTTAAAATGTATTTATTTTTCAATATTATAAATTATTGTTAATTTTTTCTCAATTAGATTCATAACTTTACTTTAGAAATGTATTGATTTTACAACGACGAGTATCGAGTTGTTTTTTTTTTTTCAGTCTCTAATTTTCATTGGATTAAAAAGAAATGTTTATAAATTAATTTGTAATTTACGACGAACGGAATTAAAAGAGTCATAAACGTAACTGACTTAAAAATACGAATTAAAATACAATACGGTAGAATTGAATCAATTATAAAGCTTGAATAAATATCGGAACGAGTACTTGGGCGTTGCGTTCCGTGAATGGGATTTGATGATTATGGGAATTTTGGAATTTATTATACTAAAAACCGTCTCGCGTTTAAATAATCAAGAATAAATAAGAAAAACGGAGAGGGGGGGGGGGGTAAAACGTTCGCCCGGAGTTATGTCCGGAGCAGATGAAAATGTCCCGGATATCCTACTCCCCGAAAATGTGCAGAGGGAAATGGCCCGTTTACCGAATGTTCTACAACACACGCCGTGTTGTGATAATTGTTGGCTGTTCCGACCGTTTCGACTGCCGACCTGTACAGCAAGTAAACCATTACTATAGTGATCCTCTCGACGAATCGTAAATAAATAATAATAATGATAATATGAATCAAACGTGATTGGAACGCGCGTAATCGTCTAAAAGCGAATCGTTTAATATAAATAACGTTCGAATGAAACGTAGTCGAATAATAGTAAAAATTTTAGAATTTAAAAAAAAAAAAATGAATGCACCCGTTTTCCCCTCTGTAATTTATAACATTATTACTGTACTAAGAGTATTATTTTAATTATAAAGTCGTTTGGGAAATGTTCGAAATCGTGTATGTGTGCGTGTGTGTGTGTGTGTGCGTCTACGTTTCTAACTAGTATTTATTTTATGTTTTCATCTTTGTAACGTAGCCTTTGTACGACGTTTTATCCTTTTCGTCCGGGGTGCGTTATTATTTTAAAATCGAATTTCCGTGTTTTGTTTAAAATTCATTATTATTTTTTTTTTTCTATCCGTTAATCTCGTTGGAAACTGCCAACATTAGGACACCATTGAACGTTCGAGTTTTATTTTGTAATTTTGAAAACCGAAATCTGTTTCGTCTGATCGCCCGAAATCGTCGAGATCCCAAGCCCCGCGATACACACTCATTTGATCGACGCGTGTCGTCGTCGCGGTGACATAACGATTAACAAAACAATTGTGCGATCGTTACAATATCTTTATGCTTATAATATTAAAATAGTGACGATAAAAATTATACACGATATAAAAGTAACAAAATTGATATGAACAATAATAATAATAATAATAAATAATAGTAACAATAAACAACGCAATAATAACAATCATAATAATGGTAACTGAACAAAACGTGTACGTATAATAATTTTAAGAAATATTGGCATCCGAACAACAATGGCACTGTGATATCGTAGAAAAATCTGAATTACGGTAATGATAATAATAATTTATGTTTATACTATATGGTTAGAAAATATTGTACTCGCCCGTGTCTCCGTTACGATCTCGTTTAAAAAGTATAATATAAATATCGATTTAAAATTAATAATATATATTATGATGATTTTCCGAGTGGAAATAAAATACTCCCCCCCTCCCATCCCCAATCCCGACCGAAAATAAATAAATAAAAAATATAAACGTTTCGATAATAATAAACATGGCGCGTGATTTATTTCAACGCTTGAAAATTATTCGTATTATTATATTATATTATAATCATGTAATCGATTAAGGCACGTAAAATAATTAGAATTAAAAAAAAAAAAATGCAATTATTTTTGTTAGAATAATATTATTATATGTGTAATAGATACATTTTATGAATAACTTTGGATTATAGATAAATTTGTCAAACGGTTGTGGGGGGCGTCATTTGCGACAGGGACGATTCGGAAAGTCAGAGAAAGTCGACTGCGTTACCGTTTTAAATCCACCGCACCTCCCGAATCGAGTGATTCGTTTTTCGATGTATTTTGTTTCGTACGACGATTTTATGAAAAGGAGAAAAACAGCCAAAAACGTATTTTTTTTTCTTTTTTGTACATGCGCGAGAGTGTGGAAGAAAGATAATTTCGGCGCGACGAGTTGAAAATAAAGAAAATTGCACGTCTTTTTTTCAATAAATAATTCAGAAAAAAATAAATGAATATAATTTTCGTCGTAAGTATTGGATATGGTTTTTAAATAGTTATTAACCGTAGAAAAACAGTCTTTTATGAAAATATTTTAGTTAAATTTAAAGATCTACTATTTGAAAATCGTCGTTTTGCTTCTTTCGATAGTTTTTCTGGAAAGACTAAGCGAGTCGACGATATTTTTATTTCACTTATGTTCATAATTGTTTTCTAATCGAGTTGACAGTTAAAACTCATTGAATCAAATTTAACGATAAACATTAAATTAATTACATTTTTTAATTGTCAATTCAATTTTTTTTTATTTTTTTTTTATTTATCTTTAAACAACAAAAATCACGGTGGGATAGTTTGGTTTTTAATAAACAACACAATAACTTTATGCCACAATCTTACAAACGAGTGAAAGGAAACTATATTTTAATAGGTAACTTTTTGACTAGAGATTCTTATCGACTCATTAGTGCTCAGCCTCGCGTACAAAATAAATTAAAGGTGCCGAGGGAGGTGCAGTAGGTACAACAAGTACTTGGGAAGCAAATATGAATCATCGTCGAACACTATCACTATAATATCCGAGTCGTCGTCGAAAGCTACGAAACCGAATGTGTTCGAGCGGGCATGAAAAAAGAAAACATTTTCAGATTTACGGTAGTTTTCGAAAAATTAGCCTTTGTCCCCGACTCCCCGCCAACAAATCTCTGCCGGGCGCCCCCGCGAGGCTGTGACGACATGTCGTCGGCTCATAACGGTTTCCACGCGGGCCGCGACACTTACACAATGCAAAACGTCCGTCTCCGAAAGCGTATAATAATAATATTATTACGTCGCATACGACGTCCTACGTGATATTAAATCGTATGCTCGACAACACTACTACGTCCCTAAGAAAATCGTCGAAGTAAAATTTAAACGAATATTATAATATCTGAATAATGACCGCGACGGCAATATAATAATATACATGTTACAATGACGTTTTATCGCGTGAAATCCACTCGACAAACCCTAACGGGCGCCGCGTCTATCGTCTACATCGTTTTGTATATACATTACGCGCTACTAATAATTAATAACATTATCTACGGCTACGTTTTAGGAATATCGTTTTAAATTTAATATAATAATTTAATAATATAATAATGTTTAGTGATCCGGTCGTCAGCCGCGAGTTTTTCTTGCCTTTCCGATCGCGTATTGTTATCTCGTTTTACAGTTTTCCCGGACTGAGAGAACCGCCGGATTTCCGCGTCGGCTGAACCACGAGCGGTTCGTTACCATCGCCCATTTGCCGGCCGACGACAGCCCGTTTCCATCCGAGACTAGACGACGATTACCGAATTTTCTGAGATTTTTAGTTAAACGACCGCGAACGAGAGAGGCGCCGCCGGTATTTTTATTTTATTTCTATTAATATTTACGACGACGCGTAATCGAAACGATTCGAGAATGAGTCATCAAATGACACGAACAGAAACGTCGGTCTGAACAGACGCGATACGAAGGTGGGAAAAGTAAAAGCATCGCGGTCAACTGTGTTCGAGTGTTATTTCGCTCGAAAAGCACTTGTCGAGCACTACGACTGTCGTCGTTCCCGAAGGTCGGTGGATTTTTCCGTTTTACAGATCGAAATGGTTTACGAAGAAATCCGAGAACAGACTTGGGGGAAAAAGTACAATACATACCTAGACGTTCCCGACTCGGTGTGAAAATTGATTTCAAAAACCGACACTTCCCTCACCGTTTTCGATGCCCGTAGTGGACGAACGAATTTCCAATCCCCCAATAATTGCCCCACGTCTTTAAGTTTTGCACGATTTTTTTCAAACATTTTATTTTCTCAAGGAATTCGGTAAAATTGCGTTCCGATGATAAACTAAAGAGAAAAAAAATGCTGTTAAAACATCTGAAATAATATTGAAAGTGACATCGAGAACCCGCCGTCCCAGTTGTCTTATTATTTACGAAACTCCATATTCGGCGGATATTCGGCGATTTCCATTGGCTGACGACCGAAAAAAAAAAATTATAAAATAATGATGATAATAATAATAATAAAAAACGGACTATAATTACGTAATTAAATATAAATATGATATTATTATTATTTAACAAATTCAATACAATAATATTTCAAAATTATGTTACATTACAATTCGATTAAACCAGTCTTGCCACAACAATAATAAAAACAAACGAAATATAATACATTAATATTATATTGTTTGGTAAACATAATATTATCATTATTACTTTTTTTTTTTTTCATTATTATCATGCGTATATAAGTTACATATTTATAATATCGTGCTCGGTCTACGGGATAATAAACCGCAAACATCGCGAAAACGATTCCTGCCGGATTAGTAATAAATCAATAATAATAATAATAAATCCACCGCGTCGGCCGTTCGATGATTTCGGAAAAATCGGGAAGCGTACGTTATATTGTTTTCCCAAGCGATCGTCGCCGTACAGTTTTCGACTGAAAGCTGCCTGGATAGGAACGCGATCGATACAGAACGTTCTGGAATATCGATCGATACCGTTTAGTCATATCGAGAGAGTATTGTAATAAAGCATTGTAAATAGAAAATCGTCTCTAGACGTGCGACTGCTCGAAATCTAATTTCTGCGCGCCGTTTTTAGAAAACCGGTAGAAAAGGGCTCGTTTACAGCGGTATAATATATTAATAAATTGCATAAACGATTTTAGTATTTAGTCTGACGTGCCGACGGGCAGAAAAAAACGCACGAAAAGTTCGAGAGACAATATTTAGGGGGGAAAAAACCATTCAAACGGTTTACTTTAGCTAAATATAAGAAAAGCTGTTTTCGAACAAGTAAAAAAAATAATTAACGTTCGCGAGAACGATTTTCCATATATTATCGTTCTCCGTATACGTTTACTGTGACGACGAGAAACGAAAACACAAAGAAATCGAGACGAATCGAGTTAAAATCGCGATTAGTGAAAGACGAGTGAAAACGTTTCGTATCGCGAACCCGTTTTAAAATATTATGATTATTTTCAAGTGGAAACGTTTTCGTTAAATATTATGTAAAAAATAAAACAAAACTTTTAGAGAAATTTACCGACGCGCGTTTGTCGATCGTTGTTTTCCCGTCGGTTCCCTCGTCACAAACGACCGGTACGTCCGCGCAATCGCGTAGCCATGATACAGGGGAACTAGGGGCCCATTGTTTTCCTCCAACCGTCTTTATTGAGTGTTGAAATTCAGATTATTTGCCAAACTTTTGATTTTTGAGTATTAATAAGCGATAAACAGACATATTATGTCCATAACGTACGCTACGAGTTGAAACGGTTCGCGAAAACAATTTTTCGGTGAAATCGATAAATCCGAATAAATCTCAGAACAATAAAACATGCAGGTTTTGAAGGTAAAAGTTTTCATCTACTAGACGGGGGTGTGCGACAATCGATCATTACGAGAGACGTGAAAGGAGCGAATTCGTCGACACGTTGATAATATTTTTCGTACGTTTTGTTTGCGATCGGACGGGTGGTAATTTTTATCAGCCGTGCCCCTCAACAGTTCCCCTCGAATCCTGGCTATGCCACTGCGTCCGCGCGACGAGCAAACGTGACGATATCATATTAAATGGGATTATTATTATAATATTATCGAAAGAACAGAAGAAGAAGAAGAAGAAGAAGAAAAATAAACAAACGATAAGCGGGTTTTGTACTATCGAAAGATTAAATGTATCATACAGAAAGATAACGTATTAATAAGAGGATCTACCCAAAAAGTCAATATTTCGAAATCGCGGATAAGATAATAGCAATAACAACGATAGTCATAATAATAGTAATAATAATAATAATAATAATAATCGTAATTACTCTGGATCATGCGTACGAGTTTCAAATTACGACGGCGTAAAAAGTGTTCGCGAAAAAAAGAATATCTTTAGGCGGACGTTCGAAAGCTTTTCCGTTTCCCCTTCTCATCCAGCTGTTCGCCGAAGGAGCGTCCGATTGACCGGTTGTTAAAAAACACAATAACAATACTAATAATACGAGTGTAAAACATCGCGTGCGCGTCGTAATATTATATTCAAGTCCGTGTTCGGTAGCCCAAAGAATTTTTTTTTTTCGTTTTAAATAATTTACGTTTTTTTTTATATCTCGTCGTATTATAGTTAATAATAATAATAATGTTTTTTACATCCCTATTTACACAATATTATAACGTCAAAGTCTCGCGCGGAGCGAGTCGTCACAGTTTTTTTTTTTTTTGATTTTTTTTTTTTTATCATAATATTATATTTCATTGTTTTTTTATTATTATTACTTTTTGTTTTATTATAATTATTTTTTTTTTTTATTTTTTATTACGATCAGTCAATCTAATCTTCCCATTTCGGAAAAGCGGACGGCGACACGAACAAATTGCTGTCGTTGTTTGCGGGCAGCGGTTCCAGATTGGTGGGCCTTTTCGGTTCGGTCTTTTCGTTTACCACGCCGACGGCCGTGGAGGCAGGCGCGGCAGGCGCGGCAGGAGCGGCAGGAGCGGCAGGAGCGGCAGGCGCGGCGGCACTGGCGTCAGCGGGGGCTGCGGTCGTCTTCACTGTCGGCGGCGGCTTCGACGGCGGCGGCCGGTTCTGCGGTTTTGTCTGCGATTTCATTTTCAGTTCTATCCTCTCGTCCTCGTCGGCCGGCGCTTCCAACGTGCTGTGCTTGATGCCGTAATAGAAGTAAACGAACAGGCCTAGAGATGAAAAAAAACTATCAATAGACAATTCAGGTTTTCGAAACGTTTCACTCTGAATTATTAGAAAATAATTGGAAATTATAAATTCCATCGTACGTGTCCTGAATTAGTTTAGTGGCGTGAGATTCGGGACTTTCGTAAAATTATCAAAAGAAGCACACAAAAAAAAGTGGAAATAAGTAAACAAATAATCTCACAATGGTAACTTCGAAAAAGGATACTGCTCAAACATTTTTATTGTATATAAATATTCTGTTTCCAAATATTTGTACATAATTCGTTTTCAAATATTTTATTCTATTGTGTTCGCATTATGTTATGGATATGTCGCCGCCCCTCGGACGTCGTATTAAAGGAAAAAATACAAATATCCGTTACACGGTGAAATTATAATACGCATATAGATTCGTTGGTTGGCTCGGGAGGAGCTCGGGACGAGAGTTCGCTGATATAATTAGAAACAACAAAATATACAATTATTTCGACAAAGATAAATATTTATTCTATGAACGACGGAGTGCATTATATTATGTAAAATATTCAGACGATATTATACACACCGTGGGAATAAATAAACTTTAGAAAACTTTGTTGTTTTAATACGAATATAATATACATGGAAAACGTCGACTCGGACGTGGAATTGTCTCGAAATTTGTTTTCGGCTTGATAGTTAAAGCCGAGTTTAAAATGGAAAAAAAAAAAAAAAATCAATGACAAATCTAATAACATAGTACTCAATTCGAATGTTAATGAAACAACTTTGCCGCGCGTGGGCTGCGCGCGCGTTCGATAATATTATTATATATAACTAGCTGAATTATTCAGCTTCGCCCGTGAAAATTAATGTTTATCATTCCGTCGGGTCAGGTTGCCAAGCAACACCTATAAATCTAGCGTTTAATTTTCTTATCAATTAAATTTCCGTTGCATATTTTTATGACTCAAAAAAAAATTGTACTCGTCACACTGGTGATTTCAACATAGCTCTAAACTTTAGCCGGACAACACCGATCGTTTTACAAAAAAACAACGCGAAAAACGGTCCGGTCTTTAATTTAGTTTGTAGAAGACGAAAAAATAAATCGATAAAAACGTACTTATTTATATAAATATTTATAGATTTAAAATACTAATCGTATGGATTATAAAAAAAAAAATAAATAAACGAACGATTAAAAATTACTCGAGGGCCGCGGCTTTTAGAACTCGAATCGTTTGCGGGACACGGAGTTAAACTTATAAGAATAAAAAAAAATGTATTTGGATAAAAAAAAATCGCGTGCCTATCGAACAGTAGTAGTTATTATAACTCGCACGATGTATATGGGGATAAATATATTTTTAAAGCTGCAATTTTTTTTTTTTGCACATTCATATCAATTTTATTTTTTTCATCGCGAATTAAAACTCGATTAGAATATATATAAAAAAAAATAAAAAAAATAAACCTCATTCAAGTGAACGAGGGTAGACAATGCGACGACGTTCAATATGAGAACAATATTATCGTCCGTATTCTACGACCGATTCGTACAACGATAATACGGATAAACGTTTTCGAGTGATTTTTATTAAAATACGTTTTTCTTTCGTCTTTTATACTTTGGAATATCGAATTTTCAAAAGTAGGACGAGCCATCAGATGAAAACGATACGTCGGTTATCCGTGCTCGGTATGAATCGATGGTTTTCAAAATTAAGAGTACGACATTCGAGGAGTCACTAATCATACGATCTCTCGTACTTTTGCTCCGTTTAATAAAGTCGAATTTTTATTTTTAATACGACAGCATACGCTCTGCAATGACGTTGATTCATCCGAAGGTTTAAAATTGTCATCAAACGATTAATTGATGACAAATCGTAGTTATAAGCGTGTAATAATATTATTCGAAAAATAAAAACTTACGAAAATCAACTGTGGTGGTGGCATATTATAAGAGTTTTTTTTTTTTTTTGTTTAGGATATTCGAGATTTTCTCTCCGGTCCGATTTGAATTCGTTTACCGTTTTATTCAAATATAATTGTACAATTCAATAGAATATCTTACGTTGAACCACTACTCGATCGCAAATGATTATAAATATGAACATCTATTGTGGTATTTAGTACAATGGCGCAAATAATGAGGATGGTTATCGATCGGGCCAAGTACCTCGACGACTTTTAGAAGCTTTCACACAGGCAATACGAATAGAATAAATTATAGTTTTTACATTTTATTATTTTTAAAGATGGCTATTTATTTATTTTTTATCGTCATTAAAACATTAATTGTTTACCTAAATGTTCGTTAAAGATTTTTTCGGAATGCCAAGTACTCAATATTTGTAGTGACTGAAATGTCAGTTTTAAAAACGTTATGTTTTTGTAATTAACTTTTTGCAAATGTCATTTTGGAAAAAAAATAACCCGAGGAATTCGCTATTCGTACAAAGTCGGAAATCGCCGGATGGTATACAACATAATATTATAATATTATTATCGTTAAAACGTTTTCGTGTTATTATACGTACCGATTGAAACCCATATGATGATCCGCAGCAGAGTCATTGAACTCAGCTGAAATATCAAGTATAGATTGACGGCGATCGAGAACGCCGGTACGAATGGAACCCACGGTGTTTTGAAGACGAGTATTTGTCTGAAAAAAAAAAAAAAAACAGAAAGTCAGTCATCGCACCATCGTATTACGGGGCCCGATTATATCGACGATCTAAAAAAAAAAAAAACCCGACAAAAATATCCTAGAAAAAAAATGCACTCGTGACCTGAAAAACTCGATGGATCCCCTTTTATAAAAGAATAAATGTACCAACAACCTGAAAACATAGATATCCGTCCTTTGACGTTGTCGAAATCACTTAGATTTATTTTCCTTTTGTTCTTCTTACTATAGACTTCTTACTAAATCCCGAGTAAGGTAAATCACTCGCGCGATGCCGATCTCCATCTTAATTTTTTCTTCCGATCGCTCTTCGCGAATTCCGCTCGTTTGCGAAATTTCAACAATTTTGACGCGCTACTCACTCGTGCTGTACGACAATCGCTTTGTTACATTATTATCATGGCCGAAACGAAAAAAAGTCGGTAAAAATAAAATTATATAAATTGTTTATTCGTTCGTTTTCGACGAGACTTCGAAACACTCCGTATTGCGTTATGTATTTTATAAAATCCGTAATTTTTCCTTCGGTCAGAGCAAAATGATTTATTCAAAATTGACTTGAAACTATGCACAAAAAAAAAAAACTTAATTTAAAACTATTAAATTGCATAGACTGCGAGAGTGAAAATAAAAAGTATTCTGTAAAAATATCTAACCTTTGCGAATAATGACTTTTGAGTTACAATGAAATGAATTATTAGATATTGTCTAAAACAGCCGTCATTTTTCTTTTCGTTTGCTTTTCTCAATAATTAGAAAAATTTTGAATGAAATTTGTGAAAATTAACTCCGAAGTACCTACCTAAAATCATTCGTGAAGTTTAAATCGGATCAATTCTCCCAGTAAAAAATGTGATGACACACATACAAAAACATATAGCATGATAAAATCAATAGATTCGTCACTTCACGGGGAATTGAAACACCGATCGAGCCAACAATATGACGTATAGTAATGCGGTATAAAAAAAATATAATAATAATAACTACGACTAATAAAGACGGAAGTGAAAAATGTAAACGTCATAATACCTCTCATAGCAACGGACGGCGAAGTAGACAGAAGTCGACAAATTCAAATTACAATAAATGTATAAAATGTGACGTCTTCATTATATTCTCCGTGCCAGACACGATTTATCGTACTGTTTTGTACCTCACGGCGTAAACAGCATATCGTAGAAATTTCAACGGACGGAATACACGATATTATTTTCTTTTTGACATTATTTCATTGTCTTTTCTCAAACAAATTATTGCGAAATTCTCCGAAACGAAGTGATGAAACGAGATTGCCAACGACGGGGGAGGGGGCTTAGCCCCTCTGAAACTGCTAACGGTCCCCTCGCGGATGTGGATATAATATAGAAATTCAATTTTTAATATAATATATTTTATTTTCCAAGCAATTTGTTTTTTATTCGTTACTGTTTAGCCATTCAATTAAGAGCTTGTTGTTTATTTTGAACGTGTCCCTCAGTCTTTGGAGACTGAAATGTTTATTTTCGAGTGAAAACTAAAAATCACAATTTTTTTTTTTAAGAGTACTCGCATGAGTACTCGCCCTTTATTATTTATTTTCAACGGATTCGTTTTAAATAATTAATAAAAAAAAATTAAAAAACTTAATTTGTTGAAAAAAACAGAAATGGACTTGACCGGGGCAGATAACGTTTGCTCGTCCGGAAAGGTTTTGGACAACGAACGCGTAAATAATATACGTCGTCTACGAAAACTACTGTAGTCCTTACACTCGAAACAAACGAATTTTCAGAGCCACGTTACGTATTTCTATTAAAATTTTTCCCACTTCCGTTCGCGGGAAACTCGTCGAAATTATAAATGACTGTTGTATTATTCGCGACTTTTAGTCGAGCCGCAGTGGCCGTAAGAGCCCGTCACCATTACGTTATTATTGTAAATGGGACTCGGGAGGACGTCGGTGACTTTTTAATTTTTCGTTTTTTATTTTTCGGGTTGGAACGTCTTCGGCCAGAAGTTGCCAGTGCGTGAGATGCGCCTCCCTCGGGATGCACGAGCACTTAATGACGCAGGCGTGGAGTGAATAATCGTTCTTTTTTGTTTTCCCCACTGTTTTTGGTCGTCAACGAGACGACGACATAAAAGAAGAGTGGTGCCTATCATCTCGAAGTCGAAAGAATTTTTTCGCGTCAGTCGATTAAAATATGCAAACGGTTTTTAGCGTTTTATGTGCGGCTAACCTTTCGTGCCATTGTTCTAGATGCCCACGGCGTGATAAACCGCAATACAAAACGACCGGATATTCTCAGTTTTCGATCGTATTCTCGAAAAAGACGTTATTTCTACCCACCATAGTGCTCCAATTTCGACATCGTTGATGTGTAAGATTAAAAATACAATATCGGTTTTAAAACCATACATTTTTCATGATAAACAGTCAGCAATCACACTGTAATAAATCAACTATTCGATCGTTCATCACTACCGTCAATATTATGAACTATCGTTAATCATTAATACGACATGAGACAAAATATATCAAAATCAAACAATAAACAACATCATATTATGAGTGGAATTTAAAACTTGAAGTTGTATTATACACTTGTCTTATATATTTATAAGACTTGTTTTATATTTGCTACTTTATGATTTCAACGTTTAATATTGAATTAAAAAACTGAATATGACGTCCAAAACATATTGTCTGTGCATATGGACTGTTTTTAATTTCTATTATAAATGAAACTAATAATAATCAAAGTATACCAACTGAACCTAATCGTTTATCTCATAACAAATGTCGCGTATTAATATATTGCGTATATATTCATTATTGAAACGTCCGGTTAAAATATTAAATAATAGTAATATTTAAAAGTATTAATCGAGGTATTTTTGTTACATCACATTAGCTAAACCGTTTAATAATTTTAATATTTTTTATCGAATCAATATTTAGGGTAGAATGCGCCGGTTCTTAGCCACGACAAAAACGATTTAACACACCCTAAGGATACTAATCTAAAAAAATGTTGCTCTATAACATGTCGGTCGAGTGATTGACATTAAAAAGAAGAAAAAAAGACATAACGATTTATACGTATACCTGTTGATGTATACAACTTTTAAAAATAAATCTATCCGATTGCTATTATTGCTATTATTATTATTATTATTATGATTAACTATCGTTACTCACTTGTTTTGCGGTTTTCGCGATATGGCGCCTAGCACGGCGATCACCACGATCAACAGGCTGTACAGCAGGATGTAGACGAACGTGGACGATTCGGCCGACACGAACACCAGCAGGACGTCGAACACGATGATCAGCACGTAAAACACGCCGACCAGCTTGAGCACCACCATTCCGCTCTCCTCGGTGGCCGGTCCCATGTCCACCCACGGGAATATGGCAGGACACAAGTACGTAGCCGCCTGTGGAACGGGGTTGCAAAAAAAAACCCGGATAAATAGACGAATATATATATATAAAAAAAAAAAAATAATAAAAAACCGTAAAAACACGAGTGGGCGGAATTCCTCCGGACCGTGGCGCTCCCACGCCGAAACGAAAATGACCGATGGCCTACGATACGGTCACATCGATTCTTTTTTCATATTTATAAACGCATACGTCATCACGAGCGAATACTTAACATTGTTAGAAAAAGAGCGAACGCGAAAACGGTAAAACACAACGTATTGTTGTCATCAAAAATGTGATTATAATAAACGATTTTTGAGTACTATAGACATTAAATACGAGGCTGGCCGTCAACGAGCAGATCAAGTGAAGTCGCTTTTGACCGAATAACTTGGCTAGTATATATTATATAACATGCGTGTGTAATAATTTCAAACCGGACGAGTTATTAAGAGCTTTTAAGAATTATCAAGCTGTTACTAATCATGTTAGTTGATTTTACCTCGACAGTATTCCTTAAAACGCAGATTTTAAAACACAACTATATCTAGTCTTTATCGAGTAGAATCTATGAACGCAACGTTTTGCGAATAGGGAAATTATAATTTACAATTATATTTATATTTTGTTCGGTTTATTTTATCGTATGACCAACATTGATGTTAAGCATTAAAACATTTGACTTATTTTTAATTAGCGTGAGATAATCAAAAAAAAAATAAAAATATATAAGAAAAGAGGGAAACGATTAACTTTGAACTAAACTTGTATCTTACTTAACGAGTTCAAAAAATTAGCTGACTGGCTCAGCATTATATATGTGTGTGTGTAATTAAATATATTATATAACTAAAGTTTTATTTCGTGCTGTAATTATATAAAATAATTTATTTCTAACTATGAATACTTTACAGTCGTAATCGTAATGAAAAACTACACGCAATACGTCTAAAATATATACTCTAAATATTTAGCATCTCGTCGTATAATGTTTAACGATATTTTTTTGTTTTTCCGCTGAAACCTTTAGTTTGTTTTTGTTTTCTACTACAAATCGCGAGCGCCACAACCTTAGCATGTCCAACAATAGATTAGAAATAATAATATATATTTTTGCTGTTTCGCGATCGCTATTATTTTTCGGGTCACTTGACCGCCGCGGTTAGGTTCGCGCCGAACAAATAAAAAAAAAAAAACACCCGTAACTTCGTAGACCTGTGATTTTTCTAGATAAGTCGTTGGCGAGGCTGTCGCGATTAACATCGATTATTGGATGAAATGATGAGTTTACAAAACATAAACGGTATTATTTGAAATATTTATCGTCGTCAATCTTTGCGCTCTCGCGTGAGCGAAACGTTTAAATTTGTTGTCAATTTCCGAAACTAGGTACTCGATAGGATGGCTTTTACGATTTCAACGAAACTCGAGCCTACGAATGAGCGGCTACTTTAGATTTGTAAACGTATGCGAAATCATACAAACCTAACCTTAGGTGTGTAAATATTGACACATCGATAAATATTTTTTGAAAAAAACCGTGAGTTTTTACTGTTTGTAATAATTATTCGGAAAAAAAAATAGTTTTCAAAATTATGATTTAGAAAAGATATTGATCGCGAGGGAAAACGCGGCGAAATACCCCGTATTGAGATATCTTTAATATAGGGTAAATACCCTTTAATGGGTATTTTAAATTGTTCGTGGAATTTGCGTTCGCGTTGTTTCGCAGTATATTCAAAAACTATGGTAATAATATCGTCGTCGTCAATAAAGAAAGACGCCGACGACCCGAAAAAATACCTACATTTCTCTGAAGAAACTTAACGATCCTACAGAAAAGAAAAATGGCTAGAAACGAATAAATTAAAAATGAATATATTATTAAATGAAAAAAAAATTAATCGTTACCGTAATAGAGTAAATATTGACGGTAAACTAAATTATTTTCCAAAACAAAGTAAACACAAGTTAGAGCAGTAAACGCCACCTTCGGTTGTCGGAGTCGGCATGGATTTTTTTGTTTGTGTATCATTTATTTGATTTAAACTATTTTTTTTTTATTTTTATTTTTTTATTGTTTAGAAAATTTACAATCTGTGTTTAGACACAATAAGCAAAACAGATAATCGATATAACATATATACATATAAATAAAATAACATGAGGCACATGATGAGGGAAATCATCCAGTGATGGTACCCTCTATAATTTTTTTATTTTTTGTTCTTTAATTTAATTTAATAGGTCACGGCACCAATTTCTTTTAAGTCGGCGACGTGGGTTGTCTGGAAGAGTACGTGATGCTAGGTGAGTGACTAAAGGATTGGGATGGTGTTGCAATTTGGAGTGAAATCTGTTATAATATAATTTAGATAGTTGGTCAACTGTTGGAATTTTTAAATCGTTGTGTAGGGTTTCATTTGTTACGTACCATGGGGCCGAGGCTATTAGTCGGAGAGTGATGGACTGGGAAGCTTGGATAGTGCGGATTTGGGAAGGTTTGGCACATCCCCAGATCTGCATACCGTATGCCCAGATGGGTCTGAGTAGGGATTTGTACAATGTGGACTTTGTGTGTATTGATAATTTGGATTTAAGAATTGGCCTGAGTAGATGAAGGCGGTAGTTAAGGATTTTACGTTTGGACTTTAGATGAGGTCCCCATGTCAATCTTTTGTCTAGTAAAATTCCCAAGTATTTTACCTGATTCGATGAAGGAATCTCGACTCCTTGAAGTTGGAGCGAGGGGAGGTTGTGTTTACGCAGTGTAAATGGTACTTGGGAAGATTTATCGGGATTTATTAGAATTTTCCACTTGGTTGCCCAGGTGCTTATTAAATTGAGGTGATTTTGGAGATTGTTTGAAGATAAAATAGGGTCTGAATTGGAGGAGAGTATAGCTGTATCATCTGCATAAGTAGCTATGGTTGTGTTTGCTGTTTTTGGAATATCTGATGTGTATATGTTAAATAGATCGGGTGATAAGTCACTTCCTTGTGGAACGCCGGCAGAGATTGAAAAGTAGGAGGATATTGAGTCGCCCTGTCGAACTGCAAATGTACGATCATAGAGGTAGGATTTGATTATTAGATAGTAGGGAGCTGGGAGGAATAATTTTAACTTGTATAGGAGGCCGTCGTGCCAAACCCTATCAAAGGCTTGGGCCACATCAAGAAAAACTCCTGGGCAATATTCTTTATTTTCGAATGAAGTTTGAATTTTATCGGTAATTCTGTGTATTTGATGTATTGTTGAGTGAGATGTCCTGAAGCCAAATTGTGTGTGTGGTATTATATTATTTGAATGAATGAGTGGTCTAATTCTTTTGATGATAATTTTCTCGAACAATTTAGCTAAAACTGGTAGTAGACTTATAGGTCTATAGGATGATGGTAGGTGTTTGGGTTTACCAGGTTTATGTATTAGTATTACTATAGAAAATTTCCAGATTTGAGGGAAGTGAGAGAGTCTTAACATGGAATTATAAATAAATGTGAGAAGTAATAGAGTTTTATTGGGTAAGTGTTGTAATATTTTATTTGTAATTAAGTCGTATCCAGGTGATTTCCTTGGTTTTAATTTGCTGATTAAGTATTTGATTTCGCTTGGGGTTGTGTGTTTCGCTGGGAGAGACATTGGTAAAGGACTATCAAGAAATCTGGCAATATTGTCGAGGTGTGTAGATTCAGGATTAACATTAGAATGTGGTGTAAATATATTTGAAAGATGGGTTCCAAAAACTTCAGCTTTATCTTTGTCAGAGATCGCTAGCTCTCCATTTGGACCATTGAGCGGTGTAGCTTGTTCTTTGATTTTGAGAATATTTTTGGTAGTTTTCCATAGAGAACCGTCATTAGAATTTAGTGATTGAAGTTTTTCTTGATAACAGTTAGATTTGTGTTTTATAATGAGTTTTTTGATTAAATTTGATAGATTATTTAATAGTCGTTTGTCAGAAGGCAGGTTGGATCTTTGCCATAACGAGCGAACCCTTCTTTTTTTAACTATTAATTTTTGGATTTGGGGAGGAAGGATATTATATTTTGAGTTGTCAGGTGTATTTGTGACATACGATGCTTTGAAAACGGCGGTTTGGATTGAGGTCGTTAGATTTTGCGCTGCTTCGTCGATTTGGTCGGTTGATTTGAGTGAGATTTTAAGGTGAGTGGCATTTTCTAGATTTTTTGAAAAGGAACTCCAATCAACTGGTCCTTTTGCTAAGGAAGGACGGGGAGGATTGTAGTAAATCTCACAATTCAGATTGAGAAGAACTGGACTGTGGTCACATGCTGGATCTGTTAGGTTTTCTATGGAATGAGTAATGTGTCTTGGGATTGTGGTGAGAAAGTAATCTAAAATATCGGGGTGCCGGTTTTGGTGGGAAGGCCAGTAGGTGGGTCCCGGAGGAGATATGAATGTAATTCTTGTGTTCAGTATAATATTTTGAAGCAACCGACCCCTAGTGTTATCGGTCCGACAGCCCCATTGCGAGTGTTTGGCATTGAAGTCACCGCCTATAAGAAATGAGCGGCCAAGTGAGTTCAGAAATTGGGAGAGATGTTCAGATGATATTGCAGGCCTTGGAGGACAATAAACTGCGGATATAGTTGTGGGAATATGATTCAGAGTAATTGAGATGTTTGTAGCTTGAATAGTGTTAGTTTTGTAATTAAGTAATGGTTGGCATTGTATTTTTTTTGAAACTATAATGGCCGAGCCCCCATGGGCAGAGTCATCGGGGTGGTCGGTTCGATAAATGTTGTATCCGGGGAAAAAATTTTTAGAGTTTGAAGTGCAGTGAGTTTCTGAGATAAGTGCAATGTCTATATGTTTTTCTGTGAATAGGTTGAGCAGTTCAGGTTCGTGACGTTTAATACCGTTTGCGTTCCAAAGAAAAATTCTAAGGGAGTTTACGTTCGCTTGTCTATTTAACATCTTGTAGGATTAGTTTGTTTATAACAGTAGTGAGAAGTTGGATTAAAGGATTTATCACTAATTTTAATTCTGTTAAGAATGAGGAAAATTGAGAGGTTAGATTGCTATCAGGTTGAGTATTAAACATATTTGAATTGAAATGATTTTTTTTGTAGTAATTTGGTTTGTCTTTGCTATCTTGTGGGTGAGACACGTTTGTCGGAAGGCTCGGGAATTCCTTGGTATTATTTAAATTGAGATTAGGTTGATCAGAGAGTGTTCCATCGCTAGTGATTTTACCCCCATTTACATTATAATTTAAATTAACATTTTGTTTAGTTGTTGTTTTGGAATTATTGTGAAACTTCTGTAGGTCTTTGTGAACGGTACATCCGCGATAATTTGCCGGATGACTTCCTCCACAGAGAGCGCACGTTGGAGGTTGATCTATGGATTTGGTGCATGATGAAGATGAGTGAAATTCAGCGCAGCGGACGCAGCGAGGTGGGTGAGAGCAATAGCTTTTGGAGTGGCCATATTTCTGGCAATTTAGGCATTGGATTACTTCCCGACGTTTATATGGCTCTTCGATTCGAACTTTGGTGTGAAGAATGGATGTTACGTGGAATATATCTTTGTTGATCTCAGCTGGTTCCAGATCGACAAAGAAGAGAGGCAAATTTTTTTTTGTTATTTTGTGACGGACATTAGCAACTTGACGCACTGCGAAGCCAATTTCTTGAATGGCGATTCCTATCTCGTTTAATGGGGTGGAAGGATGAATATTACGTATAACAACACGAAAAGCTTTGTTTTCACGTTGTTGATATGTATGATATTCGGCTTTATTTGCATTTAAATATTTTATCACAGCTCTATAAGAGTCGGAATTTTTAGTGAGGATTTTTAAATCATTGGTGGATGATTTGAATAAGAAATTTTCTGCACCAAGCAGTTTAAGAAAATCACTGCGAAGCGCAACAAAGTCAAGTACTCCTTGAACCATTATTGGTGGTGGAGATGGTGGAGGTTTGACGGGTTCACTAATATCGTCTGATGCTTCGTTTGGTAGATTCTGAGATGGGAACGCTATCTCTGGGTCGTCATCAGCAGCAAGGCAGGAGTATCTATTTGTTGTTGAAAATATACTTTTTTGGGTCGTCTTAGCTATTTTGCTTGTGGAAAGTTCGGCAGAGGATGAAAGATTCCTCCCGGTTTTACTAGACTTTTTTACGGTAACGTCTATGTCCATGTCAGAATTTTCGAACACATCACTTGATGCACTCTGTATACGACTGGACGACGCGGAATTTGTTTTATTTCTATTTGAGGTTTTATTTTTCGGATCAGTAGTATTTATATTATTATTGCGGTTCATTGTGTGTATTGTCGTTATCGCGACTTGGGTTGGATTAGATAAATAGCTGCCGCCGGCAACGCCGGGGAGCGCGGACGATAATTATTTACGTAGATACCGTATATACGTACGAGTATGGCAATTATAATTACCAATTTTCGGATGATTTGGGCTTGAGAGTTTGAAATTCCGTGGCGATGACGGAAGTGGGTTACACAGGCCGATATCCAGATTTTTTTGACACCATTCACAATTAATTTGGTTAGGTAAGACTTGAGAAATAAATGAAACTGCGTGCATGTGTAACTGATACGTGAAACTATTTTTAACCACGTTTATAAAAAAAATAAATCAATTCCTCGTGCAGAATTGTACGTTATTTCTTTCATTAATTTATTTAAATAAAATTGATTACTGAGCTATTTTTACACAGGTAAAAAAATGTTTGATTACGCGTGTTTTTTAACAATTTTAATACCAATTTTAAATTATTTCCAAAAGCCGACACAGTTTACTGTACCGGTAATAATATTTTAAAATATATCTCAATAATTTATACGTATTTGTTTTCCATTATAAATTCGAATTAATCGATTGAGTTAAACGAGGTAGTCTAGATTTTTAGTCCTGTGGTCGTTTTTGCCTTTACGTTTAAAGGGAAGGAGAAGGACGATAAACAAAAAGGCACAGGCGTAAACCGAGTGCAACGGCGAATCTGTTGGTTTAAAATGAGACGTCTCTCGACGATTGTCACCGTCGTCGTTAAGAAATTTCGCGATCTTACCTTAATGGATCTGGTGATGTTTGCACTGGCCGCGCTGAATCCTCCGGCCGCAGCCGTCGATCCGGCCGTCGATCCTCCGTGCACCGAACCGTAGAACTTGCTCTCGCACCTGTCCGAAACTAGATACTGGTCGTCACGCCCCTCTTCGGAGTCGTCCCCGTAGTACGTATCATCCGAATCCGGAGAACTGAAAGAAAATACACGATCATTAAAGGTACGATTTAAACGCTATTATCTCCTGAAAAAAAAAACGCTCCGAAAGCCTACGAAAAAGTCCTTAAAAAATAAATTTATTATCGAAAAATTCAAGGAATACCCATACTTAAAATATCGATCGAACGATTTGTTATTGTTTTTTTTTTTCATTTTTAAATGATTGAAAATTCATATTGAATTAAATAAAAAATAAATATACGAGTGTTAGATTGTAACGCTGGATTTGGACGCGAACGAAATAAATTGTGTAAAAAAATAAATAAAAAAAACAACGACGACAAAAAGTAAATAACGAAATCGTTATGACGTTTCACTCGATCGGTGAAGAAGAAAATGATCTGAAAATCACAAAACGGAAAATATATTCAAAATGAGCGCGGTTCGTCGTGGACTAAATACGTTGTTCGTGTGTTGTTCGAGAACAAACGTTTAGGAAGACTATTCGACAAATCGTGGATTTCGCCGACACGACGGTATAAACGAACAACCGTAAAACGTTTTGAAAAAAAAGAAAACCCCCCGCGAGTCCATCCGCGAGTGTTTTGAAGTGCACTTTGGTGCCATGTAAATCCGCCCTTGTTTTGTATTTATTTATTTTTTTTTTTTCGCGTAATAAGATTCCTACTTTTTCGCCTCTCTCGTAACCATGGCGACGACCGGTTTATTTTCATATTTTATTTTTTTATTTTTTTTTCACAAACATTTCCCCTTCCGAAAAGAACAGTGGCTGCTCGTCGTCTGACGTTATACGTATTTTAGTCTACAAACGCGCAGGTATAAACGTTGTACGGCTATAAATGTAGTAAAAAAAAAATATTACGCGCTTCTTCGTACCGGACGCGTATAAAACGTATAAAATATAGTATGCGAATATGAAATCAACGAGAATCGCGTAAATCACACTAGCGTTGTGTATAACCGTCGTCGCTACGAAAACAACGCGCGTACGAACGGGGGATTCGCGAGACCATGGCAGGATCGTCAGGCGATGGGGCAGGAGCGGAGGCGCACCGGGTTCGATTTTTCTACGTGGAAACCATGGATTACATAATCAGGACCGGTGACGGCAATAAAGGGGGGCCCGAACGTCGACGGGTTTTTCGACGAGAAAAAAAATAAGCGACAGCGAAACGATAAACTTATCGCCGTGAATATTACACCTACCGTTTTATTATTATTATTATTGTTTTATATAACCGTTTGTTTTTTAATGAATTCGTATCGCAGCGATGCGGAATTAAAATACCGTTCCGATATTTGAACGATAATTTATCGTATTTTTTCGAACGACGCACGTTCAAAGAACAAAAACGATAATTCATAAAACGTCTAACATCTAGACATTGAATACGTATTAATGGATCGGAGAAAAATGCCGGAGAGAGAAAATTACTAGGGAATTCGTTGAAAACTTTTAAAAACCCCTCTTACCCCTCAAATTGATTTCGGATCCACCGCCGGTAGATTAGGTCAGTCGGCTGGTCGCAGAAGCTGTAGTAGTCGCGGATCGAGAGAAAACAAAATTTACGTCTGATATTTTCGACCTGAACTCGGCCGAGAATCGATTTATTTGGATTTTATGATTGTAAAATTATGAGATCATTTTAGACATAAATCCAGAACAGACGAAAACAAAAATCGCTTTTCCCCTCTTCGAAAAAATCGTAAGTTTTGTTCGGAGAAAAACTCTAAACGCTCAAACGTAACGAAAAATAGATCGGTCGTGGCCCGCGCGTTCTATGATTTGAATATGTTTTTGTTTCGTTCGTTCCGTTTAATAACACCGAACGCTGCCGCCCATTATATCCTCTGGACAGCCGTTTTTATAAATCATTTGATTTTTCTCTCTCTCTCTCTCTTGATAAACGGCCATTTCATTGAGATTTTAATCAAACGAGAATTATGCACGTGCACAACGCGGTAAAACGCCGCGGTGTTTTTCATGACGCGTTCGCGGAGGGGGTTCGAAACACAAACGTTACACCGCGCAGCCTCGTTAATCATACACAACATGTGAAGTTTATAAATTACAATAATAACATTATGTATGACGCGAGTAGTGAAACTCCCGCGGCGACTCGCTTTGAAAAACGTGTAATTTTAAAAACGCGCTTTGAGTTTTCGCAATCGACTCGGCGCAATTTGTCGCGTTTTCTGTTCGCACATCGTCGGCAGCGATCGATATTCAAAACAGTCACCGCCGGAATCGGAGACACGTCGTGACCGCGTTCCACGTGTCGTCGACGCGGTCGCGTGTGCGCGATATGCTCGAAACTCGAAAAAAAAACAACCCCCGCTTGGCTTTAATCGTAATCCAAATCTATCGTTTTATTTCGTTGTTATTTATTACACTGAGAATCAATAACCGTCAGCAGTGATTGAAACATCGAGTTTCTTCAATCACTTCGGCGCAAAGGCGAACGCGCGACGGCGTTGTTGTTAGTAGGGCACGGAGGAAGTAGACGAATTTTTTTTTTTTTTGGATTTCACCTACTTCACGAACGTGTTTCGACGACACGCGAATCTAAACGTCCGATTATTAAATTTGCATTTTACATTTATTTCCAACAACATAGTACATTTTTATCCGAATTCGATTGCGAGCAATTTCAAAGGTTCAATTTTTCTTTCCGTCGTCGTATGTTCGCCCACCGCGCCGTTTAACTAACGCAAAATAAATAAATAATAACGGCGGATAATTTCGTCGATGACTATGAGGTGTTTTTAGATCGTAAAGGGCATTTTCTTCGTATTCTTTTATGTAATAAACGAATAATTATTATTTTTTTCTTTTTTCTTTTTCGAGGGAACTTTACGGGGTATTAGAGTCTTATTTATAAAACAAATTATTATCTGATTTTTAACTTCTCCGTGTGTTTATGATAGAAAATTGTCTGAAATATATTCTTGACCAAATAATACGGTTGAATAATCTTTAAAACGTTCTGTCGGCGGCAGACAGACACGGGTACCTTAAATACTTATTCGATATATACGTATATATATATATATATATATATATTTATGTGTATGCAAAGCGTCTAAACGAAAAAATCCGGGACCCAAACCCCGGACAAGTTCCGACCCGCAAGCGTAAATCTGATTCCGAGTGTCGTGATATTTGTTCGTTTCACGCTTTCGTTTCGGATTCGGTTCGACACCGCGTAAAGTCTAGTTCGTCGTCCCGCCTCTCCACGCCCGTCGCTTTCGATCGATTAAATATCGAACGCGCACGCTGCACGTCTTCGTCAACGACGGCGTCGATAATTCTTTTATATCCTTAATTTATATACATCTATATCGACATAAGGGAAGCGGCGTTTTTTTTTTTTTATGTTCCGATTTCCCGGCGAACGTTTTGAAAACGTTTCCGATTTTTTTTTTCTCGCGAGATTACGCCAATTTCCGCGCGGCCTCTTTTTCACGCCGTCTAGGTCGTACGACGGACCGGGTAGCTTTGAGCTTCGCGTCCTTTTTTAACACTTAATAGACACCGGAGTTTTAACGGAGTTACGTGCTGTGCTGGAGGGGCGAGAGAACATATCTTTACCGAAAACCACACCACACCGTTTGTGTCGCGTATTTCTCGCAACGATTTCGAATAGGTTCTGTCAGCAAATATTGTTTCGAAAACGTAACAATAACAAAGCCCGAGGTCAAATAATATTAGCGCGTCGCCGCGGTGTAGATTTTGAAAATAAATATTTTTCTGTCGCACACACGCGCACTAGAATAATTTTACTCGTAGCGTTTTCCGAAGTGGGGAAATATTCTATTTTTTTTCCGTATACATTTTTACGCTTTAAAAAGACAGTCCTTTCGGGGTTTTTTTTTTGGGGGGGGGGGGGAGAAGGGGGAACGAGCACAATAGGTCCTTACGATAACACAGAGAAGCGACACTTGACACGAACAACGTGACTGGGAATGACGTCGCACTCGTTGCAAGGCGATACGCCCCCCCCTACATACCGCAATGCCCGTATATTTTCGACATATCGAATGCCATTCGATTACGTCGTCTTTTTAGGAAAATAAATCAATACGCAAAATAATTTAACAATAAACGTAGTCATAATGCGTAAAACCGTGGCTCGCGATGCAAAACGGACAAACGCCATATCGTCGACCGGCGAAAATAACACGCAAACGCGAAGTGACAATTTAACGCGCTCGCATGTATAGTACCATCAATAAACAAAAAATAAATGAATATTCTTTTAAATCGATTAGAAATGAAAATTAATTCGTATGTTTAGAAATTGTATTTTTTTTTTACCTTCTGGTTACCTTTCGGACCATTATCCTCTGCGACGGTATGATCTGCTGCGGCAACGGCAACTGGGTCTGGTAGAAGGACGTCTGGCCGCTGCCGTCGCCGTATCCTTGGTTCGTGTACGCGTACTTCTGGTCGTCCTGCACCACCTGGAAAAAAAAAACGTATCACCCGGTAAGCGGTTGCGTCCGAGTGTCTGACCACGGGTCGGTTATATTTACGAAGTTTACCCGTCCGTTGGTGACGATCTGTTTGGGCACGGTCGGGTTCATCGGCGACCGCATCGACTCTGGGAAGAAGTGTATGACGGTGGACGTCTGCGGTTGGTACCGCAGTATTAACACGCACGTCGAGACAAGCGTGTAAGCGAACAGAGTGCCTTCGAAAAACATTGAAATCGTCTCATTTCGTACGCATCGGCAGGAATGGGGGAGGAGGGGCTTGGCCCCGGACAATCCTGCCGATCCCTACCCTCCCCCCGCACACGAACAAATTTCGTACGGTTTCGCGCGCGTTAAAAATAAAAAAAGTTTTAATAAAAAAAAAAACGACGTATAAATCGAAACACTATGTAATCCTTGTGGCGCCACTAAGTGGTGGGCAGAAGATTCTTTAACGTTTTGCGATTTTTATTATATGATTTCCAACGATACGGTTTTAAAAGCCAAACTGAACGAACGCGTAGAATTTAATAATATCACATAATTATAATTATTGTTAACGGCGAGAATTTACGGTCGGTATAGGTACTGCAAACACACACACACACACACACGTCGAGATCAGTGCGCGGAAAGAAATCGGAGGGAAAGGGGGTCTTTGTCCCTGCGGAATCCTGCCAAGTACCCGACCGAAAAAAATATATCGCCAAAATATGAATAATATTACGGGATTATGCATATTTTCAAAGTTAAAAAAAAAAAAAGCGATAATAAACTTTGGAATAATATGAAATTATATGGCGTGGTATCCGATGAAGGTATAAATGCCCGACCGTATTGTTAAAAATTAAAAAATATAAATAAATTTCTCCGTCACTCGGAAAAGTGGTGAATCGCGGACATGTTTTCGATGCCGTTGATTCGAAGTGGAGCAGTTTACGTGCACGCGAATTCCGATGTTAACAACCCGGGGGGGGGGGCTCTAGAGGAGTTGCATTTTGCGCCAAATTACCGGAAAACAATAGATTTAAAATAACTTAAACGTATAGAATTACGAAATACACATCAAAGAAACTAGTTCCCGTCGTAGAACGTACAACATGACGGAGTGTTGAATTGAATTGAGTGTTAAATCAAACGAATTTCGACGACGACGATTACGTCGCGCTATTAAAAAAATAATAATAACAATGACAGCGTTGCCACGGTGACAAATCGCAAATACGTGTAATCCGACGGACGAGAGAGTGTGTCCGGCCATAAAATATATCCGCGTTGAAATTAAATAATACAAATGTACGAGTGATACGTGGAATAAATAGGTCGATTTATTTTAAATATTATTCGGTATATGACGTTTCGTAGTTTTAACGGAGAGTTCGTGAAAAACTATGAGCCTCCACAGTTCGCGTGAAAAATAGTTTAGTCTCTCTTCCTCCCCACAGCAAAAAAAAAAATAAAAACATTTTCAATGGATTTTCGTTCGTTTAACGTAAGACGCGTTGACATCCTCCCGGGTTGTATATCAAAACGATAAAAAAAAGTCAAAACATTTACGTAAAAGTTTAAATAATAATTTTCACAATAATCGATATCAAGAAAAGAAAAAAAAAACTTCACGATGAGCGCGGTAGAGGTGAGCACCCCCCGTCCGTCGTGACAGCGAGATGCCGATTTTTTTCACGATGACGCGAAACAATAGAACGTAATTATTTTTCAGCACTACGTCGTCCCCGCGTCGCCGACAAGACGTTTGATTTCGGCGTAAAAATCTAATTTCGCGATCGTTACACGAGTTCGTTGTACTCAATGAGAAGACTACTATTGTTCCTAAAACTCCGTATTTCCATTGTAACACGCAGAACCCGTTTCTCCACACAATGGTCGACCGATACCGATGGCAAATATCTCGCGTCGAAATATCTTTGGAAAATAACAATCGCTCCTATCAGAAATACCTTTTGACCCGGCGAAATGTATAGGTATCGGAAGAAAAGCTCGAATCGGCTGCGGAAATCGATTTACATCATAAAATCGTATGAAACGCAATAGAGCGAAGAAAAGAAAAAAAATACTATTTTACAAGTTTGAGTGTTATAATATTGGGATATTTCTGGATCGCGGACCTTTCGGTTTCGCGCTATCAAACATCGTTCTACTATAGTTTTAACGATTTTTCGACGCGGTCTTTGAATAGTTTATTTTCCCGTTTCGAATGCGTTTATTCGATTCGATTTCAAATACACAATATGAATACCGGGTCTCGCCGAGAAGACTCGCGCAAGTATTCACGCGTTGGGGCTCTAAATCGACGAGAGCATGTGTATTTTTTCGATATTTTTTGTCGGGAGGCATTTTGATTTGATTTTTCATCCTAAAGGCGATTTTTGCCATTTTGACATTTTAACCGGCCTCGCGTCTCGATTCACATCGAGCTAAACGCGCGTCCGTATTTATATTTCAATTATACTCGGCGGGGTCGGCGCTCACCGACGCGAACTCGACTGCTAGATAATAATACCGCAATACTGCGTAATCGCGCCCACGCGATAATATACGTATTATTGTCGCGCGTCCGTTTTTCCCATAACGCGAGATCGACTTACGCGCGGGGATTTTCGTACGAGCGCGAATATCGGCGCGTTACCGAGATCCGATAGTATTATGTTATTTAAAATAAATTATATATCGTCGAGATGAAATCCGAGAGGTTTGTCGTGGGAGTTATAAAGCTGGATTTGCGCTTTAGGGTGGAAAAAAAAAAGTTAGAGACCTTCTCCCGACAGACAGAATCTACGTACTATATCATAATATCCCTGCACGACGACGCCGTGCGAAAATAAAAACAATAATAATGATGATGAGAAACGACGAGCGAGAAAATGCTAGAACTTCAGCCCCCTATCTCCGGATTAAAGATCTGATTACGCGATCTGTTAGATACAAAAATGTTATTGGAAGCGACTTGACAACGTCGAAAATCAGTAGACGATTTAGATTCGAGACGCGAGTAAAGTCATATATAATATATTATATAACGCTCTATCTATACAATCGACTCTATCGATCGCTTCGGAATTTATTCTTCGGATGACACCGTAATAATATAACGTTATTCCGAGGCACGGACCGGAAATCGAAAAAATTCGTTACTGTCGTACGGCGCTCGCGGTCGAGTATTTAAATATTCGACGTCGGGGGACGGATGTTTTCGAAAAACTCGGATATCTCGTCGGGCCGGTCGAAAACGAACTTCGATTTTTCCACAAACGCCGCCGTTGGTTTTTTATTTATTTGTCGATTATTCCTACCGCGACTAAAACGGATTCCAAAACGCGTGACGATAACAATAATAATTTATTCAAACGTATTCGTCGACAAAACTAAATCTTCTGCTACGCTGATTCTTTCTACAATCAAATCAAACGTCGTTGAATTTACGCGTAATTACATAATTATATCGCACGTGGGGTGTTGTGTTGTTGTTTTGAATCGATTCGGTAGGAACACACAGAACGTAATGAAATTTGCACTCGGAACGTCTTGAATTACTTTTTATTTATTGTGCACGTAAACAGTACTTATTGAGGTCAAACCCTTGAAGCAATGGAAGAAAATCAAGTAAGTAAAACGTGAGGAATTCCCTTTAAAATTATATCGACTTTATTCAAATTAAATTCGATTGAATCGAAATTGAAAACCTAAAGAAAATCAGTAGAGTTATCGAAATTACTTGAATACATTGTAATTTTTTTTTTTTTTAATTTATTATTTCGATAAATAAAGAATACGTTATAATTTTAAATTGTGAAAATTTGAAACGCTCGTAACATGAAATCATATTAACTGTACGGCGTTTTACAAATAAGAAATTATCTTGTTTCTCGACGAAAAAATAATTTAATAAAAAGAAGACGAGAAATTACAGAAAGAAAAAAAAAGAAAACGAAACGCCCACGAAAAATAAAAATGGTAATAAGAGAAAGGAAAGAAAAAAAAAAATGCGAAATAATAAAACCGTTCAATTACGGTTCGTGCGTTATCGAAAAAGGTCGTTTTTTTAGCGAGGAGAGCGTCGTCGTCCGAGACGTTTCGGAAAAGAAAAAGAAAAAAAAAATTAAAAAACCATAGACCTCCGAGCTCTCGTTGTCGCCGCCGCGACGACGACGACGTAACGAACCCGACGAGACGATTTGAAGAAATAACTTATTTTCACCGACTGTTTTTCAACACAATAAACGTCGACGGCGGCGGCAGAGCCGCGGAAAGGAGAGAATAAAAAACACAATATTCTATGCATGAAGCCGTTGTAAAATGTATGGGTAAGAACAATACGCCGCGTGGTCCGCAAGGCGGTGTTTCGAAAGGAACCCGAGTTTTCGTACGAAAAGTAAACGCACGTTCTCCGGGTCCTTTGTTCGCACGGGGTGTCCCTCACGGTGATCCGACGAAATTTTTGTAGTTGTGTTTGGTACATTTTTAAGTTTTCTCCCTCAAAAACGATCGTGTGTTATAATATATATTATAATACATCTGCGCTACAACACGTGTAGTTTTGAGCAGAATTTTAATTCGAATCGAAACTCCGGGATAAAAATACGTACGTTTACATAACTCTAATCGCTTTTTATTTTTTTATTTTTAACGCCTTATCGAGATGGCCGTTTTGTTAACACGGCGGCGTTCAGACAAGTTTCGCCGATAAAACTTTTAATTAAAACAAAAGTTTTGAAATTTATTGAAATTTTAGCAATTTTCTCGCTAATCAATTTGTCGAACCTTACGCGAGCGATGACCCCCCCCCCCCCCCCCGAAAGAAAAATAAAAACAACGTACGTTTTTAGTCTTGAGAAAATAAGTCACACTGGTGCCCCCCCCCCCCTCCTCGTGTAAATCGACGTTTTTATTTTTAGTGTATCTTTTAAATATTCTATAATTTATTTGAAATAAAAAACTAAAATAAAACGTATAGTAAGTACAGTACGCTGGTTATTGTCAAAAGTGAAAAACTCAGAAATATTGAACCGAACAAATGTCGTTTAATTATTAAGTACGTTAGTTGATTTGTCGGATATTCACGTGGGGACAAAGTTCCCTAATCTAAACGTATTATGCAGTAAACGTGACAAGATGTGTAATTGTCTCGCTTGAAACTACAGAATGGAAATACAGTACGGAAAACGAGTGTTTTAAAATTAATTTGGATAATGAATTGTAGTTGGGAACGCATTAAAATGACATTACTGCGACGAAACGTAACGGAAACTTATGAAATATTTCACGTTTTGTTCGAGCAACAGAATGTGCTTTGACTTACAAACACCCCGACCGTGACGAGCGGTATCGTTAACTACGGCGGTATTTCGTTTGTATAGATTTTAAATCGCAAATACGAGTGGCCGACGAAAATAAAAAGCAATAATAAATTGTCACCGGAGCGCGTAACGTGACAAAGAATTTTATGCTTTCCGAATTCGAATACGTCGCGAAAACGGAGAAATTAAAAGAAGGGAAAAAAAACGAAAATGTTTTTGACATTCTTACGTCCCGCAGTCACTCGAGTTCACTTTGTGAATATGTATAATCGGATACAATATAATGGTATCGGAAAAAAATCCATCGCGCAGAAAACGCGGTGAACGTAAGCGATAATAATCGTGGAACCGACACGTTATGTTCGATTTCAAAACCATTCGAATTCGCTGACTTTTAGACAACGAGACCGACGTCGACTTGGTGATGCGTTTTCGAGTCGTGCGCGGAACGCGAAATTATATTCGGTAAAAAACTAACGAGGACGTTAACGTGTAAAACAATAACGCTCGTCTGTTATAACGTGAGAAAAAAGAGAGAGAGAGTTTTCAGCTTCTCGTCAGACTAGGAAATCGAATTACGACTCGTCGGTGTTCTGGTACGATTTACGACGATCTACAGACGGAATACGTCGCGGAACAGGAGCAGTTTTCCTACGCGAAAGTTTGATCTCGAAACGAAACGATCATCGACAAAATAAACACATTCGGATATTCGAATGTTATCGAAACAAATTTTAACTGAAACGGCGCGGCGTCGACTTTGCGAGAAAAATAAAAAAAAAAAAAATCATCGACATCCGAACCATTGCGCGCGCCGGGACGTCGGGGTTTGTAAACGTTCGGTTCCTCGACTAATAACTTTTCGCACGTGATAAAACTGGTCGTTAAAACGGATTTATTTTCATAATGGTTCTTGTTAGAAAAAATAAATAAACAAACGACTCTGTTTAGTTATCGATTACATAAAAATAACCCCAATGCAGTTTTTCTATCGATAACGATGACGATCGCGTTCGCACGCGGTTTTCGGTTTCTAATATTATACTCACCGATAGACATCATTTCTATTAGCGTGTCCAAGTTGATGACGAGGGCGGCCACGGCGGACGCTACGCCGGATATCACGGTGGCCACTACCGGGGTACCGGTCAACGGGAAGATCTGACTGAGCGATCTGCGAACGACGAGAGACGATTTAACGACGATAACACACAAGTCCGCGGGGGTTCGAGACTTGAAGCTTTCATTTGATTTTCTAAATCGACATCAAATCTGACTGGGCACGGTGTCAATTCGTGTCGCGTTACAGTGATATTTCGAACGCGAAATTAGAAAATGATTGTTTTGGTTCGGTATTCTGGGTTTTGTTTTTAAAAAAAAAATAGAATGAACTTTTTAGTTATTTCGCATCAGTTGGAAGTTATACGAGTTTTAAAAATCTAAAAATTTACCAATTTTAAAGTTCCTGCTTTTTATGAAAAATCTAATTTCGTCGAAATTCCTGGTTTTTCAGTACGTTTTTTCATTTTTAAGTGTTTCTATAAAAAAACATCTTGCGCGTTCACGGTCTCTGTAGTCTAAGACAAATACAATCAACTCGGGTGCAAACATTTGAAGTACATACATGGAAATATAAGATCAAGAACTCGGAGTTTTCGATAGAGTACCGTTTGTTTTTCTTTTATTCGGAGTTTGAGGTCGAGTGGGAACGATTGTAACTTTGGTTAAGATTGCTTTCATTTTTATCTCTCTTTTCTTTTTTTTTTTTTAAAAAAAATGATTTTCAAGTGCTAACGCCGAAGTTTCGGAGCACTTTTTTTAACGTTTGCCTCGAAGTCCCGAACCCCAGGTGATAACACAATATCGGTTAATGAAAATAATGCTAATAATTTATTATGATTATTCGTCTGTCGTTTCTGACGTCATTCCGAGCGCTCACTTGAACAGCAGACCGTCCTGGGCCATCGAGTAGATGATTCTCGGCATCGGGAACATGGAACCGAACATGCTGACCAACAGTCCGGCCATCGCACCCGCGGCCACGACCATCTGACACTTGGGTGCGTCGACTTGCACGAACATGTCCAGCAGGGCGGCGTTCTCGTCGATTTTCGTGTACGGCACTTGAAAATTATATACGGTCAAAATCAAGTCAATGAGTTACGAAAATTCCTAAAATCGGCATCGTTTACATAATATTATATCGCGGTTTCTTAAATATAATACACATGCTCGTCGAAATCGCGGACTCATTCGCCTATTGGAATCAAAACCGACTGAATTCGCTCGTAAACTAACACACACAGAGAAATCTATTAGGCTTACTACGCCGGAAAATTGGGTAATTTCCCACATAATATAATATAGAATTAACGATTCAGGAAAAATTTAAATCTGACGTATTCGAGGACCATGAAGCACAAACCACTAGTCGAGTGAGCTCTATAGTCACCTTTTCGACAGTGTTAATTTTGTAATTATTTTACGAAAATCTACGAGTACGGCCTTCTCCGGTTTACGCGCTTGCGCTCGCGTTTGATTCGAACGAAAAGTCGAATTGAAAAGAAGGAAAAAAGGAAAAAAGGAAAATGTACATCCGCGCGTTTCAATTTTCTTTCTACACGGCAGCCGTCCTTATTATATGATAGTCCTTAATGATCATGTATTGTGAGGAGAATACAACACGCATTAACGGCATCACTCAGTTAGCTCTCGAGACGACGTGATAAAAGCAGTTTCGCGGTCAAATAGTAAACAGCTTTGATGCCATTCTCTTTGACGAGGTTAGACGCGAAATTGAGTTGTGGCTCGAGAGGAATTCGGTCGTATAGTTTCGACGTTTGGGAAATAAACCTAATAAATTACGAGAGGATTTTCTCGGAAATGACGGTTTTCGGGTCGAGAATCGTGAGTAATTTCCGGCCGTAGAAATGTTATACGGTGTAGTTTGGAAGTTTTAGAGTAAATCAGCGCGTAGGTGGCGATAGTTTCGTTCGTGCGCGATTAATAAATAATAAAACCGAATACCGTAAAAAAAAAAATAAATAAATAATAAATAATAATAATATCACCGTAACGAAGTAACGTTTCGTATTTACTGACCCTTAATTTATCTCTTTCCACGCGTTTTGATTTGGTAGAGTACGAGAATACGCGTAAAAAAACCGTTTTTAAGTAGTACGGTTCGAGACGTCGAGTTTTGGATAGCTAGACCAGATTATATATCGAAAACGATACCTCTTATGAAACGGGATTTTGCAAAAATAATTTATCAAAACTCGTTTCGCAATATGAAAACGCGCGACGGTCGTTGATCAACACAAGCGCGTAAATAAGTTAGTATTACAATAATAGTTTGATTTTTGAAAACGGCGCGACGACGGCGACGGCTGAAAAACGTTTGTTTTTTCCCAGCGCATTTCGCAAAACAATTATTGCGGTCACGAGAAATGTATTAAAACATTTACGGACATGGCAGTTATGATGTAATGCGATCTATAATGAAATAAAAATCGCGCGTACATTATAATAATACCGCCGAGGGCACGTCGAAACGGTACGAAAATGTTTAATTATTTCGCCCGGAGCGCGCAGTGGTCATGAACAATCGAAACGAAAAAATAATAAGCGCATACAAAAAACGAACGCGACGTTTATACACGGTAAATTAAAAAATTATTCAAATAAACTCGGTCGGACGGACGGACGAGAACGTTAAAACAACTACAGTTTCGGTGTAATAATTGGTTATTATAATATCATTATTATTATTATTGTGTGCGCCGTTTACGACACGTCGGTTGGTTTTTTCTTTGAAAATAACTATTAGAAACGTTTATTTAAGACGCGTTTCGTTTACTACACGACGACGGGAACGTTGACTTTTATGTCGTTGAATAATAATGTTGTAAAGTCGAGACGCGAATGAAACTCTACAGGGTTTCGATCTCGAAAAACGTATGTTCGAGTCTGAAAACTGATATTGTTCTAAACTTTAAACGAAGCTCGTAACCCAATTTAATTTAATATTTTTATTACGAGCACACTAGCTCCTACGCGGATAGGAGCGACACGCCATATATATATATATATTTATATAGACACTAGTGCGTGGCGTGCAGTCACTTCAATTTCGCGTTTACGACTTTCGAGTGTGCGCACGATTTTTTAGAAACAAATTTCACGACAATATTATTCGCGGGCGTAATTCGAGTGAATAAATAATAATAATAATAATATATATTACACGGTGAAGTAGTAGCAGGTACGCTTCTCGTTTTGGTTACGCTAAACGCGAGTTTTTGCAAGTAGGTATTATTATATTATTATATAATATCGTTATACCGACGACGTCACCGCAGGAGACTTGAACGACGCGTTCTCATAGTAACCGGAGCGTCCGCAGACCGACGTAATGGAGAGCGGGGTGGGGGAGAAGGAGACCTTTGACTCGGTATTTGCGCGCGCGCGGTCATAAATCGCTAATGTTGTAAACGTGCGTTGTTATATAATATACGTCTAAATATAAATCCGTTTTAATAAGGGTTATGATATCACGGCGGGCGATTTTAACCTCGCATTAAGAGGCTATACCGAACACGGTGAAAAATTAACGACGACTGCAATTGCGGGGGTTTAAAAAAGAATTTTACAAATAGCTCACTCGGGGAGAGAGGGCATGTCCTGTCATCCTCCTCCTCGAACGCGACAGGGACGTGTACGATTATAATCAGGGTCCCCGCACGAGCACGCTCCTCGGAGCAGGGCCCATTTATTCCCGTTGAAAATGAATGAAAATATAAAAAATAACATATAATACCTACACGTCAACACGAAATATTATGTCGACCGCGTATGATATTTCTGCGCGCGGTAAAAAATATGTTTTTTCCCCGTCGTCCCGGCCGAGTTTAAACGTTATTATTTGTTTATGTAAATCGCGACGTCAAAAATAATAGAACGTCGTCGTCGTCGTCGCTCACAAGTCCGACGTCATACTATTTTTAACGACACGAATAATTTACATAATTCCAGCAGATGTTTTCACTTATGTTTTTGTTTTTATTAATAGATGCTCGTTTATAGAGTCAAATTAAACACGCGATATAAGTGCACGATCCGTGATGAAAAATAGAAAAAATATCGTGAGGCCAGAAATCAACGAGTTACTGAGATAAAAAGTTGGGTCGATTTCAACGTTTCGACTTAGGCCCTAGTTGGGTTTTTTATCGACTCAGGCAAACCCGTTCGTTAACTGAAATTTAGTAAAACGTCATTTTAGAACGACCCGATGATTATTTGAGTTCTTATTGTCGTCGAAATATAATTCGTATTCACTTGTTATAAGATTACATTAACTACCCTCGTTCTCAAAATTTACAGTTGTAATCGAAAACGTAGTTAAAAACTAAAATTATTATTACGCGCAATCGTATTATGTATGCACTTACCAATCAGCGTGAGAATGATCGAAGAACTGACGTAGGCCACGAGTATGATGACCAGACTGGCCATGATGGCCAGAGGAATAGATTTTTTCGGGTTGTGCGCTTCCTCGCCGGTGGTAGCGATGATGTCGAATCCGATGAAAGCGTAGAAACAAGTGGCCGCCCCTTTGAAAACCTAAATCGCGAAAAAAAAAAAGAAGCCCTTTAGTTATTAACCAATACACGGAATAACGGTCTATCATGGTACATTTTTTAATTTGTTTTCAGAAACAAGCGGTTTTTTCCCCCGATTCATTATAATATAACCTTCGCGTTTACAATACGTCGGACATTTTATTATCGCTGTCGCAAACACGCCGTGGTCGGTTTGTGATACGCGCGTTTTTGTTTCTCGTTCGATTGTTATTTTTCAATATTCGGTCGGTTTCCGTTTGGATTTCAGCGTCGACGAGGTATTGTCACGAATTCGATAGATTTTATCGGTACGCTTAAAGTGGCGCACGTTTGTTTTCCGTTCGATAATAATTAATGACTGTTTATATTTCTCGAGTGCTCGGCGTATCGTTTTTCAAACACTGTTCTCGCTCTGTACCCCGTGCATTGTCGTCGTCAAAACTAAACGAAGGACTGTTATGACAAACATCGGGGATAAAGCGAAAGAAAAAAAAAATCGTATAACATAATATACGTAATATTATCATGTAAACTCGATTAACTGTATGCGATTCATCTACGAAATATTTTTACGACAACCGGCTCCTTTTTTGTTCTTTTTGTAGTATACGAGAGTAGTATATAATGCCGTAGGCACTCCAAAACACTGTTCAATAATATTTTCGAGTGATATTCGATATTCGCGGCCGACACTTATTTGACTAGTATTTTTCGTAAGAATATGTTCGAGCGGTACTCGAAACACGGCTCGTTCTCGGTATTTTTTACAACGCCGCCGTCGGTGTTATAAATATTTAACTAGGTTTATCGATACACCACGACGTGCGATTATGACTACGTTAATAATAATAATATTACCGCCCGATCGAATCGTAGATAAGTAATGTCGTTTCGTCGATCTTCTCTCGTATCAAAACCGAGTAAACAGAGAAATATTGCAATTATATCATTTGGCGCCGCTCGAAATTCAACGCGCGTAAGTA
The DNA here is from genome assembly GCA_948098885.1 of Drepanosiphum platanoidis. Lineage (NCBI taxonomy): Eukaryota > Metazoa > Arthropoda > Insecta > Hemiptera > Aphididae > Drepanosiphum > Drepanosiphum platanoidis. The sequence goes on from OX402532.1 coordinate 8,216,920, forward strand.
CAGTTTATTTCACGACTCGGTTATGCACTAAAACTTGGTTGGAAACAGAAAATAAGCAAAACAAAAACCCCTTAATAGACCGATAAGGAACTATAGTGTCATAAATACGAACGCGCGTGGTGATTTCTCGCGCGGCGACCTGGCACTCTGCCACGAGAGTAGTGTTTAGTGTGTTTTTTCTTTCCGATCGAATAATTCGTTAAAATAGCGGAGCCAACGTTTTTTTTTTTTATAACATACTGTTTAAAAAGAAATTTGTCTTGACCAAAAATGCACGAAACTGCCGAAAAAGTATTATTCATAGAACTTCACCGACTGTTTAGATATTATTATGGATGCTAAATACCTTCCTACCGGGAAGCTCTCTCGTTATTTTTGTTTTTTTTTTTTATAAGGATTTTAGGACACTTAAATCCTAGTCTTTTTATCAACGCGTTTTAGCGCAGAAGCGCAAGAAAATGTAACTGCCGTCTTCCCCCTTTTTATTATTATTATTACTATTTCAGAGCGTTTATTTTTATGCAAAGCTTTGTAAATAATTCTGTTAACGCACATTTTTATTTACAGTTTTCAGATAAGATTATATGAGTCGCGTTTAACCGTTTAAACCGTTTAATACGGATTTGATAAGTCTCGAGTCTTTATTTAGTCGTTAGAAATGTGTTTTGCGTTAATTACATACAAAAAAGAAAAGAAAAAGAACTAACGAATTTAACTGTAAGTTTTAATTATATTCCTTCGGATATTAATTTTACTATGTGCAATTAAATACTATCGAAAATGCAATCTCGTTTCGCCCCCCCCCCCCCCCCGAACGCGGAGATTTTCAAACAATTAATATACTAAATCGATTTTAATCTATCTCGTTTCATCAGAGACCCGTTTGAAATTAAATAATATTCTCTTACTTCCCGAAAACCCTGTACGCCCCTTGAAAAACTATACTCTCGACTAATACATTCCTAATTGGTAATATTTTTAATCGTCTTGAATAAGTATTTCGATTATAATGCACTCGGGGTATTTCTCTATACCGTAATCCAACAGACCTTCTCACATTAAGTTTATACAAACGGAGTTTGTTTGTCTTTTGAAAAGAATCCTTATCCCGAAGTATTTCACTTACAGGATAAAAGCGATTTAAGTTTTAATTTATCGTATTTGTTCGGTTCGAAAAACTGCAGGACCGAAAACCTTATGGATTTTTTTCTTTCCGAAATTGGCCTAATTTCGCGAGTAAAACAAGTCTTCAGATTCGATTTTAAAATAATTTAAAATTTTTGATTAAATAAAAAAAGAAAAATAAAGGGGACAATATCTATAGAGTCGACGCGCCGTTTTTAGAACGTATAATTTACATTCCGGTTTTAGTTACGACTTTCAACCGTTAAATACGACTTTTACGGAAATTTATTTAAACATAATTGACAATTTAAATCACCGATACGGCGAGATTGCTTTGGAAAACCTCTAAAAATCGCTTTCGATTTGTCATATAAATAACAAAAATAAACATTGATCTTCAAAACTCGCGGAATCATTTTTGAGAACTTTTTTTTCAAAAACATTTTTCGTTATGGTTTTTATTAAAATAAATTATTAATACATGTGTCGTGCACATAATACTCGCAGGCGCGTTTTAACGCGTTTTTCAGCGCAACAAGTCCCCAGCCGTATTAGCGATAAATTCTTAACGAGTTTTTCTCGCACTCTCTCTCCGTTTGGAAATCTGCACAAAGACACGGAGTCAACACGATTATTTTCAAAAACGACAGTGATATTAAATAATAATCGAAATAATATTATAAAAAAAATCTACTCTTTTTGAGATTTTCGTCTAGTAATAAATCAACTACGGTTTCGGACGCGTTTTTTTTTTTTTCGTAACTAAATAATATATTTGAGACTCTAGAGGTGAACGAACGGACGCGTTATTTACACCGATTTTGAAAAATATACGCCGGCTGATCGCGATTTATGAACTAATATACCGAAACGAAATTGATTTCGTCGGGCCGGTCTCGGCTATATCGCGATTGTTTTTTTCTTTCTTTTCATTTTTATTTTTTTTTTTCCGAACGCTCGCGTTTGCTACGAAAACTACAGCCGAGCGAGCGAGCGGCTATAGGCCAGTGTATTATACGAATACACTAATACGTAATAATTATTATAATTCGGTTTTCGACTATAGCGTAAGTACGTTCGAGTATACCGGATGAGTGACCGACGCGCGAACGAAATCGTTTCCAAACGATATGACTATAGTTGAAGAGTGATAATCACAGGAATACATTCCATATTTACAGGGCTGGATCAAGGGGAGGGGGGGGCTAGGGGGGCTATAGCCCCGGGCCGCAAGTTGAAAGGGGCCACAGTGTGTCGACTCATTTTTTTCAAAACATTATTATAACTTATAAATTTTGAATTTATGTCATATGAAAATGGACCATGGACTTGGATACTTCATTACTTTTTATTGCGTTTTCTTTTTATTGCATATGCCGATAAATGTATAATATGATATAAGAATAAAATGTTATTTAAAAACAATGCTATACTTATTTTAATTTATATTTATTACAAATTAATAAATCAGAAGAAAA